>QEPC01012606.1:1340563-1404034 GCA_003113815.1 Sphenodon punctatus | reverse complement strand
AAGAACTCAGTGGGTGGTACTCGGTGATTATTTTTCATCTTACCGAGACCTCCCATGTGGGGTCCCGCAGGGTTCGGTTTTGTCCCCTCTCCTGTTCAATGTGTATATGCAGCTGCTCGGCGAAGTGATCAGAGAGTTCGGGGTGATGTGTCATCAGTATGCGGATGACACCCATCTGTATCTCTCATTTTCAACTGACCCAGGCCCCGCTGTCTCAGTGCTTACCCGGTGTTTGGAAGCTGTGGGGGACTGGATGAGGGCTAACCGACTGCGAATGAATCCTGACAAGATGGAGGTGATGTTAGTGGGTAGGTCAGTGGAGTTGACAGCTCCATCGATTGATGGAGTCTGCCCTCCGCTGACATCCCAGGTGCGGAACCTGGGGGTGCTCCTCGATGCGCAGCTCTGCCTGGATTGCCAGGTGGAGGCTGTGGCGAGGGGTGCCTTCCGCCAGTTACATCTGGTACGGCGGCTTCAGCTGCTGGTTTTGGTTCCGGACCTGGCCACGATCATCCACGCTTTTGTTACCTCTCGATTAGACTACTGCAACGCGCTCTATGTGGGGCTACCTATGGTGACGGCTCAGAAGCTGCAGCTGGTGCAGAATGCAGCGGCCCGACTCCTGGTGGGGTTAGGCCGCTGGGAGCACATTACACCAGTGCTCCAGTTTCTGCACTGGCTGCCCATAGTCTTCTGGGCCCGATTCAAATTGTTGGTTTTAACCTATAAAGCCCTACACAGTTTGGGCCCTGCGTATCTGCGAGACCGCCTCACTCCCCGGGTCCTGGATCGGCCCCTGCGGTTGACCGGGGGGGAGCTGCTAATTCACAAGAGGTGGCTGCGCTGCGCCTGTGGATTTCCCTCTTGGTGGGGGTGCGTTTGGCCCCGGGCCTTCCGGTAGAACTGTAAACCCTGGCTGTTCCGTCAGGCATTTGGTGAGGGAGAGGGGTAGGGTGGAGAACGGTTGGGAGGGTGGTGGGGTGTTTGTGTTTATGTGTTTTTTTTTGGGGGGGGGTTAGGATTTATGATGTTTTAAAATGTTAAAATTGTTCTTTTATATTTTTTATATTGTTGTTATAAATTGTTGATATAAATTTTGTCAAATAAATAAATAAATAAATAAATAAATAAATGTCCTATTATTTCTGATCTCTAGCTCAGATACAGGACAGCAGGACAGCCAGTTGGAAAGATCTCTCACTGCATATTTCTAATGTAGAGAGGAGGGATTTTCCTGTATTTGTTTAAAAAGACAAAGGAAAGAAATTAGGAACACTTATGGGATTATTTTGTTAAACGAAAACTTCTGGGACGCTTTCTAATTAAAAAAAACAATTTACATCACCACCACTCAAATCAACAGTTTCAATGATAAGAATCACCATTCTGAAGGCCAGCAATTGGCCCAGGAATGTAATCCCCTTAAGTGTTTGTAGGGAGCAGAATATATTTAAAATGGCAGCTTGTTTACTTTTGAGTACACAAAATGTGTTTGTGCTAGCCTTCTGAAAAGGCCTGGCATCAGTCCACTGGTACTGGGAGCTATTTGCTCATGCAGGCACTCATCTGTTCAGCTGGGCAAAGCAAGCACAGTGACCTGCCATCACCTTAAACAGAATAGACAAATGAATGCCTCCGTGTCCCTCTGTCATGTGTGCTAAGCCAATGTACCTTTTCTGCAGGCCAACAACTGAGGAAAGTTACTATGGAGGCTCTAGACCAGTAAACTGATTCACAATCATTCTTCAAATGTTTCAGCAACCAAGTCAACAACAAGATGACTCTACATAAAGAACAAAAGTAAATCTATTCCTACACTCATTTTCTAATATCTCTCAAACCCTAAATATGGAACACTGTGAAAGATCAAACCAAATGATTCACAGCATCTCAGTCTGTTTGAAAAGTTACTGTCAGAAGTGTACCCAGAGTCTACGCTATACGGCTCCAGCATCAGATTTTTCCATGAAGTGTTAAATGGAACTATATAGCAGGCTGTCCCTACCAATGCTCGCTTGAGCAGCAGGAGAATGGGTTCTAGGAGTTTGTTACCCAACCTGAATAAAAGAGAGGTGAGAATGATTCTCTCCCCCAAAGATCTAGTGTGCAGACTGAGGATTCCTGAAGTGAAGCAGAACTGTGGAAACAGACAAACATGGGTGAAGGGTTGAGTTGATTTGCTTTGGTTTGAGCAATTACGGTTTGCTAGCAAAGCCAGGAAGGGATAAGGGTTTGACTATACACAATGTTTGGACTTTGTTTAAAAGCGCACCTGATCGCAAAAGCCTCCTTATAACTTTTATCTGTTATGCCCTAAGAACATCTGAGTCTTTTGTTTTCAGTGTGGCATACAGAAACAAATTAATACAAATAAATGTAATGCATACTTGCATCAGTGCTCAGCACCATTCAAGCGACAATTTAATGTGATTTGAAGGAGACTTTGCATTAGCTTCAGTGGATTTTGGATCTAGTCTAATATGATTTAAGAATGAAGTCTCATAGGGTGAAAACAGGCATGACGTAACCACCCTTTAACCACCCTTGGTGGTCATTTATGCATGTTGCAGGGCTGCATAGGGCACCAATACAGCCCTGCAACATGCATAAATAACCACCAAGGGTGGTTAAAGGGTGGTTAGCGTCATGTCTGTTTTTACCCATAAACCGCCCCAAATTATTGACTCCTAGTTATTTGCTCAAAATACAGGCACTGATAATGAAGACAATGGGTATTTTCAGACATTACGAGATCACGCTCAACCACAGTGACCCACAGTCAATTCCGTGGCGGGGCCAAAGTGCCCTGAACGTCTGTTCAGCGGCCACCAGATGTTCACCACAGTCAGTACCCACATGGGGTCAAAATCAACCACGCTTCCGGAGCTCCCAGCCGGACCATCTCTGAAAGCGTGGTCAAAGAGATTCCCGACGGGAACCAACAAAAAGTAACGTCTAGCCAGCAACCACTGGCCGGAATCAAAGGAAATGATTCTCAGCCGGGGACAAAGCACGCAGCATCGCTGCCAAGCAACCAGCAACAACACAGGCAGCGGAGGGAGATTTAAAGGGCACACAGCAGTAGGGGGACGGGGCAGGATGGAGTGAGGTGGAAGGGAGAGGCGAGTGGAGGGCGAGAGAGCAAGGGAGGAGGAGGAGGTGGAGGAGGCGGCGGTAGAGGCACGGGCAGGGGAGGAGGTGGTCGTGCTGCACCTGGAGGCAGTGGAGGGACAGCAGCAGCAGCAGCCGGGACGGGCTGACCCGGTGCCTTCTGGGCGTTTTGACCACGGCTGGGAATCGGCGTCACGTCTGTTGCGTTGCCCTGGCCCGTGATCTGCCGGCCCGATTCCCTGCCGTGGTCCCGGTCCCGTCAGTTCGAGGCTTTATTTGACCATGGGGGGGTGGTTATTCGGTTCACCCCCACCGGGAATCCACTGTGGTGAATCGGGACCACGTAACGCCTGTAATCACCCAATGTACCTGAGTACTAATGGAGAGTACATTTGAGCATGTATCATAAGGTACTGGCCATCAGATAATGGGCACACTGTTTTCGTATCAAAGCTACTTTGCACTGTAATCTGAGATCTTCTACTCCAGCATTTGGCTGAAGAGCTGCCTACTGACTGTGGCACGCCGCCCTATGGACATCATAAATTATTTATGTGTCTGTAGTCTAAGGGATTCCTTTTATCACCACCAGAAGAAAATTACTGTAAAAGGCAGCCTGTATAATTTATACTTTGCTCTGCTACAAAGGCAAAGAAACATTTGGTGACTCCATATGGAAATCAGGACAAGAGGCATCCTCAGTGTTACAGATGTTAACTTCTCTTTTAGAAGTTTGCATTGTAGCATTATCAATACTCTGTACAAAGGTTGTCTTATAGGATCCTGGACAGAAGTAGATCTTCCACATTATGATCAAATTGCATACCTCTCAATGGCTCAGGATAGTCATACATTCTGAAATTTCCTCTCTCCCACAGTCAGTAGAAACAGCTATTGCCCAAACATCAATGAGTGACGAAAGGACAGCTGAAGAAACAGCTATTTACATTACTTTCATGCATCCCAATGCCTAAGGTTTTGTTGTGATTCACTAGTGGTCACCTTTTCTGCATCACCTTCTGTTCTTCAGCAGTTTGAGAAGTATGTCATTTGATCAATTTGTCTGATCCTTTCATCCCCCATGTTCTGTTCAGATGACAGTTTCCCCATCTGCCTTGGAGTTTATTCATGCTGCTTGAATTTGACTTTCCCACATCTGAATTTAGCATGAGTGATGGCAACCTTCCCCCTTGCCTTTCAAATGACACTGAAAACACAGAATACGGACATGGCCAAAAAACATGCAGAACTGAAGGCTGTTAACAGTAACTTACTGAGCCTGAGAGGGGCACATCATTCACTTAAAGCCAGAACAGATCTCCATTTCTCTTCCCTCTAATATGGGAATGTGGCTCACAGACTTAAGATGGAGTGCCAGTTACTGGAACCTGTAGACACTATGGGCTGCAGTGCCACCCCAAAGCAGAGGATAGTACTGGACCACATTTTGGCTGGGAACGCCTTTGCAGGATAGCATCAGGTTTGATAAATGTTATCAAATGTTATTCGATTTTCTGATCTCTTTAGCTGTCTTGGAAAGATTGCCAGTTAGCATTAAAACTTACAAAGTACCCAACTTGCAAACAAAAGATGGACTGCTGGTAAGTTTTGAATTTTAAACATAAAAAAACACTTCAATCTTGCAGTATGTTTATGAGAAAATATATCCAGATAACTGTGGCTTCTTCCTAGACACCTGTCATAATAATGAAACTATCAGGATGAAAGCCAGCAAATTGGCTTTCAGTTATATATCAGGATAGCTATATAACTATATTATATAACTATAGCTATATACCGGCCTTTGATACAGTTGATCATGAGATGTTGTTGACAAGACGGTGGGACCTGGCGGTGGTGCACGGGGCTGCTCTTGGGTGGCTCCATTCTTTCCTGTCCGAGAGATCCCAGCAGGCTGCTCGTCATCTCCTTGGGACCTCCCCTGTAGAGCCCCACAGGATTCTATTCTGTCTCCCCACTTGTTCAATGTGTATCTGAAGCCGCTGGGTGAGGTCATTTGGAGGTTTGGGGTGAGGTGTCATCAATATGCTGATGACACTCAGCTCTACCTTTCTTTTTCATCTGACCCAGGTCTTGCAGTCTCGGTGCTTACCCGATGCCTGGCTGCTATCGGGAACTGGATGAGGGTGAGCCAATTGAAGTTTGAATCCTGACAAGACTGAAGTGATGATGGTTGACTGACCATGTGTCTTGGAGGGGATTGGGACTCCTGTTATTGACGGAGTCTGGTCCTCTGGTCAAACAGGTCCGCAGCCTTGGAGTCCTTCTGGATCCCTCTCTGCACCTGGAGTATCAGGTGGTGGTGGTTAGGAGTGCTTTTCACCAATTCCATCTGGTGAGAAAGCTGCGGCCTTTTCTTTCTGACTCGGATCTGGCCACTATCATACATGCTTTCATCACCTCGAGGCTAGATTACTGCAATGCGCTTTACGTGGGGCTGTCCTTGATGACGTTTGGAATCTGCAGCTGGTGCAGAACGCAGTGGCTCAGCTCCTTTCAGGGATGAGTTGTTGGTAGCAGATTACACTGGTGCTCCAAAGTCTGCACTGTCTTGGAAGTCTGCACTGCATCCCTTGTCTCTCCCTATGTCCCCTCTCCTTGTCTCCCACCTCTGTGTCTATTAGATTGTAAGCTGTAGGCAGGGACCACGTCTATCTTATTGTTCTGTAAAGTGCCAGGTACACAGTTGACACTATACAAATGCTGATAATAATAATAATAATAATAATAATCTATAGCTTTCTGGGCACAATTCAAAGTGCTGGTTTTGACCTTTAAAGTCCTAAATAGTCTGGGCACTATATATCTGAGAGATTGCCTGTTCTACCATATTTCTTCAACATCTACGCCGATGCCGGCCTTGTAGGAGCGGAGCGAGAATTCATGGCTGCCATGGCAACCATGGATTTGTCCCAGGAGGTCACCTGCCTGACCTACGTGGGGAGGCATACCCTCGACCTGATCTTCGGCTCTGGCCTTGAGGCGGGTGATCCAGTAGTGGGGGAGGTTAGGGCGGTGTCCTTGTCATGGACGGACCATTATCTCCTTTAGGCCAGTCTCTCAGCGCACCTGCTCCAGAAGGGGAATGGGCCAGTTAGGATGGTCCGCCCTCAGAGGCTAATGGAACCTCAGCAGTTCCAAGAGGTCCTGAGGGAGTTAGCCTTGGATCTGGATGGTCACTCTGTCGATGAGCTGGTCCAGCATTGGAACAGCTTGCTGGAGGAGGCCATTGACAGGGTGGCTCCGAGACACCCTCTGCCTTGGTCTCGTCACCACAGGGCCCCTTGGTTTACTGAGGGGCTGCGGTGTATGAAATGAGTAGGCAGGAGGCTGGAGCAACGCTGGCGTTGGACTCGATCTGACTCCGACCAGCTTCTCCATAGGGCCCATTTGCGGTCCTATGTTGAGGCTGTGAGGACAGCAAGGAAGGAGTTCCTTGCTGTCCTCATTGTGTCTGCGAAGGCACGCCCGGCGGAGCTGTTTCAGGTGGTGCGGGGGCTGGTTAGTCCGGCCTCCCTCTGCCTGGATGGAGACTTGTCCCAGGCCCGCTGTGAGAAGTTTGTCACCTACTTCGCAGACAAGATTGCTCAGATTCAGAGCGACTTTGACACTGCATTTGGGGCAGTAGGTGGAGAGCGCAAGGTGATGGAGGCCCCGTCTGGTCCATCTTTGTGAGGGGAGTTTCAGGAAGTGACGCCAGCCAATGCGGTCGATGTCTTGGTTGGTGAAAGCCTCCAGGGAGACATTGGGGACAGTGCTGGTGAGGGTGGTTAACGCGTCCCTGCAGCAGGGGAGGTTGTCGTTCAGCCTCAAGGAGGCTGTGGTGCGCTCCCTGCTGAAGAAACCATATTTGGACGTGAACGCACTCGCCAGCTACCGACCTGTTTCTAACCTCCCCTTTTTAGGGAAGGTTATGGAGCGGGCGGTGGCGATCCAGCTCCAGGCGCATCTAGATGGCATTGGTTTCATGGACCCTTTTCAATCTCGGTTCTGCCCCGGCTATGGCACCGAGACGGTGTTGGTGGCCTTGGTCGACGATCTCCACCGGGAGATGGATGCAGGAGGTTTGACATTTCTCATCCTGCTAGATCTCTTGGCCGCTTTTGACACTGTGGACCATGGGCTGCTGGTAAGACAGCTGTGTGACCTGGGGGTCTGGCTGGGACTGTTCTTGAATGGTTCAGCTCATTCCTCTTCGGGAGAAGCCAGCGGGTGGTGCTGGGGGCTGAGACATCTTGTCCCCGCGCTTTATCCTGTGGCGTTCCGCAGGGATCCATTCTGTCTCCATTGTTATTCAATGTATATATGCAGCCCTTGGGGGAGGTCGTGAGAGGGTTCGGGGTGCGATGCCACCAATATGCTGATGATACTCAGCTGTACCTCTCTTTTTCAACTGACCCAGACCCTGCTGTCTTGATGCTATCCCAGTGTCTGGAGGCCGTGGCGGAATGGATGTGGCAGAGCAGACTGAAGCTCAACCCCGATAAGACGGAGGTGATGGTGGTGGGGAGAGTGAGGGGGGTGTCGGCCCCCCGATTGGGGGGGTTCGTCCTCTTATAGCTCAGCAGGTTCGGAGGCTGGGGGTGATATTGGACGCAGATCTCTGCCTGGAGCAACAGTTAGAGGTAGTGGCGAAGGCTGCTTCCCCCTTATTTATTGTATTATTTATTATGTTCCCTGGTCCTGTTTTAATTGTTGTATTTTTTGCGTGTTTTAAATATTTTGTTTGTATATATATATAATTTTCTTTTGAGATTGTAAGTCACCCCGAACTGTTTCAGGAGGGGCAGGGTATAAATGTAATATATAAATAATAAATAAATTAAATAATTTCATTGCGGCCCCTACAGTTGGCCGGGCTCTTGCAGGCTCTATATGCTGTCCTTGTCCGTGGGACAGGGGTGCGCAGGAGGGCGTTCTCAGTTGCTGCCCCAGTTCTGTGGAACTCCCTTCCTCAGGAGGATCATTTGAGCCCCAGTCTGAGCATCTTCCGGAAGTGGTGTAAAACTTCTTTATTTGAAAAAACATTTGACAGGTGGGGATAAATAGGGGTTGTTTGGGGTGGAGTTGAGGGCTGGGGGCAGTTTCTGGGGAGGGGGTGGGAATTTTTTAGGAATTTTACTGTTGCTGTTATATTATCGATTGCAAGCCACCCTGAGCCATTGTGGGAAGGGCAGCATATAAATTTAAATAAATAAATACCACCACTGCATCCAACAATTAGAACTGACCTCAAAGTAGCAATGGGAGTAAATGCCTGTGAGCAGCAGTATTACGATCAGGGACCCTCCCTGGCTATGATGGACAACCCTTTTTTCTGCAGAATCAAATCTCTACAACTTTTCTACTTGGCTGTCATTACTACAGATGTAAAGTTTGATTCATCTATGTGCAATTTGCATGCCCCTCTCCTCCAGGAGGATCTATTCCCGCATAGATACAGTCACAAGAAGAGGGCAGGTGGCAGTACTTCTGCTTCCTTTTGTCTTAAGGTTTTAAACCATGGCTGCAACTCCACAGGAGCTCTGCAAGCTGAGGCTTACTTCTGAGAGAGGCTGCATAGCACACCTACAAGTAAATTTACAACCTTGCTCTCAGATGGTTGTGCCCGCTTTCTCTCCTATGCTGGGTTACAGATACCTTGAACTGCTTCCCTCCCCACCCAAACTCTGACCACTACACCAGGTGGGCTATCCACCTTGATACTGCTACAGGAACAAAAGGAGCTCAGGGCCTAAGTCTTTAAACCATGATCATAATCAACATGCTCAGCTGCTTATTCAGTGTTGGTGTGGCAGTGTAGTAATAGGTCTGGAGGGGCCAGAGTTCTAGGCCCAGCTGATAAACACGGTTACGCAAATACTCAGTGTGGAGGCAGAACAATGGCAGGGAGGGAACACAAATGAATTAGAAGAAGGGAACACACCAGGCAGGGGCAGTTGATTTGCTGGAGTTGTGGGACCTCTCTCGCAACAAAATTACGATGGGCAGCCTCAAATGACACCACCTCTGCTCTGCCTTTCTCTTTTCCCCTCAGAGGTCTGCTGGTCTGGCCTATCTCAACTTTTCCTCACGTCTTGATGCTTGAACATGCTCTCTTCAGTACTCCCACCCCCTTCCAGTTTGCAATGACCAAGTGATACTGCTCCTGGTTGCATGGGTTTTCTCCATTACCTTCTTCTGTGCGTGCTGCATGCACACGACTGGATCAGTTCCTGCAGCACTACCCTCTATTTTCAACAGCAAAGTCTGGGCCAGGGCTTTGATCATATTCCAGCACTTTGAAAACAATGTGGAGCGCTTCCCCTAAAAACAAAAGGTTCTCAGAATGGCTGTCAACTGATCTAGTGTATTCTAGCATCACAACATTGTAAATCTTAGGATAGTGAGAGAGATTATCAGAGGTTTGTGAACTATCAGACTCTGGGTGAACTCATATGTAACTCTGCAAACTCCGATGTCCACAGGGCCCCAGAAGCTGTATAATCATCCCTGGATTGCTGTCATACGCGAGTGAGACACTCCTGAGTTTCAGCACCGCTTTAAACTTGGATCTGATGACTAGATCAGATCTAAACATCAGATCAGAGTTTAAAGTGGGGATGGAAATTGGAGTGCCTCACTTGCATGCAACAGCGATCTGGGGCTGTTTATACAGCTTCCAGGGCCCCAAAGACATTAGGGTTTAGCAGAGTTTCGTGTGAGTTCACCCTATGCTCAAATACTTTGGGATTTGGAACAGTGATTTCTCCTGAGCTATGCAATTATTTGCCCAAAACAATTTCACTTATTGGTTTTAGGTTACCTTTTAAAAAATCAGTCACTCAGCTTTTGGCACAAAGTACCTCACTATAAATTGAACAAGAAGCTAATTAATCTGGTACCATTGCGTGTGTCCTATGTGATGTGGTGCAAGAAGGAAGTAGAGTTTTTCCTGCTTCAGTGCACAAAGGCCTGAATAAATGCATTTTTTCAGCTCTCTTTACATTCCCTTCAAAATCTCAAGACAGAAGAGCATATTAATCTGCAAGAGTTTACAGATATTTGAACAGCATGATCCATGCTTGAGGAAAGAGATACCTTTACAAAGGTAGCAGCCTTCATTTTGGAAATGCAATGTTATGTAACTCACAAGCATTTAAGTGCAAGCTTCATAAGGGTGAGGGGAAAGAGGACCTCCTCTGTAATGGCTGGAGGGCAGACTCTACTAGAACAGTGATCTTCAGCTGGCAAAGCGGTTATGCACAGATCAGCCCCACTGCCAGAAGCAACAGCACTCCCCACATCTTCCCCACGTGTCAGCGAATGGAACCTCTGGGGCCCTGCAGAAAGACCATAGGAGCCCGTGTAAGGCTCCACCCATCTCTTTCTGACCCCTGTACCCGCTGTTTAACCTGAGGGGTTCTTGTTCTCACCTATGCTGTGGGAAGCATGTACTGTAAACAAACAACAGCCCAGCTCCAGACCAGTCTAACTGGGATCCAAAAACATGCACGTGAGATTTAATGAAGTAAGCATTACCATGTGCATCTCATCACCCAGGCATGAGACTCGAGGTGTCTGGAGGGGAGCTAGCAGTAGATAAGAAAAAAACAACAGTGAATAAACTGAAAAACTAATCTGGCAGTGAAAATTGAGATACTACACCCCCTGAAGAAAATAGGAACTGTCATACTGGGTCAGACCAATGTTCCATTGAGCCTAGCATCCTGTCTCCGACAGTGGCCAATCTCGGTTGCTTGGGGGAGGTACCCAGCAGGTCACAATGGGTGAAAACAGACATGACGCTAACCACCCTTTAACCACCCTTGGTGGTCATTTATGCATGTTTCAGGGCTGCATAGGGCACCAATACAGCCCTGAAACATGCATAAATAACCACAAAGGGTGGTTAAAGGGTGGTTAGCATCATGTCTGTTTTCACCCAATGGAGCGATCCATTCCCCGTCGTTCACTCCCAGCTTCTGACAGTAAGAAGCTACATCCCCCAAACCTACTTGGCTAATACCCATGAATAGATATACCCTCCAAAAACTTAGCCAATCCTTTTTTAAACCCAGCTATACTACTAACCTTGACCACATTCTCTGGCAACAAATTCCACAAGTTAACTGAATTGAGTAAAAAAATACTTTCTTTTATTTGTTTTAAATCTGTTGCCAGTTAGTTTCATGGAGTGTCCCCTAGTTCTAGTACTTTTTGAGAGAGCAAATAACAACTCCCTATTTACTTGTTCCACACCACTCATGATTTTATAAACTTCTAGCATATAAACTATCTATCATGCCGTGGGCATGAGGGGGCAGCCAATAAATGTAAATAAATAAAATAAATAAATAAATAAATACCTTCTCAGTCGTTTCTTCTCCAAGCTGAAGAGCCCTAACCTACCAATACTCTCCCACTCCATACCCGTTAGCATTTTCATTGCCCTTCTCTGTACTTTTTTTAGTTCTACTATATCTTTTTTGAGATGGGGTGACAAGAACTGCACAATATTCAAGATGTGATTGCCCCATAAATTTATATAGGGTTTTTTTCTATCCTTGTCTGAATAATTCCTAACATTCTGTTTGTTTTTTTGACCACTGCTGCCCATTTGTGCTGAGGATTTCAATGTATTATCCACAATGACGCCAAGATCCTTTTCTTGAGTAGTAACACCTAATTTAGAACCCAGCATTGTGTACATATAGTTTGGATTATTTTTCCCTTTGTGCATCACTTTGTACTTGTCAACATTAATTTTCATTGTCATTTAGTTGCTCAGTCACTCAGTCTCATGAGATCCTCCTGCAATTCCTCACAGTCCGCTCAGGTTTTAACTATCTTCAATAACTATGGGTGTTATAAAAATACGCACCATAATTTACCCGGATTTCAAAGTCTGGGTTTGGTGAATTCATGTGTGGGGAGTTGAGATGCTCTCCCCTCTCCCAGAAGTCGGCCTGGCACCGTTGTAAACAGTGGCACCTAGCAACTTCCGCATTTCGTGATCCGGACTTGTAAGTCCCCGGTAGCAGAGGACTTACAAGTCTGGGTCATGAAACATGCAGAATCGCCGGGCACCACTGTTCACAATGGTGCCCAGCCGACATCCGAGGGAGCGGGAGTGTCTAAACTCCCTGCATGCAAGTTCACTGAACCGGAACTTCAGTCCATGAAAATTAAGGTACTTGTAAAAACGCCCATTGTGTGATCTGCAAATTTGATCACCTCCTTGCTCCTTTTTCTAGATCATCAATGAATATATTAAACAACACCGGTCCCAGTACAGACCCCTGAGGTTATTTTCCATTGTGTTTTCCACAAGTTTTCAATTGTGAAAACTGACCATTTAGTCCTACCCTTTGTTTCCTATGCTTTAACCAGTTACCAATCCACAATAGGACATTGCCTCCTATCCCATGACTATTTAATTTCCTCAAGAGTCTCTTGTGAGGGACCTTAGAAAACACTTTCTGAAAATCCAAATACACTATATTGACTGGCTCACACTTATCCACAAGTTTATTTACACCCTTTAAAAGTTCCAATAGATTAGTGACGTATGACTTCCCTTTGCTAAATCCATGTTGACCATTCCCCATTATGTCGTGTTTATCAATATGCCCAGTAATTCTGTTCCACTGTTTCCATCAGTTTGCTAGGCACCAACATCAGGCTCACCAGTCTGTAGTTTCCAGGATCTCCTCTGGAGCCCTTTTTAAATACTGGTGTTACATTCGCTACCCTCCAATCCTCAGGTACAGTGGCAGATTTTAGAGAGAGGTTACAAATTACCAATAGTAGGTCTGCAATTTCATACTGTCTTCCTTCATAACTCTGGGGTGAATACCATCTGGTCTTGGTGATTTCTTACTATTTAGTTTGTCAGTTTGCTCTAGAACTTCTTCCAGAGTCATGCTGATTTGTGACAGTTCTTCTGATTCATCACCTATAAGGAATTGTTCCAGCGTGGATACCTCCCCAGCATCCTCTGCAGTGAAGACCGAAGCAAAGAATTCATTCAGCTTCCCTGCAATGACCTAATACTCTCCGAGAGCCCCTTTCAGTCCTTGGTCATCTAATGGCCCAACTGACTCTCTAGCAGGCTTCTTGCTTCTGATGCACTTGAAAAAGTTTTTATTATTAGTTTTTGCATCTTTAAATTCAAATTCAAATTCCCTCTTGGCCTGCCTTATTAATGTTTTACTTCTAATTTGGCAATGTTTATGCTCCTTACTTTTTTCCTCATTAGGACTAGCGTTCCATTTTTAAAGGACACCTTTTTGGCTCTAATAGCTCCCTTCACCTCATCATTTGGCCATGCTAGCAGGCATTTGGTCCTCTTACTACTTTTTTAACTTGTGGAATACATTTAATCTGGTTTTCCAAGATGGTGTTTTAAATAGTCTCCACGCCTCTTGCATGCATTTAATCCTTGCAATTGCTCCTTTTTGTTTCCCTCTAACTAATTTTTTCATTTTAGTTTCCCTTTTTTAGTTAAACGTTACTGTGATAGTTTTGTCATTCTCCCTTCTGTAAAATATGTCAAATTTGATTAAATTATGATCACTTTTGCCAAGCAGCTTCACCACCGTTACTCCCTATCCATCATCCACAGAGTCAATATTAGGGTAATTGAAGTCATCAATTATTATTGTGTTTCCAACTTTATTTAGTAGCTTGTCTAATCTCTGTTAGCATTTCATAGTCAATCTCACCATCCTGGTCAGTGGATCAATAGTATAGTCCCACTGCTACACACTTCTGCGCCATGCATGGAATTTCTATCCATAGAGATTTCAGAGTACAGTTCACTTTCTGTAAAATCTTAATCCTGCTTGAGTCAATGTTGACCAAGAACAAGACAATTCTCTCCCTAACAAGAAGATATTCATACGTTGCACTCGGTGCAAAAGAATGCATAGCCCCCATCCTGATGCTGGACTGCTGTCTACATCTTCTTATTTAAAGGGGAGGAAGTTTAAACCTAAGTTATTGTACCTAATTATGCTTCCTGAGTTGCTGAACTCTGGGGCCTTTTAGGTTAGGGATTTAGTTAACTGGGGCTTAATGCTACTTCCTTCTTTTAGAGCTAGCTAGCTACCACAGAACTTTTCACAGGTTATACAACTGCAGAGGGTCTCTAGTTTAATCTAGAACTAGTGTCAATAAGCAGAGGGGTCTTACTGAATCTCACACCAACTGAAGTCTTCCCTCCAGGGTGCCCTGAAGGCTGAAGTTAACCCATCGGCTCCTGTGGTTAACTTCCAGGCAAATTCCCCTGTTGTCTTGCCCAGTTGCCCTGTGCCGCGAGCTCCTGTGTCGCTTGCTAGCTGCTAGCCTTCTCCTTAATTCATCTACCGCATAATGAGCAGATGGAAATGTCATCTGTTCAACACATTTAATCAATATCATAAACAATGTAGTAGGAACACTGAAGTCAAAGGAGTGTCCTTAACCGTCTGCTGGACTATACATCCTAAGTAGCCTGGTAACGCAGTCGTAAATGGTGTCAGCAGTACAGTGAATCACAGAATCCCGTGTTCGAAGGAACCTCTAAAGAATCATCTAGTCCAGCCCTCTGCTTTGATGCAGGATGTCTACAGCTACAACATCCCTGACAGATGACTGTCCAGTCTATTTTTGAAAACCTCCAATGATGATGGAGAGCCTACAACCTTCCTATGCAGCTTGTTCCATTGCTGCACAGCTCCTACTGTTGGGTGGTTTTTCCTGACATTTAATCAAAACTGACCTCCTTGTAATTAGAGCTTATTTTTTCTAGTCTTGCCTTCTGTGGCAATGGAGAACATTTCCTTGCCATCTTCTTGGTGGTAGCTCTTTAGATAGTTGAAGACTGCTATTGCATCTCTCCTTTTTATTCTTTTCTCTAAGCTAAACATATCTAGTTCCTTCGAACTTCCCTTACAGAGCTTGCTTTCCAGACCCTTTATCATCTTAGTTGCCCTCCTCTGAACCAGCTCCAATTTGTCAATCTCCTTCTTAAAATGAGGTGCCCCAAACTGAACACAATACTCCAGTGAGGCCTCACCAGTGCATAATAGTGTGGGATTTATTAAACCCGTTAAGAAGCCCTAAAATCATGAAAGTTGGAAATACAGCAGTCTTAAAGCTGGCCTAAATGTCTAGCTGAGGGGTTAAGGAAATCGTTGGGTAGCATAAAACTTCCTTATTTCATGCTCCCCCACCTCCCGAATCAGGTTCTTAAGAGTTGAAGAACATATCAGGATCATATCCAGATCTTACGCATTTCATTGTAAAAACAAACAAAATAAAGTGTCTCAGGCATCTCTCTCATCTTGTGCCAAATCCTACAGCCCTTATTTGGTCATTATTTCCACTGTCTGCCCATATGGTTTGAATCAAAACACTAACTTCACAAAAACACTAATATAATAGTACATGCCTCTCACTAGAGTTTGATTTGAATACAGTGAGGTGGTGTGGATTTACAACAGCTGAGGATTGGGCTCTATTTGCATAACCACTTTGTTCTGATTATCTCCTCACATTTTTCCCTCCCTCTCTGCCCACTTAATTGCTTTCCACACCCATCGGGAGAAAAAAAAATCCCACCAGCTTGCAGCTGCCAAACTCTAATGACAAATGCCTGCCAACGAATGAAACTTTAATTACAAACCACAGCTCCACACACAGAGAACAAAATGTTCAGTGCTGACACAGGGGCCACTCTCTGCTCCTCCCACTTCGGCTCTTGTGAAATGCAATTATTAAGGCTGTGTTCCACTCCAGACTTCGGACGTATTTGGAACTGTAGCTTTACAGCTCCCATAGTCACCTTTTTAGAGGTTTTGTAAGGCTGAAGTAGATATTTAGAATATTGCGTATTTTCCTCTCACTCCTACAACTGCTGTTTGTTTTAACTGCAGCATCCATTGACTTTTAATCTACAGAAAGTCTGAAAAAAATTAACTGAATCGTTATTTTCAGTTTCACAAGAGCTAAATTTTGTTTTCACTTGCAGCAGAGCGAATCAGGAGTAATTCTTAAGTCAACAGAGTAAAGAATGGTTGTAAAGGGACATTGATATCAAGTCCTTAAAATCCAGGGTTAAGGCAGCTCTGTGCCAGTAGGGAGGCAGCTGCCTCTTATTGCCTCGTGAATGGAATCACACTGACATCCTTGAATCACACTCACTTGCTCTCTAGGGTGGAGCAGGGATGCTGTGAATGCAGGTCCCTGCATTCACAGCAGGTCCCTGCATTCTACATCTATTACAGTAGCATCTTCCTAGTGCAGCAAAATGTCATCCACAAATACAGTCTCTTAAACTCTGTTCTAAAGTCAAGCTGCCCCATGGCCAGTACATGCACACTGGGGTGTATGGGTGATTTCAGACGAGATGGGGTAGCATTCGCCCCGTCCAGGAATCACCCTTCTGATTCCTCGCCGGAGGAAGCCCGCCTGGTCCCAAGCCTGTTGACATTTCGGCGAAGTTGTAAAACTTGGCTGTTCGCCCAGGCCTTTGGGGAGGGTGGGAGGGTGGGGTAAGGGGTTTTAGCTCCCCTACCTTATTTATCTTATTTATTGTTTAAATTTAAGCCCGGGCCTGTTTTAATAATTTTATATGATGGTTATTATTGATGATGTTTTAATTGTTTTTTATGAATTATATATTGTTGTTTTTATTGTTGTAAGCCGCCCTGAGCTGTTCGCAAGAGGGGCGGGATAGAAATCTATGAAATAAATAAACCAACCAATCAGCCCGTCACGTCCAACAGACGTTCCGGCTGATCCCAGCGGGGAATTGGGGAGGGGGCGGGGCCACACAGCGCAATGTGCGGCCGCACGCCCCTCCCCCCCACGCTCCCCCGCCGCCCGCCCTCTGGGGAGATGGGCGGCCGCAGCGCCCGCTCGAATTGACCACCCCGGAATCCCTCTGGGGATTCCAGGCCGTGGTAGCCGTCCAGACGAGACGGGCCCCTTCATCACGGCGGGGAATCACATTCACCACGCGATTGGTGCCAGCCCTGTCGGTTCAGCTGATCACGTGGTGAATTTGATTCCACGCCGCGATTGACCGTGGTAAACATCTGGGGGGGAACTTCCGGTTCCCCAACAGACGTTAAGGGACCATTCCCCACCACAGGGTATTGACTGTGGTTGAGCGTGATCTCGTAACGTCTGAAAATACCCTATGTGTATACATATGCACACTTCATGACATGTGGTGGTACCTGATCGTGGGTTAACTGATGGCATCTGATTTAGAGTGGAAGGCAAGCAGGGCATGTGATGGCCAGTGATTTAGGGCAAAGATGGTGTGGGGGACAGAGGTCTTGATGTTGTCAATTGGTGTTTCTATGATAAGGTAGTAGGGAACTAGGGCGGCAAAATAGCTAGAGCCAGCCCTGCATTTGAGTATGCATACCCAATCCTGTCTTGCGTACTGCATCTTGCAAGACACAGACACCCCTGCCCAAAAGACATGAACCAAATTCTAGGATGTGCAATACAGATACAATTAAAAAAAATAAAAAGACTACAGAGACATAAAATATTGAGATAGGCAGAGAGTATTTAGGGGTAGAATTATGAGCCTGAATTGTTACAACTTGGACATCACGAAAAATATATGCTTTAGCTGATGATGAGTCCTTTCATCTCAATTGGAGAATGCAAGTAACAACCTATGCTGAAAACAGACAGTAGCCTGCACAATACCTGTAGGGAATTCATAAAGAGCTTTCCAGAGCTGACTTCTGCCCTTATGAATGACAGACACGTCAACACAGTGTTGTATGTTCAGCTTGCTACAAAAGTGAGAGCTACAAAACATGCATCATATTAAGTAGAAGAAATGAGTGCCAAGGAGAGGGAATAAAGGTTTTGCTTGCTGAAAAACAAAACAATAAATGCATTAACTAATAAACCTTCTGTCTAAAATGTAAAGTTAAGCAGTAGTAAAAGCATTTACTTCTTCATTTATACCACAATGGCCAACTTTTATGCATCTCAGTAGGAAACTGACATTTAAAACAAGGTTTTCAAATTGTTATTCTCAATAGACATAAAAGGCACACAATCATTTTAAAGAGGACCAAATATTATTAGTATTATCACAAAAAAATATCTTTTCTACCCTATTATCAAATGATACTCACCATGTATGAAGGGAATATTAAGACCCGCTTATGCTTGCCACATGGCCACTGAGGATCATCTAAAAGATTTGGGTCATATTCAATATAGTCTCCTAGCTCACTGCCTATGAAGAACATTCAGAAATAAACAAACAAGGAATGTCTCTGATGTAGCATAAATCAGTAAGCAAGTTTAGAATGAAACTATCCAAAATTACCTCTGTCCAAAGAAGTTCAACACTCAGTTCCCATTGATTTGGATGCTCAGCTCCTCTAGACCCTTTGAAAACCTCCAACTGTACTGTTTGCCCATTCCTGACACCCCCCCCCCCGCCCAAAGGAACCCTTAACAAAATCAGTCCTCCTGATTTAAAGATGCTATAAATCCTGAGAATGATTTATAAAGGAATTTGGAGGACCAACAGATCATATTCAGAAACTATAATTTCATGTGCTGTAAATTCACAACTTTTTGCAAACTTACATTATTATTATTATTAATTTTATTTTATTTTATTATAAGCATTTGTATAGTGCCAGCTGTGTACCTGGCACTTCACAGAACAATAAGATAGACGTGGTCCCTGCCTATGGCTTACAATCTAATAGACACGGAAGGGGAGACAAGGAGAGGGGACATAGGGAGAGACAAAGGATAAACAACATTCAAGCGTCTGCGAAGTCTCAGGTGCATGTGCTTGGCTTGGTTGCGGGTAGGCAGTAAATATTGAAAGGGAAGTTCTAACAGGCATCGAGAAAGGCGGCGAGGAAGAAGTGGGTTTTGAGGAGGGAAGGTGTGGAGAGAGTGGGCAAGGCGGAGGTGGGCAGGGAGGGAGTCCCAGGCATGGGGGGCAGCAAGGGAGAAGGGACAAAGGCGGTTAGCAGAGCAGGGGAGATGAAGGAGAGTGAGGGAGGGGGCAGAAGAGGAGCGGAGAGTGTGTGCAGGAGTGTGTAAGGAGACTAGGGCGGAGAGATAAGGGCGAGCCAGGTTGTAAAGAGATTTGTAAGTAAACACCAGAAGTTTGTGAAGGATGCGTTTGGGAAGGAGGAGCCAGTGAAGCGAGGAGAAGAGAGGCTGCATGTGGTCTAAGCGACAGGCAGAGTGGATGACCCTAGCAGCGGAGTTTTGGATGGAGATAAGGGGGGAACAGGTGAGAGTGGAGGAGGCCAGTAAGGAGGAGGTTGCAGTAGTCAAGGCGAGAGATGACCATGGCGTGAAAAAGGGTTTGGGCTGAGGAGACAGAGAAAAAGGGGCGAATCTGAGCAGTGTTTGCTGCCCCAAACATTTAGGCGGGTGGGAGCTTTTTTGCCATGAATACAAAGGAAACGTTCCATTTGAATAAACTGGTACAAGTCAATACATGGGAAAATGCTTCAGATCTTTTCCCCCATCTCATGTCATCAAAGTCTCTACCTTAGAGATTGGCTTTTAATGCTCGGCGAGCAAACAAGGATTACCAGTAAGTTAGGCCGAGCAACTGGGAGAGGTGGCTCAGGGCTGGGTATATGATAACATTGCAGAGTTTGTAAACTTTAGGCCAGCTCTGCCAAGAGAAATCTAGACAGCTTGAAAAGTTTCCCCCATAAACTACATGGCCAGTGACACTATTTGGAGACCAAACCTAATTTGTATTTATTTAGTAGTTTATGACACTGCAATTAAGCTACTCACTGCAAGAATTTACTGCTGCCAGAGAGCACAGGGTATTAAAAAAATATATTACCTGTGTCAATACTCCCTTGGGTGCTATTTGCTCTTCCCAAAGAAAGGCTACGATGGCTTGCATTGCGAAATTGGGAGAAGGAGCAGGTGGAGTCTATCGTATTTCTTCGTGTTCCCAAAGCATTGGTTGGGAATAGAAACTGCGTGTATGAAACAGTCTGGGCACAAAAAGGGAGAATAGGCACATGGTTACCCACACAACTCAAGCACCTGGTTTGAAATTGGGAAAGCCATTCTGCCTTGGGGGTCTCTACAGCTGAATATAATTTATTTATTTTTCCAATGAGATTGCTGATTGTGTTTAAGACAACCTGACAGTGTTTCTTCCACTGCATTAAGAGTTCATCCATGCAGAAAAGCTTTTGTAGAATCTTAACCTCAAATTAATATGTTGTATATCTTTAACCTAATACTAATGAGGGGCCCACTGAAAGGAATGGAAAGATATTCATCAACTTAAGTTGGTTTTGGATAATGGCTGCTATATAATTCCCCCCCTGGCAAAGGATTTCCATGATTTCCAGCCTTCATGCAAACAAACTCTCCAGCACAGTTTAGGCTTGGGTGAACCTGAACACCACTATCAAGATTAAATGCTTCTCAAACTATTTTACTCTTCATCATTTTGGTTGGGGGGGAAAAACACTTTTAGTGCAATCCTGCAGCTACTTTTCTGTGTCACTGGTATACTGGAGCTAATCTGTCACCTATCAACATGGAGTGAGGCTCAATGAACAATTTGTAGTAAATAGCTTACATGACAAATTTGTCCTCTAGGAGGAAGCAGTTAATGATTTTCTCAAATGCATTTCTTATTCTCAATTAATCACAGAATAATTTCTCTATATAACACATGGTCTGCAGACTATTCACAAGCTGTCTACTGCAAGTATATGCAATAATTCAAGAAAGGAACTTAGATAGTTTGTTTTGATTGGACACATAGCTCACACCGTCTTGTTTCTGTTTGGATTAATTCTTCTAATTGAAACCGGCTTTTGGAACAAATACTTATTTGAGTAAAATATTCTCTAACTATTCTCTGTCAATTTGCTTAAACATTCAGAAAACAGGATGTCTGCCAAAACATTCGAACAGATTATGTTTTTAGTCGAACAGTATTTGTGCAATTACCTATTTGGTAACAGGTGGTGTGTTTTATATAATACAAAATTGTGATTATTTTGCTAAGAAGAAGAGAGCTATAAGACTGCTCTGTTAATATATTTTAAAGAACAACTTTTTAGTACTAATCACTATGTTATAAAGCAAGATATTGGGATTGTAAGGCGTTACTGGAATCAGCAAACTATGGCCAGGGAGTTATTTCTTCAGGGGAAAAAAAGGTTGGTTAGTGCTAATAGTTTATACACACTAGGTTAGGGTAATTTCAGACGTGCCGGGCCCGGAGGCCCACCACACACCGAGATCCGTTTCGTGGTTGGGGCTGGATTCCCAGATGGGCTGGCGGTCAGACGTTCAGCGTGGCCAATGCCAGCCCCGTCCTAGATCGTGGCCAATCTAACCACGATTCCGGAGGTGAGGTCGGCCTCACCTCCAGAATGGTGGTTATTTTGATTCTCACCAGGTATTCACCGTGGTGAACATCTGGCGGGAATCTTTTAGACGTTACGGGACAAACGGCCACCACAGGGGATTCACTGTGGTTGAACGTGGTCTCGTAACATCTGAAATTACCCTTAGTTGCATTGTTTACATTTATTTGATCACAGTACATGCTGATTTGCTTCCTTTTCTCTTGCAAGTACTCTGTCATTAGTACTTGGCTGTAGCTATTTTACATTTTCATCATAACATTAGACCAAACTATTAAAGGCAAATAGAATCCTCTTACCTTCCCATCAGCTCCTAGTTCCACACCTTCAAGACCAATGATCTCTTTCAGATAGACTCCTCCAGTGGCATGACATGGACGACCACCTTCTAATTTCATATCCCTGAGGAACAAAAGACATTGGTGAACTCATTTTCCTAGGAGCAGTGTGAAAACACCCTTTATCACATTCCCACCAATCATCAAAATACAGACAATATAGTAATAAAGAATTCAAGACCGAAGTTTAGATAGGGTAACTTCCTCTATTCATGTTTCACCTACAGTGGGAATGGAGGAGAGAAATCTGAGTGGGTTTGCGGGTTCATGGTAGAATTGGTAATTTTTAACCTATCTGTCATGTTAACATTTTCTCATTACAAGAAGAAAAGGAGGAGGAGAAAGAGTAGTCTAGGGAGTGACGGTCCAGAAATGTGTTTCATTGCAGAGGCAGGACGTTTGTCTTCTTATCCTTACATAGGCCATTTAGAAAAGCTCCTATTGGTTTCAGTGGAACTATTCAGGAACAAACGCCTGCATTTTGCATGAAAAGGTGTTAGAACCAGATCCAAAGATCACTGAAATCAGTAGAAACTAAAAAGAGGAGATTAAAGTTAATTACAGAGGTGTGATCGTGCCTCTATTAGTTAAGGCAAGAAGGCATGTTCATTCATTCCCCGCCTATCTTTAACAACATGGAAGTTTTGAGTCACTTCACTTCCGGGGTTACAACTAATTACTTTTGCAGGCAATCATTCCTTAGTTAGGGATCTTAACAAAAAGTAAATGTTATAGAAAGTTAAAGTTCTGGGTGAAGGAATTGTTGATAGTTTTGTGTAGAGAATGGTGCTTTGTGCTTTTAATAAAAAGTTCTTGTTGAAAAAATGATATGTTGAAGAGAATAGAAGACATCGTTAACTTGCGCATG
The DNA here is from genome assembly GCA_003113815.1 of Sphenodon punctatus. Taxonomy (NCBI): domain Eukaryota; kingdom Metazoa; phylum Chordata; class Lepidosauria; order Sphenodontia; family Sphenodontidae; genus Sphenodon; species Sphenodon punctatus. Next base: position 1,381,304 of record QEPC01012606.1, on the reverse strand, counting down.
TGTATTATAGCTGTCTCCTAGTGTTGTATATACAACATTGTGTAAATATCTTCAGCGTGAAGGAGAGCTGAGAGACTATAAAGTATATTAGCAAAGTAAGAAAAACAAATTCAAAATAAATACAGCCGTCAGAGCAATGTTACGAGGGAGGATGACTTAGGTTCGGGGGCACGGTAGCTGGGGTGGGGGAAAGTATGGGTGGCGGGGGGGAGAGGAGGTTAGGTTAGCTGGGGCGGGGGATAAGTGTGGCTGGCAGGGGGGTCAGGTTAGCTGGGCGGGGGGCAAGTATGGCTGACAGGAGATAAATATGGCTGATGGGAAGGGGCAGGTTAGCCTGGGCGAGGGTGAGTATGGGTGGCAGGGGCTGCAGGATAGTAGGGGGAAGGGGACAGGTCAGGAGGAGGGTGATGGGGGGTAGTTTGTTTCACGGTACCAGTTGAACAGGAGGAGGGTGCGTGGGGGGCAGTTTAGCTGGGACCGGGTGGGTAGAGGAGAGTGGGGGGGAGGCAGGTGAGGGCAGAAGGAGGGAAAGCTGTGGGGAAGAGGTGTATTGGAACGCACTGGGGCAGGGAAGTTGATTTAAATGTCCCCCAGGTGACTGGATCCACTAGAATGGAGCCGGCTGCATGGGGGATGATTCAACCGCTATCACCATTTCCCTGCCCCAGCACATCCCAGCCGGTGTGCACTGGGGCAGGAAAGCCAATTTAAATGTCCCTCAGGCGGCTGGATCCACTAGAGTGCATCCAGCTGCCTCGGGGAGGATTAAACCTTTGGCCTCTGCATCTCCGCCCCTCCACACACCCTCCCTCCACACTAACCCTCAACCTCCACCTCCCTGTCTCCCCATTAATCCCTAACAGCCCCTTCCTCCCCCACTCACCCCAGCCCCCACATCTCCATTTCCCCCATTAACCTCCAAACACAATACCCCTTTCCTCCCCATTCAGCTCCAGCCTCCTACCTATTTCTCTATTAACCCCAAACACTCCTTCCCCATTCACCCCAGCCCCCACACCCATTTCCACCAATAACCCCCAAACTCCCTTCCCTTCCCTATGTACCCCAAACACTTTTCCCCACTCAAGATGACATTTCAAAAACCTGATTAAATTCCAGTATTTTTTTTAAAAAAAGGTTTTAAATTAATAGTTAAGGCTAATTATTCATAATATTTTCACATTTCCCCAATCTAATAATATCACCATACCTTGAGTAGTACTATACTTCCAACTTATTACTTCACCACATCACTATTTTTCACCCTCTCTATATCCTTCCCCCCATCAAAATTATCGCCCCCATCTTTAAAGACCATGACAATGCATATTACATCACTTCACACACGCTAAAATTAAAGAAATTAATTACTTATTATTCACATGCCTAAACAAGTTAATCAACGTGTTGATATTTTTTACTCTGTATCTGAAATTTAAAAGTTAATATTAGTGTGATATATACTATATTTATTTATTTATTTTAAGAATTTATACCCCGCCACCTCCTGCCACAGGCAGCTTGGAGCAGCTAACATCCTCAATAAAATAATAATATTATAACACATTAAAAATGTCATCCCTCAATAAACACAAGAAAGAAAGGAAAAAAGAAAGAAAGAAAGAAAGAAAGAAAGAAAGAAAGAAAGAAAGAAAGAAACCCACCCACCTTCAACACTCTCCCAACCCCGTACAACCCCATTACCCCTCTCCCTCGCCAAATGCCTCACGGAACAGCTAGGTCTTACAGTTCCTACGAAAGGCTGGGAGGTCCGGGGCCAGATGGGCCCCCACCGGGAGGGAATTCCAGAGGCGTGGCCACCGAGAACGCCCCATTCTGCGTGCTCCCCCAGGAAACCCGGGGGACCTCCAACACAGCGCCCCCAGCCGACCACAGGCGTCGGTCCAGAACCCAGGGAGTGAGGCGATCTCGCAAGTAGGCAGGGCCCAGGCCGTGTAAGGCTTTATAGGTCAAAAGCAACACTATATATTGGGCCCGGAAGACTATTGGCAGCCAGTGCAGAGATCGGAGCACTGGTGTAATGTGCTCTCGGTGGCCCAGTCCCACCAAGAGCTGGGTCGCCACATTTTGCACTAGCTGCAGCTTCCGAGCTGTCACCATAGGTCGCCCCACATAATGTGTGTTACAGTAGTCTAACTGAGAGGTAATAAAAGCATGGATGATCATGGCCAGGTCATGAACCGAAACCAGCGGCTGAAGCTGCCGCACCAGATGTAACTGGCGGAAGGCACTCCTCGCCACAGCCTCCACCTGGAGATCCAGGCGGAGCTGCGCATCGAGGAGCACCCCCAGGTTCCGTATCTGGGAAGTCAGCAGAGGACAGATCCCATCAATCAAGGGAGCTGTCATCTCCACCAGCTTACCCACTAACATCATCTCCGTCTTGTCAGGATTCAGTCGCAGTCAATTAGCCCTCATCCAGTCCCCCACAGCTGCCAAACATCGGGTAAGCACCGAGACAGCCGGGCCTGGTTCGGTCGAAAATGAGAGGTACAGTTGGGTGTCATCCGCATACTGATGACACCGCACCCCGAACCCTCTGACCACCTCACCGAGCGGCTGCATATACATGCTGAACAGGAGAGGGGACAAGACAACCCTAAGGAACTCCACACAAGAGGTCTCGGTAAGATGAAAAGCAGTCACTGAGTACCACCCGCTGAGTTCTCCCTGTCAGGAATGAGCGGAACCATTCAAGAACAATCCCGCCCACCCCCGCACTGTCTTGCAGGTGCGTCACCAACATCTCATGGTCAACAGTATCACATGCTGCTGACAGATCTAACAGGACCAATAGGGTTGAGCGACCCTGGTCCTTTTCACGGCGGAGATCATCCACCAAAGCCACAAGTGCTGTCTCAGTGCCATATAGAAGGCTAATGTCACTGTAGCCTTCATGCATGCTCCCACATACACACAGAGTCATACAGAGAGTGTCTCTCAAAATCACTCACACACATATACAAGACCCTAAACGGCCTTGGCCCGACCGATCTGCAGGACCACCTCACCCCACGAGTCCTGGACTGGCTCCTGAGGTCATCGAGGAGTGCTCTCCTCGAAGTCCCCCAAGTCTGCCAGGGGGCCACGATGGGGAGAGCTTTCTCGGTGGCTGCCCCGCGGTAGTGGAACTCCCTGCCATTGTTACCCTGTTTGGCCCCAGATCTCCTCTCCTTTCGACGTTGCTGTAAGACATGGCTGTTCCGCGTGGCCTTTGGGGAGGATGAGTAGGGGTGGGTGGGTTAGGATGGTGGATGATTAGGGATATTTTATTCCTCCCTGTGTTGTTTGTTTTAAGATGACTTTTATGATAAAAAAATTGTGAGCCGCCCAGAGCTGCCTGTGGCAGGGTAGATGTTTTTATGAATGAATGAATGAATGAATGCACACTCACTTTCGTGGGGCTCCTGCCTCCCCCTTCATCAGCTCACCTCTCATCTGCTGCTCATCTCTCCCACTGTCGCACATCTGCTGACACCGCTCACATTTCCTGCCTCTGCCACCCACTGGCACAGGTTGCCCAGTACCTTTCCTGCCTCCTCTGTGTGCCAGCAAGGGGCCCTTAGCATTGCCCTGCTGCTTTGAGCACCGAGCGCTGGGCACTCTCTCTTGGCATATGGAGGAGGCAGGAGAGGCAACCGCTTAGTGCTGCATGTGAAGGAGATGGAGCTGACAGAGCCACAGGGACACCCTGACTCCAGGCAGCCATTTGTTCCAAAAACCACAGTAGGAGAGCTGGAGAGCCACATGTGGCTCCTGAGCTGCCTTTTGCCCACCTGTGTGCTAGGCCCTTAGTCCATGATGTTTCCTATTACGTACAGCTGTCTAACCCGCTTTGAAACAGATATCATTTTACTTCATTACCAAGCTGAAATGAAGAAACTGATCAAAAACCAATATCCTCAAAAGATTTCTCAAAAATATTTGTGAAAAGCAAAACGTAGCCATGCTTTTTGGAAAATATGTTTCTTTAACACAGGAATGCTTCATTCTGCATATTTAATCCTTCAAAAAACAAACCCCAAACCCCCCACAGCAACATCCAGATATCAAAATGTATGTGCAATTGTTCTGACATCTGACGACACATCTTCATTTTGTTTCCTGAGAGCAACTGTTCTGATCTCGTGGTAAAACAGACCTTTTGGAGAAACTCCAGTTTAGTCTCTCTGTACTTCTGCAGAAGAGGATTACAAGAGCAATTTATATTTAGGTAATTGGTATCTGCTATCAGTTTTAGGATTTATAATCTAATTGAACCCCCCAATTAAAATGTTTAGATATTTTTCAAAAAAAGTTTTTGAAATTATTTGAAACAAGCAAGGATTCCAGTACCCATTCTAAAAGGACTATATGCGCTTTACGTGAAAAGATGTTTTTATGATCTCAAAATAACAATCAAGGAAGAGTTTATTTAAATGCTGTCACAGGGAAAGAAGAATTTTTGTAACATCTGAAATAGGAACCAGCTGGCACATTGTATAGCAGAAATACCAAACACAACCCATCAGCCATTTTATACAGCCCGTGGTGGGGAAGGACTTTCTTCCCACTTACCCATTGTGTGGCAGGGAGCAGACCAGTGCTGCCTGCCCAGAAACTCTCTGACACACAGTGCTAAGCCAAGGAAAACCAAGTTTGACACCTACAAATGCAGCACAGGCATCTCTCCAAAGTGTGGCCTCTGGAGACTAAATTAGGAGATGCCAGAACATGGCTCTGTTCCCACCACCTCCACCTTGCATGGTAGACCCAACAACGTGGGAGACAAACTATACCATTGCAGCCTGCCCTCTGCACTGCCCAGATAGCAGGATCCTGTCTCTTTAAAGGCACTGTCCTTCACAAAGTCCTTTACAGCACTGCCTTATCCTTGTCTTTAGTCACTAATTGCCACTGTCTGGCCCTCAGAGGGCATCTCAGCAATCTTATTCCAACAACATCTATTTCTAAACTGGGAAATCAAACTTAATTCCTCCAGCTCCCACCTCTGATTTGTCTGGGGTTTGTGCTACTGTTTAAGCTTTGTTTGTACTGTACTTTGAAAAAAAATTAGCAGTTCCATAAATATTTTTTAAAAATCAGTGCAGCAAAAACCTATTTTCAAGGAGTACGAAGACTGTGCAGTACAGCACCCAATAATCACTCAGGAAAAACAAATGGGAGGTTTGCACATGCAACCTGAATGGGAAACACCACAGAGAGGGCTTGATTCTGCCCATACATCTGTTTTAAACATGGCTAACTCCTCTGACATTACTCAGTTTACCCTGGATTTCCATCAGAATAAACTGCATTTCATATCAGAAAATGTGTTGCAAAGCAGTTCAGAGCTGAACATACTGGTCACTTGGGAGCGACAGTAAAAATATAACTCTCTACACAACGTACTTACAAGACCACTGTATTTTTTCTAGAATAGCAGTGTAATTTGGGGATAGGGAATATCTGGCTAGTTTGGCCTCATCCCGCTTTAAATCTGGCCTCCACAGCTGCTATTGATGTGGCCCACTGCCAGGACTGTGCTGGAGCAGTGGGGTGGGGAGGTCTCTGCTACTTCTTGCCAGCGTGCAAGCTCCAGCCTTAGCCTAGGAAGAAGTTGGGGCTGGAAAACATGCAGCAGGCAGACAGGGAGAGGACTGCTGCTTTCTGCTGAACAGTTGATAGGTGGGGAGCACCAGAACCCCCAGCACTAACTTTTGTGTATGTCTTGTGTATGTCTTGTCAATTTTAAATTACCAACGTTGCCCCCTGCTTCTGATTCATAGTGCTATGGTTAATTTACAATGGAACAAATCATATAGTAAGCAGCATATACTAGCAAAATAAAATAATAATAATAATAATAATAATAATAATTCATAATAAAAACAAAAACCCCAGAGCTGAAGCAACGCATTTGATGCATTTTTAAGAAAGGTATGGATTAGCAGTCTATACATCACATATTACTAGTAAGTAAGTTTATTTATGGCTAAAGTGTCAAAAATAACATGACTAGTTTTCACTTGCTTCAGTAGTGGAAAATGTTGTGAATTAGTCTAACATAGATGTTAGCTATAAAATCCAGTGCACGTGTCCTGCTGGGCATTTGCTCTGTAAGTGACAACAATAGCGGAACACTTTCACCTGTTAATAATTTAAAAGTTAATTAAATATTAACTAGATTTTCAACAACCTGAATAGAAAAAATAAGTCTACTTACAGCAAGAGTAGCTTGATTAATTAATGTTATTTGGACATGCCATCTCTGTGTTGGTTAAATTTAAGAGCAAGTACTCTCTACACGTGCTTCTCCCTTGCCTATTAGAGATTCATTATTGCTTATCCCAAAAGTAAGAATATTTCATGTTCATGCTGCTGTCATCCTTCACAAGACAGAACTCCTATTTCATTTCCTCTCTCTTCGGGGTGGAGGCAGTTACAATTTTGACAAGGATTCTGTGCCAAACATGCCAAGCACATGCCCCTTGATGACAATGCTGGCTGAGCCTGCCCAACATTCAGTTGTCTTATGTTCCTAGAACAAGAACTTTGTCCACCATTTATTATCAGAGGGATCTAAGACACTACAAGAACTAGCACAAAGTTCTTTGTAACTAGACTGTTTTGTCTCTCACTGAGCATGTTAAGTACTTAGTGTTTCTGCAGTTAATGAGGTTTTACCTCATTTTTGTGAAACATCAAAACAATAAAGTCTTCTACATTAATAGGGTTTGCTGCTTAAGCTCAATCTTTCTGAAGTCTCTCACAAAGCAGTGAAGAAGCTATGCTTAGCAGCACTATATAACTCATAAATAAGACCACTTTGAAAATTTCTCTGTGTGGGAACAAACCTTATGTGAGAAAAATGGCTTAGGAATGTGTACTTTTCCAGAACACTATTATTAAGGATCTGCTTTTTTTGTGTGAGGGCAAGGAGCATTTGTTGCTCCCTTTTACACTCCAAGAATAAATAAAGTTTCAGTTCCTCATGTTTTAAAAGTGATAAACATTCAGGAAATATGTGCTTTGGTTGATGACTTTGACCAGGGCCCCGAGTCTCCTGCAGAATTTTAAAAAAACTTCTGTGGGAGTCTGGGAGACTCAGTGCCCAATTCTATGCCTCACCACACTGGGCTGTGTTGGGTGGAAGGGGCTGCCAGGGCTTTTCTCCCCCCCACTCTCTCCCTAGCCTTGTAGATGCAGTGCAGGGCCTCCGCCCCCCCCCCTCCAGGCTGCATTGCGTGGGTGGGTCCTGCAAGGGCTTGTCTCCTCCTCCACCCTCCCCAGCCTGGCAAATGAACACATCTAGTGGCAGCAGCAGCTCCTCTCAGTGCTCTTCAGCTGCTCCTTCTTGCCGCTTCCTGGCCCCTCCCAACAGGACCTCCAACAGGGCTTCTCAGAGAGATGCAGCCAGATGATATCATCTGGCCACGCTGCTCTGGGAGATCCTGTTGGGAGGGGCCAGGAAGCAACCAGAAGGAGTGGTTGAAGACCACTAAAAGAAGCTGCTGCTTCCACTAGATGTATTCATTTGCTAGGCTGGGGAGGGGGAGCCAAGCCCTGATAGCTCACCCCACTGAACGCAGCCTGGTTTGGGGGGGGAGGCAGAGCCCCAAGCGTTTATTCATCCCCCTCTCCCCGTGGAATCTCCTGCCCTGTGTCTCCCCAGTGCAGGCTGGAAATTCTGCGCTACAAGAATCAAGGCAGGAGATTCTGTGGGGAGAGGGGAATTCTGTGGGAAATCTGTGGATCATGGACCCGCATTTGCTTCGGGGCCCTGACTTTGACTAATAGGCTTATATACTAAATTATGAAAGAAATATCAAAACAAAATGAAACATAGGAGGAACTTTTTAACAATTCAGAAGCATGCAATGAGATATTCTTCTTCATGTCATCCTCATGTCTAATATCTCCACTATATGTGACATTAATGCCATTTTTCATTCCTCTGGTTCTTGAGGATATTGCATGTCTCATTATCGCCTCACTTTATTTGCCTGTGCACTGCAAATCACCAGAGAATCAAACTTCTAACAGGAGAAGAGAAGTGGATCCAGGACAGCCTCCTGGGGAACTCCAACCGAGTGGAGAAGGGAGGTGGAGGAGGTGCCAGCAAGAGAAACATTGAAGGTGGGTTAGAGAGACAGAAAGAGAACCAGTTGAGAATCGAGTAGCTATTACCCAAAGACACTATGGTGTTTTTAGACACACACATTTTTTACCCGGACTTAAGAGTCTGGGTTCTGCAAACTCCCACACGGCGAGTTTAGACACACACACACCAACCGGAAGGCGCTTGGGCGCCATTGCAAACAGTAGCACAGCGGCACCAGTGACTTCCATATGTTTTGAGAAGCAGACTTAGTAAGTCTCCAATTTCAGAGTACTTACTAAGTCCGCTTCTAAAAACATGTGGGAGTTGCTGGCGCTGCTGTTTGCAATGTCACCTGGGTGACTTCCAGTTGGGGGGAGGGTTTAAACTTCCCATGTGGGAGTTTGCAGAACCTGTAATCTTGAGTCCAGGTAAAAAATGTGTGTGTCTAAAAATGCCTTATGGGTGTTTTTAAATGAGCAAGGCGATGATGGGGGCTGTGGTCACTCATGTGGAGTGTGTGGGGAGGGATTCAAATGCGTAGCTCTCAGTGTTGCTACCCCGGGCACAGAGGTAAGCCACCACATACTCTGTCTGCCACGGACTATGGAGGAGAAGGAAGTGCACCAGGTTGGCTTTTGCAATTGACATGTTCCTGGATGAGCGCTGGGGAGCCTGGGCTCCCCAGAGCTTCCAGTCTGTTTTTTTGTGACTTACAAAGGCCATGTCTCCCACTCAGAGTGCCTATGAGAGACAGACCAGTCTGCTGGCCGCCCCAGTTCATACAGGCAGGGGCTACATGGATGCCCGTTGCCACGGAGCTATTTGGCTTGCCCTGCACAGAGCACTATGTATTTCCTGGCACTGCTCTTTGTGTGGCCATGAGTGGCATCCCCTCGCTCCACCTTCAGATGGGCGGTGGACTCCGTGGCTACCCATGCAAACACCCTATGAAGCATGCACAAATGTACATAGTACATACCCGACATGAGTACAGTCCCGATACGGCAGCACTGAAAATATGCTACAGAAGGATCTTCTCCCACTGATAAGGACTATCCTAAAAATATATAAAACAAAAATTAAAGACTAAAATTAAAAAAAAAAAATCTAGAATAATAACAAACAACAGAAATAAGCATTAATCAGTTCATATTATTCAATACTACCTTATCAGCAATGCTGGCATCTACAAACACATTATCCCACCAGTAGTTTGCCCTCCAATACTGACCTTTTCTCGGATAACGTCAGCACTCATTCATTTACCTAAACTGTTACACTTTTCACTATATTGGCTGGAGTTTGATTACAAGTCCAATGCAGAGACCGTATCTTTGGAGGGGTCTGTAAAGGACTATGCACTCCTATAAGTTATAACGTAGACCACAATTTTAATGAAAACTAGATCTAATGCTTCAATAGTTGTGCAATTCTAAAGTGTTAACCCCTCACAAAGCAAGCAAGAATTGAGACTCTCCAGCATTCTGAAGCACCTTTTGGTTGCCAAGAGAATTGTCTCGTGAACTCTACTCCTCCTCTGTCCCCTCTCTTGCCCTCCCACACCTCCCCTACTCCCCTAACCACCTTTGTCCCTTCTCCCTCGCTGCCCCCCATGCCTGGAACTCCCTCCTTGCCCACATCCGCATCGCCCCCTCCCTTCGTACCTTCAAAACCCTCAAGACCCACCTCTTCCGCTTTGCCCTCCCCGACTCCTCGCTCCCCTCACCTAACTCCTGCTGATACCTTCCATCCAGTACAATCTGTTACCTGAGGTCTGTGTACTCATATCCTCACCACACGGATCAGCCAGCCATCATTCTTGATGTAACCAAGCCAAGCGCGTGCACCTGGGACCTCGTATCTTCGTGAATGTTACACTCGTCTCTCCCTCTGTTCCCCTTCCTTCGTCTCCCCGCCCCCCTCTCTCAGATTGTAAGTCCTAGGGCAGGGACCGTGTCTATTCAATTACTTTGTAAAGTGCCAGGTACATTGCTGGTGCTATATAAATGCTTGTTAATAATAATAATAATTATTATTATTAATAAATAATTAATAAATGCTGCTGTCAGAATCCTGAAGGATCCTGAATGGCTGTGAGAATGAAGGGTGAACGTTCCACTGTAGCAGGAATATTTGCTTCTTTTAAAAACATATATTGCTCTCCAATAAAAATGAGCAAACATAGAATATTCTCCAAGTGTCTAACACATATCACAGGGATGTGTAGAGTACGTGTATTGTGTAAAATTTTCAAAAGTGACCAAAGCAGGGGATAGGGAAAACAGAGGCGCAGACTGTTTCCAAAGAATTATCCTGAGAAGTGATGCCTCTGTCTCCTTGGCAACTCACAGTGGCCGTTTTTAAACAAACCGTGGTGTGGGGGGATGGGTGTGCGAATGCAGTGGGTGTGTGCCCATTCCAACGGGTGCACTTCCACCCACAGAGTATCGGGCATTAGAGCTCATTGTTCCGTGCGTGGGTGATGGGTGGAGGTGGATGTAGCGCGGGAGCAAACATGCACCCCCACCCATTCCCTGCAGGTTTCACACAGGCACCTCCACCCATCTCCACAGCAAAACTGCGTGGAGATGGATGGGGGTGTCTCGTGTGAAAAGGGCCTATGTCTGTGATCCTCTAACAACTTACTCCAGAGCACTCCCATTGGTTTCATGACTCCGGCCCTTTTTACATGGGCCGCAGCGTGGAGGTTGTGGTGGTGGTCAGTGTGCACTGCAATCCGTGTGTGGTGGGTGTAGACGGGCACACACCCATCTACACGCACCTCCACCCATTTACACGCATGGAGAAACCGCTGTTTTCGCTGGTTGCTCCGTGCATGGGGGATAGGTGGAGGTGGGTGTGCATGCACCCCCACGGAATTTACACGAGACTCACCCACGCATGAATACCCAGATTTCTGGGTGTTCATGCGTGGGTTCCGCCCGTGTAAAAAGGGCCTGTAACAAACGTAAGCTGTGGGAAGCGCCACTGTAGCGCCAGGCCCCGGAGCCCAAAGCAAGGCCTCACATGCGGCCAAACTTCAAGCGCTGTGCTCGGCCCCGGGGTTGCCTCCCTGCCCGCCGCCTTTCTCCCCCGCTTGCCTGGCGGCCCGGGCGGCTCCTGTGGCTGGGGGTTACCGCCCCGCCCCCCGTTTCCCTTTTGCGTGCCCTGACCCCATTGGCTGGGTTTCATTCCCAGCCCGGCTCTTTGGACCGCTCTGAGGCCGTGCTTTCTTGTCCTCCCCATCCCACGCCTTGGCCCTTATCCCGCTGCCGAACTCCCCCGCTCCCTCGCACAAAACGCCTCGCAGCTCCAGCAACGGCTCGATGGAGGATGTGGAAAGCCCTGCCACTCTGGTCTCTGCTCTTCGCTGGAATGAGCAGGGAACGTGCTCCTGCCGTTGGTCCAGCCCACGTGACCCACAGCAGCCAATCCGGGCTTTCCTTTTTCACGCTGCCGGCGAGGGTTGCCCTACGGTGCAGCCACTGACAGACGCTGCATCCTTACAAGAGCCTGCTTTTTGTGCCGTCTCCTTTTTTAATGGGGTGGGGGCGTGACAACAGTCCCACCGCCCCCATTGTGGCAGAGGGCAAATCTCCTCCACTGCTGCTATTGCATTAGCTGTAAGAACACTCTGCTCTGGACATCAGATTATTGGTGTGGAGTGAGTGCTTGCTTCCCTACAGCTTCCAGGGACCTCCAATGCTGCTCATCCATGCTGCTGCCTCTTTAACCTGCTACTTCATGCTTTACTGGGGGGGAGAGCGGGGGGAGCAGGGTAAACCTGCTGAAGTAAGCAACATGGAGTGGGTATGGAAGACACAAGCTTTTCTATGCCAATAAAATCCTGTCTTTTCTGGATATCATTTCTATGTGACAAGAGACTCCCCACATCGTTAAAACATATGTTTAGTGAGGCAGCCATCTATCCAATCTTGTCCGGTTTTATGGGATCAATTTCAGTTGGTAACTCCCGCTGATGTAGTTGAGATCCTTGGGGCTGTTAGGGCTACCTCTTGTGAATTAGATCCGTGCCCGTCTTCACTAATTAAATTTTGCAAGGAGACAATGGGGCTGCTGCTGACGGGGGTGGTCAATGCCTGCATCCGGGAGGGCAGAGTGCCAGGCTGTCTCAAAGAGACAGTGGTGCGGCCTCTGCTCAAGAAACCATCGCTTGACGTTGACTTCCTTGCCAGCTATCGACCTGTCTCTAACCTTCCCTTTTTAGGGAAGGTTATTGAGCAGGTGGTGGCTCAGCAGTTGCAGGGGTATCTTGACCGCATTGGTTTTCTTGATCCCTTGCAGTCGGGATTTCGTCCGGATTATGGCACGGAGACTGCGCTTGTGGCCTTGGTGGATGATCTGCGCTGAGAGATGAACCGGGGCCGTTCGACCCTGTTGGTCCTATTAGATCTGTCAGCTGCCTTTGATACGGTTGATCACAAGATGTTGGTGGTGCACCTGCGGGAATGTGCAGGGGTGGCTGGGACTGTTTTTGAATGGTTCTGCTCGTTCCTGACCGGGAGAACCCAACAAGTGGTACTCAGGGACTGTTTTTCATCATATCAAGACCTCATATGTGGTGTCCCGCAGGGTTCAGCGTTGTCCCCCCTCTTGTTCAACGTATCTATGCAGCCTCTTGGCGAGGTGATCAGGAGGTTTGGCGTACAGTGTCACCAATATGCTGATGACACTCAGCTATACCTCTCCTTTTCAACCGACTCAGACCCTGCAGTCTCCATGCTTACTTGATGTCTGACGGCTGTGGGGGATTGGATGAGGGCTAGTCGACTGAAGTTGAATCCCGACAAGATGGAGGTGATGCTGGTGGGGAAGGCGATGGAGTTAACGGCCCCCATCATTGATGGGATCTGTCCTCCATTGGTTTCCCAGGTACGGAGTCTGGGGGTACTCCTCAATGTGCAGCTCCGCCTGGATGCCCGGGTGGGAGGCTGTGGCGAGGGTTGCCTTTCGCCAATTACATCTGGTACATCAGCTTAGGCTGTACGTTTCGGACTCCGACCTGGCCACCATTATCCATGCTTTCATCACCTCTAGCCTAGACTATGGTAACGCACTCTATGTGGGGTTACCCATGGTGACGGCCCGGAGGCTGCAGCTGGTGCAGAATGTGGCGGCCCATCTCTTGGTGGGACTGGGCCGCCGGGAGCACATCACACCAGTGCTCTGTNATTGCTCTCCAATAAAAATGAGCAAACATAGAATATTCTCCAAGTGTCTAACACATATCACAGGGATGTGTAGAGTACGTGTATTGTGTAAAATTTTCAAAAGTGACCAAAGCAGGGGATAGGGAAAACAGAGGCGCAGACTGTTTCCAAAGAATTATCCTGAGAAGTGATGCCTCTGTCTCCTTGGCAACTCACAGTGGCCGTTTTTAAACAAACCGTGGTGTGGGGGGATGGGTGTGCGAATGCAGTGGGTGTGTGCCCATTCCAACGGGTGCACTTCCACCCACAGAGTATCGGGCATTAGAGCTCATTGTTCCGTGCGTGGGTGATGGGTGGAGGTGGATGTAGCGCGGGAGCAAACATGCACCCCCACCCATTCCCTGCAGGTTTCACACAGGCACCTCCACCCATCTCCACAGCAAAACTGCGTGGAGATGGATGGGGGTGTCTCGTGTGAAAAGGGCCTATGTCTGTGATCCTCTAACAACTTACTCCAGAGCACTCCCATTGGTTTCATGACTCCGGCCCTTTTTACATGGGCCGCAGCGTGGAGGTTGTGGTGGTGGTCAGTGTGCACTGCAATCCGTGTGTGGTGGGTGTAGACGGGCACACACCCATCTACACGCACCTCCACCCATTTACACGCATGGAGAAACCGCTGTTTTCGCTGGTTGCTCCGTGCATGGGGGATAGGTGGAGGTGGGTGTGCATGCACCCCCACGGAATTTACACGAGACTCACCCACGCATGAATACCCAGATTTCTGGGTGTTCATGCGTGGGTTCCGCCCGTGTAAAAAGGGCCTGTAACAAACGTAAGCTGTGGGAAGCGCCACTGTAGCGCCAGGCCCCGGAGCCCAAAGCAAGGCCTCACATGCGGCCAAACTTCAAGCGCTGTGCTCGGCCCCGGGGTTGCCTCCCTGCCCGCCGCCTTTCTCCCCCGCTTGCCTGGCGGCCCGGGCGGCTCCTGTGGCTGGGGGTTACCGCCCCGCCCCCCGTTTCCCTTTTGCGTGCCCTGACCCCATTGGCTGGGTTTCATTCCCAGCCCGGCTCTTTGGACCGCTCTGAGGCCGTGCTTTCTTGTCCTCCCCATCCCACGCCTTGGCCCTTATCCCGCTGCCGAACTCCCCCGCTCCCTCGCACAAAACGCCTCGCAGCTCCAGCAACGGCTCGATGGAGGATGTGGAAAGCCCTGCCACTCTGGTCTCTGCTCTTCGCTGGAATGAGCAGGGAACGTGCTCCTGCCGTTGGTCCAGCCCACGTGACCCACAGCAGCCAATCCGGGCTTTCCTTTTTCACGCTGCCGGCGAGGGTTGCCCTACGGTGCAGCCACTGACAGACGCTGCATCCTTACAAGAGCCTGCTTTTTGTGCCGTCTCCTTTTTTAATGGGGTGGGGGCGTGACAACAGTCCCACCGCCCCCATTGTGGCAGAGGGCAAATCTCCTCCACTGCTGCTATTGCATTAGCTGTAAGAACACTCTGCTCTGGACATCAGATTATTGGTGTGGAGTGAGTGCTTGCTTCCCTACAGCTTCCAGGGACCTCCAATGCTGCTCATCCATGCTGCTGCCTCTTTAACCTGCTACTTCATGCTTTACTGGGGGGGAGAGCGGGGGGAGCAGGGTAAACCTGCTGAAGTAAGCAACATGGAGTGGGTATGGAAGACACAAGCTTTTCTATGCCAATAAAATCCTGTCTTTTCTGGATATCATTTCTATGTGACAAGAGACTCCCCACATCGTTAAAACATATGTTTAGTGAGGCAGCCATCTATCCAATCTTGTCCGGTTTTATGGGATCAATTTCAGTTGGTAACTCCCGCTGATGTAGTTGAGATCCTTGGGGCTGTTAGGGCTACCTCTTGTGAATTAGATCCGTGCCCGTCTTCACTAATTAAATTTTGCAAGGAGACAATGGGGCTGCTGCTGACGGGGGTGGTCAATGCCTGCATCCGGGAGGGCAGAGTGCCAGGCTGTCTCAAAGAGACAGTGGTGCGGCCTCTGCTCAAGAAACCATCGCTTGACGTTGACTTCCTTGCCAGCTATCGACCTGTCTCTAACCTTCCCTTTTTAGGGAAGGTTATTGAGCAGGTGGTGGCTCAGCAGTTGCAGGGGTATCTTGACCGCATTGGTTTTCTTGATCCCTTGCAGTCGGGATTTCGTCCGGATTATGGCACGGAGACTGCGCTTGTGGCCTTGGTGGATGATCTGCGCTGAGAGATGAACCGGGGCCGTTCGACCCTGTTGGTCCTATTAGATCTGTCAGCTGCCTTTGATACGGTTGATCACAAGATGTTGGTGGTGCACCTGCGGGAATGTGCAGGGGTGGCTGGGACTGTTTTTGAATGGTTCTGCTCGTTCCTGACCGGGAGAACCCAACAAGTGGTACTCAGGGACTGTTTTTCATCATATCAAGACCTCATATGTGGTGTCCCGCAGGGTTCAGCGTTGTCCCCCCTCTTGTTCAACGTATCTATGCAGCCTCTTGGCGAGGTGATCAGGAGGTTTGGCGTACAGTGTCACCAATATGCTGATGACACTCAGCTATACCTCTCCTTTTCAACCGACTCAGACCCTGCAGTCTCCATGCTTACTTGATGTCTGACGGCTGTGGGGGATTGGATGAGGGCTAGTCGACTGAAGTTGAATCCCGACAAGATGGAGGTGATGCTGGTGGGGAAGGCGATGGAGTTAACGGCCCCCATCATTGATGGGATCTGTCCTCCATTGGTTTCCCAGGTACGGAGTCTGGGGGTACTCCTCAATGTGCAGCTCCGCCTGGATGCCCGGGTGGGAGGCTGTGGCGAGGGTTGCCTTTCGCCAATTACATCTGGTACATCAGCTTAGGCTGTACGTTTCGGACTCCGACCTGGCCACCATTATCCATGCTTTCATCACCTCTAGCCTAGACTATGGTAACGCACTCTATGTGGGGTTACCCATGGTGACGGCCCGGAGGCTGCAGCTGGTGCAGAATGTGGCGGCCCATCTCTTGGTGGGACTGGGCCGCCGGGAGCACATCACACCAGTGCTCTGTTCTCTGCACTGGCTGCCAATAGTCTTCCGAGCCTGATTCAAGGTGTTGGTTTTAACCTTTAAAACCCTAAATGATCTGGGCCCTGCCTATCTGCAAGACCGCCTCACCCCCCAGGTACTGGGCTGGCCCCTGCGGTCATTGGGGGATGTCCTCCTTGTGGTCCTCTGAGTCTTCCGGGGGGGAGCACACAGGGGAGGGCGTTCTTGGTAGCCTTGCCGAGGCTGTGGAACTCCCTTCTGGTGGGGTGTGTGTGTGTGGCCCCAGACCTTCCCTCCTTTCATAAAAGCTGTAACACCTGGCTGTTCTGCCAGGTGTTTGGTGGGGAGATGGGTAGGGGGTGGGGGTGGGGTGGAGGAGAGGGATGGAGGTGTAATAATATGTTTTACAGTTTTATGATTTTAATTGTGAATTTATATTGTTGTGAGCTGCCCCGAGCTGCCTGTGGCAGGAGGTGCGGGATACTAAATGCTTTTATAAATAAATAAATGAATTAATTAAATAAAAGGTCTTAGCTGACCACCAGGAAAAGAAGAAATATTTTTTTTTTCATTAGGTGCTTAACAAGAAAACGTACTGTGCTGAAAGAAATTTTGAGACTTTCAATAAGGGTGCACAAAATGATACTACCACTACAGTCTGAAGATGCTTAGCCTTCTGTCTCAGTCCCCATTCACGAAGTTTGACCATCATGGATCTTGCTGTCTGATAAAAAGACAAGCTAATTGTGCTGGAGTGGATGAATCTCATTGGCTATCTTTGTTGGTCCAGATTTTCCAATGACCATAACTATGGAGGCTGGTGCTGAATCACATCACAAGAAAAACATAACCTATTTCTTAGTAATGGGGCCAATCCTAACCTCTGGGCATGGGACATGCAACCCCCACATGCACTCCTGCCATAGGGACTAGGGCGTGTGCGTAAACGGTGTGTAAAATATGCGCAAGCCATGTGTGCGGGGGTTTAAGATCGTGTAGCTGGCTGGTACGCCAGATATGCAGGTTAAATTGTAGGTTTTTCTATGGGTGTCCCACTCCTCGCTCAGGAATTGGCCACTCCAACAAGATATTTACAGAAAGTAATGGAGTAATTTATTAAAACACAAGACAAAAAGGAAAACTGTCATTTGATTAAACTATGCAAATTAAGTATTTCTGGAACTGGACAAAAAACCAGACCCAATAATATATTTAGAAATCACCCAATCTATAAATGATTTCAAGAACAGAGGAATAAGAAATAGAAGGCAAATAACATGTAGAAATCCTAAAAAGAGTTCTATGTTAAAAAGCACCTTTCCAAGGGGATGGTCAGTCCCCTTGAATTGGCAGATCTTACCCACTAGAAGGCAAGCAGCAAGTAGAAGTGAGGAAGTAGTGAGTTTTCCCCGATGGGAACTCTGCTGGGGTCCCACAGACAGAGGTCCAGGGGTGATGAGTAAGTTAATTAAAATGTTTAGCTAAATATGGTAACAGTTTGTACCATCCAATCAAACTCCATCATCTTGCTTTCTTTTTTCTCTGATCTGTCAATCTACCCTTTTTTCTTCACTTTTCCTCGACTGACATAATTCCAAGCATAACTTACTCATGTCAAGCAAGCAGGCTGTTAGCTTAATTTACTCATGTCAAGCAAATAGGCAAGCATATAGCAATTAACTTAGACAGGGGCAAATAAAACATTACAATCGGCCCCATTGTACGTAATTAAAAGGGCCATGGACACTATAAAAAGGACATTACAGTATATTAATTAACAGGCAAGTAGCACATAGTAGATTACTATAATAGATCAATAATAGATTACTGACATGTATCCTTACTAAACCAAGACCTTCAGCATGATTCTCCAAGAGCATGTAGTATGGGCACTCTTCAGTGGAGATTGTATCCATTCTAGCTGTTTGTGCCAATGCTATGTGCTCACAGAGTCATGCCCTTTATGTTGCTCTGCTTTGATTTCTACTAAAACAATATCTTTAAAGAGGAAGAAAAATAAGGACAAAGGATTAAAGTGTTCTTCTTTTTAGGTAATTTTAATTTCCACACTGATGTAATGCTTCTTAAAAAAAGGTCCTCTGTCATATCCTCCCCCCCCCCCCCCATTATTTTGTCTCTCTGACAAGTCAATCCAAGGGATAGATTAATGCGTCAGGCAGCTGACAGCACCATTTTGGTGGACTTCACTGCCAGATAGGATTGATATAAAAATGAATCCTCTAGGCCACAATTCATAAAGTTGGCAACAATGGCAGCCTGCTGAGCGGATGACAATGCAACCACTTATATACTAACTGGATCAAACAATAAACAGATGGCACCACTCCCATGTGTTTTCACGCAAAAATTATACAAACCACAGCAGTTCAAAACAATTACCAGTGTTTCACAAAAGCTTTTGACATTACACAATTGCTTGAGACTGTGAAATGTAATATTTCAACCCCTTTAATGGGACATATGCAATGGATCTGTAGAAATTGGTATGACTAATGTTCAGAACTATCAGCTTACAGTTACTGGGGAACTGTGGGAAATACGCTGTACAGGCCTGTTTGCTATGGAGATCTAGCAGAAATGGTCTTTTAAACCAGTGGTTCCCCAAATGTTTTCCTGCGTAACCCTCTTTTGAGACTAATATATATAGTGATCCTGTAACTCACCGACAGCAACAAAGGCATTCACGGTTTTTAAAATCAGTCAGGATTGTGACCCATGCGTGTGTGCTGTGATCTTACTTAGGGTTCCAGCCTACAGTCTGGGAAGGTCTGTTTTAAACCCAACTAGCAGAAGATTTGCATTGGAACATCAAGGACCAAGGGCATTCTCAAAACAACAATATAGGACTATAATAATTTTAGTACTACTGCTACTAATAATTTTATTTTTATAGCTCTCCCCTGCCTTAAATAGCTCTCTAAGCACTTTTACTATTATAAAAATATAAAACAATATGGAACAGTATAAAGCCAACTTGTTAAAACATATACTTCTAATGTAAAGTGACTAGCTAATTCTCAGAATACACTGACATCAGAGAGTCATTTGTCTTTTCTCACAAATTAACAGCATGATCCTCAAGGCATTTAGTGCCAGTACCACCACTTAGCACCAATGTGAGTCTCACTTCAATGGGACTTGTGCCAGTGCTGCTCAATGCCCCGAGGATTATTATTATTATTATTAACAAACATTTATATAGCGCCAGCAGTGTACATGGCACTTTACAAAGTAATAAAATAGACACGGTCCCTGCCCCTAGGGCTTACAATCTGAGAGACAGGAGCTGGGGGAGAGACTTAGGAAGGGGAACAGAGGGAGAGACAAGGGGTCTAACATTCATGAAGATGCGAGGTCTCAAGTGCACGTACTTGGCTTGGTTACGATGAGAATGACAGCAGGCAGGTCCATGTTGCAAGGATAAGGGTAAACCGATCGTAGGTATAGGAATAGTGGCTCAGCAGGATAAAGAGTCAGACAGAGCAGAGCGAAAGAGGTGAGTTTTAAGGAGAGATTTGAAGGTATGAAGGGAGGGGGCAAGGCGGATGTGGACAGGGAGGGAGTTCCAGGCATGGGGGGCAGCAAGTGAGAAGGGACGAAGGCGCTTAGGGGAGCAGGGAAGGCGTGGAAGGGTGAGAGAAGGGACAGAGGAGGAGCGAAGTGCACGGGCTGGAGTATGGAGGGCAATAAGTGCAGAGAGGTAGGGGGGAGCGAGGTTGTGAAGAGCTTTATAGGTGAAGACTAGGAGCTTGTGCAGGATTGTAAACGGATCATATTGTAAACGGTTTATATTTTCACCATAAAAGTGACAGCCACATACATATGATATGGTTAAAGAAAAGTAAAATTAAAAGGCCAACGCTTAAACTTTTAAACTTGGGTTCCTCAAGCTGGGTACCAAAACCCCTTTTTGTGTTACCCTAATAAGCCATCTGCTTAGGGAGTTGTGGGTGTGAAGCATCTTTGAAAATTAGGCCCTTGTTGGGGTGCTTAAGATGGACCTAGATGTCCAACATGAGGCTTAAAGTTTTAAACCAACTTTAAAAAAAAAGCAAAAAAAAGCTATGTAATATTTTTGGGAACATCTGCCTTCAGGCTGCACATCATTTCAAAATCAGCGTATCTTATTTTTACTTTCAGTCTATTCTCACTAACGGGGATCTTTAATATACTGTTACTTATGAAAATAGTTTGGAAGACTGAGTCTGGCTGCAAATAAAGATAAGACACCAGGGAAACACAAAGACTAATTTTTGTAAACAAGAATGATCGCATTCAGTTTTACATATACCAATAATTACACATCTGATTAGTGCAATAGTTTCCTTATTTATTTATTTACTCTCCCCCCGCTTTCAATTTTTATCCTGCTCCATCCCCTAAGGCTCAGGGCAGCTATCATAAAAAAGATAAAATACAAAGTAAAATCTAGAAAATTCATTGTAGTACCACCACCTCAGGATCTACCCCTGACCATTAAATGCCTGGCTGACTAAACGGAGAAGGAAGTTCCAGAGTTCTGGAGCAGCCACCGAGAATTGTGCCTGGATCAAATGGAACCGAGCCAATGATGGAACTTGCAAAACGGCACTCTTGGCTGATTACTTAGAGGCCATGGAGGGACACTTTAGCTATGTAGAGCCCAGGTCGCCTAGAGCTTTATAGGTCAAAACCAAAACATCTATATTGTACGGATACGCAATATATCAGCTCTTGCAAAATAAACCATGCCAAGGTGTCAGACTGCTATATATGGCCAAAATTTTGAAAGCAGACTCCAATGTTTTATAGGCAAATTTTCACATCTACAGGCTACACTTACATTCACAATTCAGGAAGTACAGCATATTAATTTGCATGTGCAAATACAATTTACTGCAGCACTTATATATACATAAAATGAAAGACCTAACAAGAAGTTTAGATGTTGCTTCTGAATTTGGTGCAGCTTAGGATGGCTGCTTTAACTCTAGATTGGTAAACTAAAACAAAAAACTTAAAGTTTTAAAAAAACCTTAAATGCACAAAACTTTTCTTAACATCCACAAAAAAAACCAAATTCAGTACAATTACAATTTCAAAAACCTCCAACTCCATGCATTGCAACAAAACATAAACACCCCAAAACATGCAAATTATTTCACAATTTGTGCAATATTAAATATTTTATCCTCATCAACATAAATGTAATATATGTACTAAATTCCTTACCATACATACTTTTATTCATTCTTATCAATAACTAAACTATCCCATTTTTACATTATTACACTTTTATTTATTAACATCATTCGACAACAATTTTTTCACAGTGCATTGTCTGTGGTTTACATGTATACAAATTGTATAACTTCATACAATAAAGGGTTAACAATCTGAGTATACATAACATTATACAATTCGTTCTACAGAATGCAGTTGTGTACAAACAGACTTAATGCTCTGTGAAAACCTCCCCCCCCAACAAGAGGAGATTCAACCACTCCTGTGGACCTTGGCACCCTTTGCTCAGCCAGCTCCCTGCCAGTGTCCGTGCTCAGCCCTCACCCCCAACCCCGTGACGCCTCCATGACTGTTTGTGACTGGGGTTCCCTTGCTCGTGCCACCCGGCATCTCCATGTTGGGGGGGAGGGCGGCACCATCCGCTGTCCGTGACTTGGGGCTCGCTGCCCTCACTGGCTGTGCAGTACCATCCGGGACCGGTTGTCTTGCTGTTGGGACCTGCCTCTACCCTCCCCACGGTCTTCCTCGGATTGGTGGCTCGTCCCGTGACCCTGCTCTGTCGCCATGTGGACCCCTCTCTGTACAGTGGACTGTGTTGCTGTTGGGTGCCTCGTGGTGCCTGTGCTGTCCCTGGGGTGTTGGGTGCCTGCTCCCGTGTCCTGCTGTGTTCCGGCCCCCTCCTATTTTGTTGCCCGTTATTGGCCTCAGCCCCCGCCCTCCGTGTCCTTGCCGCTGTCGCTTGGGCTGCCCGGTGTGGTGTTCCCCATCCCCCCTTGTGTGCCCTTGTGTGCCTCCCCCTTGCTCCCTTTCCCATTCGGCTGTGCGTGTGCTTGCCAGCGTGTGTGTGGTTTGTGTTCAGCTCTGTCCGTGGCTTCCTTCTCCCTGTTGTGTGTGTACGGCTCGGCCGCTCACCTCCCTCCTTCCCCTCCCTTCCCGTTTCCCTCATATGGGTGGTGCCTTGTGGCACTTTTGGCCTCCTTTGCCCTCGGTCGGTCATGTCTGTGTCCTGCCCCGCCCTGGTGGCTTCTGGGGGTTCTTGCCATGGTCCGGGATCGGTGTCACGTCTGTTGCGCTATCCCGGATCGTGGCCTGGCTGTCTGTTTCCTTGCCATGGTCCCGCTCCTGTCATGTCTGTTTGAGGCCTGTCGGAACCATGGGTCGGGGTTGGGCGGCTAGCCACGGCTGGGAATCCACTCTGGTGACCCGGGAACGTGTAATGTCTGAAATTACCCATACACGCTGAGGCTGGCCTTTTAGGGGTGAAGCAGGAGTTCATGGCTGCCATGACAATCATGGGCCTATTCCAGGTAATATCAGACCTGACACATGAGGCAGGACACACATTGGACTTGATGTTTTGCACCAGCCTGGAAATGGGGATTCAGATTATTGGGTTATGACACTTTTGTCGTGGTCGGATCATTACCTTCTGAAGGCACAGATCCCTGCCCTTCTATAATCTCGTTGGGGTGGTGGACCTATTAGGACTGTCTACCCTGGAAGACTAATGGATCTAATTGGTTTCCAGAACTCTCTGGGGGACTTACCTACTGAACTTAGCGGCTACTTTGCCGATGGCCTGGTCGCTTTGTGGAATGACATCTTGACCATGACCATCAACATGACTGCACTCAGATGTCCTCTTCCACTGCTGTGACAGCACAGGTCCCCATGGTATACGGAGGACCTAAGGCAGTTGAAGTAGGAGGGTAGGCAGTTAGAGCGCAGGTGGCACCTGACTCGCGCTGAAGCTGACTGATTGCAGCATAGATTGTTTTTAAAGGACTATGCCACGGCTGTGATGGTGGCAAAGAAAGCTTTCTTCTCCACTATCATAGCATCTGCAAAGTCCGGGTGATGAGGGGCCTGGTTAATCCAGTCTGCCTCTGCCTGGACATAGATCATCTAATACCCATTGTGACATTTTTATTAACTACTTTGCTGACAAAATTGCTCGTATTCACCACGACTTGGGTGCTGCCATTTTACCTGCAGAGTCAGAGTTTGAGGTTATGGAAACTCAGTCCTTTCCTGTTTATTTGGATCAGTTTCAATTGGTATCACCCACTGATGTGGGGGAGGTGCTTGGGGAGGTGAGGGAAACCACTTATGACCTAGATCCTTGTCTGTCCTGGCTGGTGAAAACCAGCCGGGAGACACTGGGGCCATTGCTGGCTGGGGTTGTCAATGCGTCCCTTCAGGGGGCGTGGGGTAGAGTGTCAGACATTCTTAAAACTGCGGTTGTCCAGTCCCTGCTTAAGAAGCCATCTCTGGATGCTGACTCCCCAGCCAGCTGTCAGCCTATCTCTAACCTTCCCTTTTTAGAGAAGTTTATTGAACAGGTGGTTGCCTGACAGCTCCAGGCTCATCTCAATATCATCGGATTCCTGGACCCATCCTAGTCAGGCTTCTGCCCTGGTTATGGCACGGAGACTGTGCTCGTGGCCTTGGTCGATGACCAGAGCCTGGAGATTGACCATTCTGCCCTGTTGATCCGGTTAGATCTTTCGGCGGCATCTGATACAGCTGATCACAAGGTAATCCTGACACAACCGTGGGACCTGGCGAGGGTGTGTGGGACTGCTCGAGTGGCTCTGTGCCTTCCTGTCAAGAGAGGTCCCAGAGAGCGGTGATGGGCGATTGCTCGTCGTCTGCTCGGGACCTCCCCTGTGGAGTCCCGCAGGGTTCCATTCTGTCTCCCCTCTTGTTCAACGTGTATATGAGGCCGCTGGGCGAGATCATTCGGAGGTTTGGGGTGAAGTGACATCAGTATGCTGATGACACGCAGCTCTACCTCTCTTTTTCATCCAACCCAGGCCCTGCAGGCTTGGTGCTTCCCCGATGCCTGGTTGCTGTTGGGGACTGGATGAGGGTGGACCGATTGAAGTTGAATCCACACAAGACTGAGGTGATGATGGCTGGCCAATGTTGTGGCCTGGAGGGCATCGGGACTACTCATTGATGGAGTCTGGCCCCCTATGGTCAATAAGGTTCATAGCCTTGGAGTGCTTCTGTACTCCTTGCTGCACCTGGAATGTCAGGTTTCGGCAGTGGCCAGGAGTGCTTTTCACCAATTCCAGCTGGTGAGGAGGCTGTAGCCTGATTCAGATCCGGTCACTGTCATCCATGCTTTCATCGCCTCAGGGTTAGATTACTGCAACATACGCTACATGGGACTGCCCTTGATGAATATTCGGTAGCTGCAGCTGGTGCAGAATGTGGCGGCTCACCTCCTTTCGGGGGTGAGGCGTCAGGAGCACATTATATAAATGCTTGCTAATAATAATAATAATCATAATTAATAATTAATACACCAGTGCTCCGTAGTCTGCACTGGCTGCCTATAGCTGACTGGGCACAATTCAATGGACTTTACACCAGTGCTCCGTAGTCTGCACTGACTGCCTAGGTGCTGGTTTTGTCCTTTAAAGCCCTAAACGGTCTTGGTCCCACATATCTGAGAGACCGCCTGTCCTTCCATGTCTCATTGCGGCCCCTGCAATCAGCCAGGAACACCTCCTGATGGGTACTGTCTGTTAGTCTTCTTCGTATGACAAGGGCTTGCAGGGAGGCATTCTTGGTTGCTGCTCTGATGCTATGGAACTCCCTTCCCCTAGAGGTTCATTTGAGCCCAGGTTTGAGCGTCTTCTGGAGGTGGTGTAAGATCTTCCTATTTGTAAAGGCATTTGGCGGACAGGGATATGGGATGGGGGGTTTGGTGGGTGGGTTGGGTTGTGAGTGGGGGCTGGATTTTGGAAATGGGGTTGTGGTATTGGGTGGGTTTTGTGGGAAGTTGTGGGGTCTTTTTTGGATTCTACTGTTTTTATGGATTGTTTTTATGTTTTTATATCTGTGTTAGCCTTTTTAGGGAAGGGCGAGATAAAAAGATTAAATAAATAAATATGTCAGGGGTGGGCTAAGTTTATTTATTTAATTAATATTCTTGATATCCTGACCCTCCTGCCTCTGGCAGGTTGGGCAGCTAAGAGTATCAAATCATAAAATCATCATAAAACAACATTACAATAAAACATAAATACCTCCTCTCCCCAGAACCCATGCCCCCCTACCCAACTCTTTCTCCAAATGCCTGACGGAACAATAAGGTCTTACATAGCAATCAGAAAGTGAACAGATCCAAGCAGAAGTGAGCCTCCTCCAGGAGGGAGTTCCACAGCAATGGTGTGGCCACCGAGAACGTCCTCCTCATAGGCCCTTTTTACACGAGATGGGCCCACGTATGCCCACGCAGATCCGCTGCATGGGTGCCGCCTGTGTGACTGCTGCAGTGTGTGTGTGCGCGCGCTCCTGTGCTACACCCATCTCCACCCATTGTCCACACACGGAGTGATTGGTGAAAACGGCAGTGGCTCCATGTATGGATGTGGGTGATGGGCGTGTGCCCGTGTAATGGCACCCCCCCCACTACCCATGCAATGCTGCACACAAACAGACAAACACACACCCCCACCGATCCCCCCTGCACTGCAGGCCATTTAAAAAGGTCCATAGTGGCCATCCGCCGACAGTGCAGGACCTCAAAGAGAGTACTCCCGACAGACCGCAAAGGCTGGCTTAGGGCCCGGGGAATGAGGCAGTCCTTCAGATAAGTGGGACCCAGACTGTGTAGGGCTTTAAAAGTTAAAACCAGCACCTTGAATCAGGCCTGGAAGTCTATTGGCAGCCAGTACAGTGGCAGCAAGTTCCCACTCCAAGAGTCATGTACCAAAATCTACATGGCACACACACACGTGCATGAACACAGTCTTCTCCTGCTTCATGACTGGCTAGCAAAGCCAAATTCAATGTTGCCAACATTCTTAAAAAACAAATAGAATTCAGCTGCTGGGACTCGGGTGCAATGAAGTAAGAGACAGGACCATTAAAGCAGAGCAGGGCCCAGTAGCAATCCTGGCTGAGGGCTGCACTTGAACTTGCCCAAGAGCTTTTGCCCAATGCTGCCTTTATATATAAAGGCATACCACGTTAGCCACATATGCTTATACAAGGTCTAACACATCCCAGTTCAATACGCAATTTGGTCCTGATATACTATTATGGCTACTTTTTGCACTACACAAAAACCACAACAGGTCTGAGGACCAAATAAATGCTATCAGGTTGTCTTCAGCATTCTTTAAGAACACTTAAAGCAAGAATAGGCAATAGTTTGCTGATATTATTTTAGTTTTAATTTTGTTATGTCTTCAGGATCTAACAGACCCCAGCTCTTGTGAAATTTTTCCCATTGAAACATGAAGGGATCTAACTGATGCATTTACAACACATAGGATGATGAAATAAATGCAGAAAGCATGACTTTTTCCTTATTTCAGAATACAGTGAATTCAAAGAGGAACAAGTTTTTTTAAAAACAAAGATTTATATTAATTTTTGTAGGACTTTGAAGTCAAATAGATCCCAAAACACAACAAAAGAAAACCTGTAAAACTGAACGACATTTTGTATAGGGGTGGGAATATTGGTTCTCCTGAGATCCGATATTGCCGGTATTTGGGTGTATCGGCTTAATCCGATAAATCCGATATTTAACTGTACCGGCATACCAGATTTTTAACAATGGCTGCGGTACTGGATTTTTTACATTGCAGCCATTGAAGTCAATAGCCGTAATGTAAAAAATGCAGTACCACGGCCAATGTTAAAAATCCGGTATGCCGATACCGGTATATCCGGTACCTGGGAGATCCGATACTGGTACATCCGGTACCTGGTATTCTCCCCGGTGTCCCACCCCTAAAAACCAATAACAGCTTACTTAGTAGTTTAAGAGGAGTTACCATCACACAGAACCTGATCCAATCCCCTTACTCATGCTGAGTGGCACCCTACTCTACAAATTGTTTTATTCATTTGATGGAATTATTTACAGAAACAGATGTTACTCTGAGTGAGTAGATCTGAAAATGGCTGACAATGACTATTTATCAAATTTAATTAAAGCTTCCGTTTGTTTCAGTTAGATGCAATGGGGCTAATTCTTTGCACAGATGTGAACATTCATTGCCATGGAACTGAGATGAAAGTCAGAGTTGGCAGCATGGTTTAGTTCATTTTGTCTCCTCCCCCACCCCCATACACATTCTTGGTTATTTTTCAGATGAAGCAGGGAATCTGAGTGAAATCACGACACACGCAAAGAGAAAAGGATTTGTATGAAAAAACACATGTAATATCTATGCTACAGACAGCTACTATGTAATGAAAGACACCCTTCATATAGGCTGGATAGAAGAGGCTGGAGGAGAGATTCTTGTTTTACTAATCCAAAAGTCCTGATAGTCTATGTTCATTTCTAATATGCTATAAAACAGGGGGAAAAGCACACCAAACTCTGGCACGTCTACAAGAATGCACTCATCTCCGAAACAGAATTAGGAAATCGTTTCAACCAAATCACATTATGTTTACCATGTTGGCAAAACTCACCTTGTGATGCCTGTTATGCAATCTTGCACCCAATGTAGATGGGGTATTTTCAAAATCCACTGATCAACAGATTAATAATTCACTTGGAAAAACTAGTGTGCTCCATAGTTTCAGTATGTATACACAAAGGGTGTTTTTAGACAAACAGGCTGCCCTGTGGCAGCCCGCTTCACCCTCAGATGTTGAATCCACTCTGAGGTAGCCCCACTGGCAGATCCCCGGAACATCCTGGGGTGCCACCAGCAGAGAGCGCTGGCCTGAAGCAGAGCAGTGGTCTGCCTGATGTGTGGCGGACCCATGCTGCTGCTCTGCACTCAGCTGGCCATTGCCCTGACAGTGCTGCGGACACTGTAGGGCGCAGCTCTATGGTATGGGGGCACTGCATGGGCTGGGAAACCCGCTGGGTCCATCGGATTCAGATCCAGGCAGGGCTGGGCAGCCCTGAGTCCGTCTGAACACAGAAAGAGGTTTTCCTGACTGAGCTAAAGTGTAACTTTGCAACTATTAATATACCTTCAGGGTTAGACTTGAAAATAAGATTTAATTTATTTTGCTCCTTTCCACCTAAAAATACCCAGACTGAGACCACCTGAATGAGACATTGGGTGAAAACAGACATGACGCTAACCACTCTTTAACCACCCTTGGTGGTTATTTATGCACGTTGCAGGGCTGTATTGGTGCCCTATGCAGCCCTGCAACATGCATAAATAACCACCAAGGGTGGTTAAAGGGTGGTTAGCGTCATGTCTGTTTTCACCCATTGTTCCCAGTAGATAATGCAGGTATTGAAAAATATGACAGTGTTTGTTCTCCAAGTTCCATTGGGCTCCTTAGTGCAGTTGGAGTGTACCTATAAACTCTGCTACCCTTGGATTAAACTTGCTCCTTTTTCATTGGAGCAAAATCAACTGGTGGCAAATTCCAAACACTGTCCACTTGCAGAGGCAATACAAGACATGATTCACAAAAACTTTCCTCTACAATAACCTTCTTCTACTTCCTTTACACTACTTACTTGTGATCCTTCCTCTACTTACTTACATGAGAATGAAACAGTCACCAATGCCGGTCATCCTTGCTGGGCAAAACTGGGATCACTCCTGTCAAAGCTATTTTTACAGGCTCCACACAGATTCTAATAGTTGTCCCTGCATCAGTTACACTCGGTTCACATCCTTGAGCTTTACTCTCCAACCCTGAAAGCTGGAGATTTACATTTTTTTAAAAAGCTGTAAGCTGAAATTCTATGGCAGATGATGGTTGCCTCAGAGAGATGTTCGCTCACCGTATGGTTGTGTAATGGCTTTTTCCAATTCCTGCTTTGCTGTGTAACAATAACAAACACGCCCTAACCTTATTTGACATTCCACCCCATGACCCTGTACAGGAAGCCTTTGCTTGTGCCATACCTGCCATTTCGGGTATCGTGTTGCCTCATGTTCTTGATAAAATGAACCTTCTTAAAGTTCTTTGGTCTGGGTGAGCCTGACAGAGTCCGACATCTGAAAAATAAATCAGTTAAAAAAATTAGCCAGTTCCTTGCTGGACAGCTCAGAGGTCTGAACACAAAGACAGGAAGAAAGATCAGACAAATTATTCAAGTCACCCCAATGTAGGAGTCAGCTGCAATAATGAAGACAATAAGTCTGGAAACAAGAACGCTTTTTAAAAAACCAAAGGAATACAAAACTTCCTGGACTCTGCAAATTAAGTCTGAGACAAATTTCCAAAAACATCAATAATTAATTTCCTGAGCTGGATTCTAGAATAATTCCCAGATTCAGTATGCACATTTTTATTCTTTTGGGTCTTCATCTCCCACTTAAAATGTCCATATTACAGAAAGACAAAATTAAAATTGCAACAATTGGTCACAAGAATGATTTTCATGGGACTTAAGCTAAAAAGTTTTTGCCATATTTTCTGTAATAGCTTTATCTGTTTTGAAATAATTAAACACTGTTTGTTTATAAAAAGTCTTACAATACATCACCTCTTAAAAGTAATTTTTATGCCTTAATAATTCAGTAACTGGTAATTTCCAAGATTAAAAATAAAAGCAAAACAAACAGACCTTTTAAAATGGTTAAGAACCATGGTGAGTTTTAAAGTTTTAATTTAAAATCTCAAATATGTTTTTTTTGAACCGCACTCTCCAATACCAAGCTAAGGTCTAAAACACAAATCCAGTCCACAGCTGCAGCAGACGGACTATGCAGGGGGTCATTCCCAGTAGTTAAGGTTTTTCTAGATAAGGAAAAAGGTTAGTTAATCCCTGTTAAAGGGGCAAGGCTAACTTTGATTAGCGAAACTCAAGTGTGAAGTTGAGTTAGACTGCCTATACCAGGACTTTAACTTAAGCTAAAACTAAACTTTCTCCCTCATTTAAGCAAGCTTATCAGGAGAAGGAATCCTTCCCAGTAGGAGATGGATATGACATCCATTTCTCCTGCTTCACAACCACAGTAGTTTCTTTGGGATTGTCTCCTTATCCATGCAAGTGGCAGGTCAATCAGCTTACCACACTGGGTGTTTTTACAGGAGATGGGGTGGAAGGGTGTGTGTGTGTGGGCGTCGTGCCTGGGGTGTGTGTTTCACATAAGTGCCCCCATGCACAGCTTCCCCATCCATGCACCGCCTGGGCTTTTCCCGGGGTGCCCCATGCATGGACTGGGTGGGGATGGGAGCATGCACTCCTATGCACTGGCTTCAGACGAGACCTCCCCCATGTGAATGGTGCCTGTCCATGTGTGGGGGTGTCATGTGTAAAAACACCCACTGTCAAATCTCATCATGTGACCTCTGTCTGGGTTCCAGAAACACGCCCTGTCCTTGCAGTAGCATTGCATTGGTCCTTTTTCTAAGCCTTCTCAATGAAGGAGGTTTGGCTTTCATCTAATTCTCTTTTTTGATACATGACCTACATGTACAGTATCTTGGAAAGACAACACACTTCATGTAGGCAAAAGCACAGGAACAGATTTTCTAGGATATGTGGGTGACACACAGACATAGCAAAGGCCTGGATTAAAGTTTCAACAAAAAACTTTCATGTGACTATTTTAGTACATAGTCAGTAGACAATGCAACCAAATACCGTGAGTTGTAAATCTGAACTGCCACAAAGCTTGCTGAATTTCTACTAGATTGCGCCAGAGCAGGGGTTACAAAAGCTCCCTTTCACACAGAAATGGCCACAAACTCACACCAGGTCAGAGTTTTCTTCACGAAGGACCTATGCCCCTGCACCTACCTGCTCCCTGGCAGCAGAATTCCCTGGAGCCTCCCTCCATCAACAGTCAACTTTGAATCCCCATTTAAAGGACAATACCCACCAACCCCATGGTGCAGGGAACTCAAGTACAAAGGTAATTCATCAGCAGGAAATGTGCATGAATTGGCAAGTAAACAAACATTCAAAACCATCAAATATTAGTAATTGTTTTGACAATTCTAGTTCCATTTCAGTAATTTATTAGAACACTTCATAATGTGAAAATAAACATTCTGTCATATACTTTGTAAAAATAGTGAAGTCTTGGTAACAGGCCAGCTTGCTACACTTTCTGCTGAGAAGAGGGAGACAGAGCAAGTTTTTGTACAGACTGGCAATTATTTGTGGTAAATACCTGTGTAAAACCAAGCTGAATGATTGGTTTTTGAGCTAAAGAGCACCAGTGTGGTATAGTGGTTAAGACTGTGGTACTTGGACCAGGACATAAAGGAAGGCCCTCGGTTCAAGTCTCACAATAACCATGAACTCACTGAGTGATCTTGGGCTAGTCACAGATTTTTCATCCTAACCTACCTCACAGGGTTGTTGTGAGAATTAAGAGTTGAATTAGTTAGTTAATGGCAAATACCTGTGTAAAAACAAGCTGAATGATAAGTTAAAGAATTGTAAGCTACCTTGAGCCTAAGGGATAGGGTGGGATAAAGAATCTAAATAAATAAAGAGGACTTTGAAATTAAGCTTCTGCCTAGGCTAAGCTGGAAGCATTAATACAAAGGACTGGTTACTTTGTTTTTTATAATTCTTGCTTTTAAATCTATTTATTTATTTAAAACTCTTTCTACTCCGCCCCTCCTGTCACAGGCAGCTCAGGGCGGCTTACAAACACTAAAAACAATTAAAAAAAACAATAAAAGAAGGACAAGACCACCACCACCACCCCCCGGCCCATCTCCCCTGTCAAACGCCTGGTGGAACAGCCAGGTCTTATAACTTCTCTGAAAGGAGGGAAGATCTGGGGCTGGACGGGCTCCTGCCAGGAGGGAGTTCCACAACTGTGGCGCAGCCACCGAGAATGTCCTTCCCTGTGTGGCCCCCTGAAAAACCCGGGGGACCTTGAGCAGGGCACCCCCAGATGACCGCAGGGGCTGATCCAGGACCCAGGGAGTGAGGCGATATCGCAGATAGGCAGGGCCCAGGCCGTTTTAGGGCTTTATAGGCCAAAACCAACACCTTGAATCGGGCCTAGAAAACCACTGGCAGCCAGTGCAGAGAATGAAGCACTTGTGTAATGTACTCCCGGCGGCCCAGTCCCACTAAGAGACGGGCCACCGCATTCTGCACTAGCTGCAATTTCCGAGCCATCACCATGGGTAGCCCCATGTAGAGTGTGTTACAGTAGTCTAATCTAGAGGTGATGAAAATATGGATAATAGTGGCCAGGTCCGAGTCTGAAACAAACAGCTGAAGCTGTCACACCAGATGTAATTGGCGGAAAGCACTCCTTGCCACAGCCTCCATCTGGAGATCCAGGCGGAGCTGTGCATCAAGGCGCACTTCCAGACTCTGTATGTGGGAGGCCAATGGAGGGCAGACCCCATCAATAATGGGGGCCGCCAACTCCGTCGCCTTACCCACTAACATCACCTCCGTCTTGTCAGGATTCAGCCCATTAGCCCTCATCCAGTCCCCCACAGCCGCCAAACACCGAGTAAGCACCGAGACTGCCGGGTCTGGGTCTGTTGAAAAAGAGAGGTACAGCTGGGTGTGATCAGCATATTGATGACACCGCACACCGAACCTCCTAATCACCTTGCTGAGTGGCTGCATATACATGTTGAACAGGAGAGGGGACAAAACAGAACCCTGCAGGACTCCACACAAGAGGTCTCGGTATGATAAGAAAAATAATCCCCGAGCACCACCAGCTCGGGGATTATCTTCCGGTCAGGAAGGAGTGGAACCATTCAAGAACAGTCCCGTCCACACCTGCACAGGCCCGCAGATGTGCCACTTTAGAGATCTACTTATGGAACTACTAGACACAGAGCAATATTAAGACTCCAGAAGATACTGAAGGATTACCACGAACATGAAGCACCCACCAATGCAGGGGTGGTACTTGGGGTGATGAGGGCAATCTGTTGTGAATTAGATCCTTGCCCATCCTAGCTGGTGAAAGGCAGCCGGAAGACATTGGGGCCGTTGTTGGCTGGGGTTGTCAACACCTCCCTAAAGGAGGGGAGGGTGTGAGGCACCTTTAAAATAGCAGTGCTCCGGCCCCTGCTTAAGAAACCATCTTTGGAGGCTGATTCTCTGGCCAGCTATTGGCCTGTCTCTAATCTTCCCTTTTGAATGGATGGTTGCCCGGCAGCTCCAGGCTCATTTTGACGGTATCAGCTTCCTGGACCCATCTCAGTCAGGTTTTCAACCTGGGTATGGCACAGAGACTGTGCTTGTGGATTTGACTGATGATATGCACCTTGAAATGGACAAGGGGGATTCTACCTTGTTGATCTTGTTAGATTTTTCGATGGCCTTTGATACAGTTGATCATTAGTGTTATTGACATGACGGTGGGACCTGACGGGGGTGCATGGGACAAATCGAGCAGTTCCGCTCTTTCCTTTAGGGGAAGTCTCAGCAGGTGATGATGGGCAATTAAGAACATAAGAAGTGCCATACTGGGTCAGACCAATGGTTCATCGAGCCCAGCACATGTCTCCGACAGTGGCCAATCTCAGTCGCTTGGAAGAAGCACCCAACAGGTCACATTAAGGTGATCTATTTCCTGTTGCTTACTCCCAGCTCTCGAAAGTAAGAGGTTACACTCCCCAAACCTACCTCTTGCTAATGGACCTATCCTCCAGAAACTTGTGCAATTCTGTTTTAAACCAAGCTATGCTATTGGCCTGGACCACATTTTCTGGCAACAAATTCCATAACTTAATTGTGCATGGAGTAAAAAAAATACTTTCTTTTATTTGTTTTAAATCTGCTACTTCCTAGTTTCATGCATTGTCCCCTAATTCTATTACTATTTGAGAGGGTGAATAGTAATTCCATTTACTTGTTCTACACCACTCATAATTTTATAAACTTTTATCATATCCCCTCTCAGATGTCTTTTCTCTGTCGAAGTTGAAGAGCCCCAACATGTCTACCCTCTTTTCATAGGGGAGCCATTCCATATGCTTTATCATTTTTGTTGCCTTTCCCTGTACCTTCTCTATTTCAACTATATATTTTTTTAGATGGGGTGACCAGAACTGCATGCAATACTCAAGGTGTGATCACACAATAGATTTATATAGTGGCATTATGATATTTTCAAGTACAAGTACAATTCTGTTTATTGTTTCAGCTATAGTCATAACAAACATACATACAAACAATAAATTATAAGAAAATAGTTAAGAAAAAAGTGTCTCAATACATGGATCAGATCTCTTTCTCAACACAGCAGTCAGAAACGTAGCCACCCGTAAAGTGATTACTGGAATAGATCCCTGCAAAAGAATCAAGAACAGGAGAAGCTTCCTGTTGGGAAAGTGGCAGCATAGACATCATGATAGGGTTCAACAATTAATGACGTAAATCAACATACGAAGGACAGTCAAATACAATATGCGAGAAGGATTCGACTGGGCCTTGTACACAAAATTTACAATTCCTTTGGTCATATGGAATACCCAAGATCCTTCCTTGGTTACTGCGGAAGGAAATTGACCCAATCTTGTCAAGATAAATACATGGCGATATTTCCATAGTGTTAGAAGATTTAAATAGAACAAATCCTGGAGTATAGCCAACCTCCCATAGAGCGGAGCAATCTTTTGAGACTGTTTTAAAGCAGTCTCAGATTGTTTTTCTCGATCCATCAGGTATTGCTTCACCTGGGAAAGTGCCACAGAGTAATCCAATGACAGTAAATAATTTTTCGAGAAACCCAGGTGGGTGAGTAGTGAGACCATCCCCTTGGTCCAACAGCCCTGAGGTGTCATATTTAAAGCTAAAGCAACGGTGTCCTGATTGCCTAAAATAAGCCTTAGCCGGAACTTAATGGTTCTGATCCTAATCAGGGAAGAAATCGGCCAGAGAGAGGACTCAGCCCTTAATAGTACCACTGGTGTATTTCGGGGAAGATGTAAAAGAGAGTGAAGGAACTTATTTTGAATTACTTCCAACTTTGTTATCAAATCTATCCCCCAAACTGGAGCCCCATACAACATCTGTACTATAACTTTCCCGTGGGTAAAGCTTAATAGCTGGGGGAATTAATCTGCCTCCCCGAGAATAGTAAAAACTGAATATTGCCCTACACATGGTCAGTCATATTCCTTATATACTCAAACTGGGGTGCCCAAGAAACTGATTGGGCAAAGGTAACACCCAGGTATTTGTGGGTTTTAATCTGCTCGATAGCATGAGATTTCATGCTCCACTTATGTCTTACTTTATCTTTACCAAATACCAGAACTTTTGTTTTAGTATAATTTATTTCCAGAAGTTCTTCAGCACAGAACTCCTCAAACCTATTCATTAGTCACCAAAGACCAATCA
Organism: Sphenodon punctatus; assembly: GCA_003113815.1. NCBI lineage: Eukaryota > Metazoa > Chordata > Lepidosauria > Sphenodontia > Sphenodontidae > Sphenodon > Sphenodon punctatus. The sequence goes on along the minus strand of QEPC01012606.1, from coordinate 1,345,501 downwards.
ATGTACATGAAAGGAGGACAGTGTCACCTGCGTAAAGGAGAGCAGATACATGTACAGATCCTACCTTGATCGGGTGAAAAGACAAGTCCCTTGTGACATCCACAATTCTATTTATACATATATTAAAAAGTAGTGGTGCTAGGAGGCAACCCTGATGTACGCCACGCGACGTCTACTGGAGCAGACAAATGACCCGAATGGCTCGTGTGTACACGGAGGGAAGTCCCCCAGTGTAAACTTATGATTAAATATAAGAACCTAGGGTTTCAGTTCTATTCTCTATCCCTTTATGAATAATTCGCAAGCATGTGCAGTGTGCACCTGAGACCTCGCATCTTTGTGAATATTACACCCCTTGTCTCTCCCTCTGTTCCCCTTCCTTCGTCTCCACCCCAAACCCGTCTCTGAGATTGTAAGCCCTAGGGCAGGGACCATACATATTACATTACTTTGTAAAGCACCAGGTACATTGCTGGTGCTATATAAATGCTTGCTAATAATAAATAATAATTCCTAACATATTGGGTACTTTCAGACGTTACGAGATCACGGTGAACCACGGTGAATACCCACCTGTGGTCACCGTGTCTCGAACGTCTGTTTGGAGGCCGCCAGATGTTCGCCACGGTGAATCCCCACATGGGGTCAATTTGAACCACGCTTCCCGGGCTAGCCGGGGGAATGTCCTGGGAAGCGTGGTCAAACGGACCCCCGGCAGGGACCAACAAAAAGTAACGTCTGGCCGGTTGCCACGGCCCATCCGGCCCGACGCAGCGGCCGCAGTGGCCCCGCCGCCCGCCCGTCTCCCTGGAGGGCGGGCGACGGGGTGCGTGGAGGGGGCGGGGCCGTGCGGCCGCACGTTGCGCCGTGCGGCCCCGCCCCCTCCCACATTCCCCACCGGGATCCCCCCGGCACGTCTGTTGTGGCGTTACGGGGTGACCCCGGTGGGGAATGAATAGGGTGATTTCGGTACGGAGCCAATGGGCCCCGTAACGTCTGAAATCACCCTCTGTTTGCTTTTTTGACTGCAGCTGCACATAGAGTTGAGGATTTCAGTGTATTGTCCACAATGACTAGAAGGTTCCCTTCCTGAGTAAGAACTCTTAATTTAGAACCCAGCATTGTGTACATATACTTTGGATTGCTTTTCCCTATGTGTATCACTTTGCACTTGTCCACATTAAATTGCATCTGCCATTTAGTTGCCCAGTCTCCCAAGAACCTCCTGCAATTCCTCACAATCCGCTCGTGTTTTAACTACCTAGAATAACTTTGGGTATTTTCAGATGTTACGAGATCACGCTCAACCACAGTGAACCACGGTCAATCCCGCGGCGGGGCCAAAGCGCCCTGAACGTCTGTTCGGCGGCCGCCAGATGTTCACCACGGTCAATACCCACATGGGGTCAATTTCAACCACGCTTCCGGAGCTCCCCGCTGGACCATCTCCGAAAGCGTGGTCAAAGAGATTCCCGATGGGAACCAACAAAAAGTAATGTCTGGCCGACAACCACCAGCCGTAATCAAAGGAAATGATTCCCAGCCGGGGACAAAGCATGCAGCGTCGCTGCCAGGCAACGAGCAACAACACTGGCAGCGGAAGGAGATTGAAAGGGCACACAGCAGTAGGGGGGGCGGGGCGGGATGGAGTGAGGCGGAAGGGAGAGGCGAGCGGAGGGCGAGAGAGCAAGGGAGGATGAGGAGGTGGAGGAGGCGGCAGTAGAGGCACAGCAGTGGGGGGAGGCGGTCATGCTGCACCTGGAGGCAGTGGAGGGACAGCAGCAGCAGCAGCAGCAGCAGCCGGGACGGGCTGACCCGGCGCCTTCTGGGTGTTTTGACCACGGCTGAGACTCGGCGTCAAGTCTGTTGCACTGCCCCGGCCCATGATCTGCCGGCCCGATTCCCTGCCGTGGTCCCGGTCCCGTCACGTCTGTTCAGGGCTTTATTTGACCACAGGGGGTGGTTGTTTGGTTCACCCCCGCCAGGAATCCACTGTGGTGAATCGGGACCGCGTAATGTCTGAAATCACCCTTTGTGTCATTTGCAAATTTGATCACTTCACTCTTTACTCCCCTTTCCAGATAATTAATGAAAACATTAAATAGTACCGGTCCCAGTACAGATCCCTAGGGCACCCCACTATTTACTTCCCTTCATTGTGAAAACTGACCATTTAGTCCTACTCTTTGTGTCCTATTCTTTAACCAGTTACCAATCCACAATAGGACATTGCCTTCTATCCCATGATTTATTAATTGCCTAAACAGTCTCTCATAAGGAACCTTATTAAACGCTTTCCAAAAATCGAGGTATACTATATCAACTAGCTCCCCCTTATCCACATGCTTATTTACACCCTCAAAAAATTCCTATATATTAGTGAGGCATGACTTCCCTTTGCTAAATCATGTTGACTCTTCCCCATTAAGCCATGTTTACCAATATGCCCATTAAGTCTGTTCTTAATAATAGTTTCCAGCATTTTACGTGGCACCGAGGTCAGGCTCACCAGTCTGTAGTTTTAAGGATCGTCTCTGGAACCCTTTTTAAATATCGGCGTTACATTCGCTACCCGCTAGTCCTCAGGTACAGTGGCAGATTTTAGCAATAGATTACAAACTACCAGTAGTAGATCTGCAATTTCATATTTGAGTTTCTTCAGAACTCTGGGGTGTATACCATCTGGTCCTGGTGATTTGTTACTATTTAGTTTGTCAATTTTCTCTAGAACCTCCTCCAGAGTCACGTTGATTTGTGACAGCTCTTCTGATTCATCACCTGCAAAGAACAATTCCGGCATGGGTATCTCCCCAACATCCTCTGCAGTGAAGACCGAATTCATTCAGCTTCTCTGCAATGGTCTTATCCTCCCTGAGGGCCCCTTTTACTTGCTGGTCATCTAATGGCCCAACTGACTCTCTAGTAGGCTTTTTGCTTCTGATGTACTTGAAAAGGTTTTTATTATTAGGCCATTTTTACATGGATGGGGTGGGTGGGGGGATGGGTGGCCTGGAGCGGTGGGAGGAGGTGGGTATGTGTCCCTTTACACGGACACCCACCCACGGGGCCCCCTCCGTTTTTTCCGAGGGCTCCATAAGTAGAGATGGGTGGAGGTGGGTGTTGCGCTGGAGCGTGCATGTACCCCCACCCATCACCCGCGGTGTTCACATGGGCGAACACCGGACGGCCTTAGTTTTGGAATCTTTAGCAAGTCGCTCCTTAAATTCCCTCTTGGCCTGCCTTATTAACTTTTTACATGTACTTTGGCAATGCTTATGACTAGCTTTCCATTTTTTAAAGGACACCTTTTTGGTTCTAATAGCCTCATTCAGCTCACCATTTAGCCATTACAGGCAGATGTTTGGGCCTGTTGCTACCTTTTTAAATTTGTGTAATACATTTAATCTGGGCTTCCAAGATGGTGTTTTTCAATCGTCTCCACGCCTCTTATTTATTTTATTTATTTATTTTTTAAATGTTGCTACCCCACTCCTTCTGCCATAGGCAGCTCGGGGTGGCTTACAATCAATAAAAACAACAATAAAACTAAAAACAACTAATAAAAGGATTAAAAATATCCTACCCTGCCCCCACTCTAACCCACTCCCCCCACCCAACCACCCATCTCCCCCGCCAAACGCCTGGCGGAACAGCCAGTTCTCACAACTTCTTCGAAAGGAGGGGAGATCCGGGGCCAACCTGGTCTCCATCAGAAGGGAGTTCTACAGCCGCAGTGCGGCCACCGAGAATGCCCTCTCCTGTGTGGCCCCCCCGAAAGAGTTTGGGTACCTCAAGCAGATCACCCCTGGACGACCGCAGGGGCCGATCCAGAATCTGGGGAGTGAGGCGGTCCCACAGATAGGCAGGGCCTAGGCCGTTTAGGGCTTTATAGGCCAAGACCAACACCTTGAATCAGGCCTGGAAGAATACTGGCAGCCAGTGCAGATAATGGAGCACCGGCATAATATGCTGCCAATGGCCCAGACATTTAATTCTCGCAACTGCTCCTTTTAATTTTCTTCCAACTAGTTTCTTCATTTTAGCATAGTCTCCCTTTTAGAAGTTAAATGTTACTGCATTCGTTTTATTCACCATTCTCCCTCCAGTAATTATGTCAAATCTGATTATACTGTGATCACTATCGTCAAGCAGCTCCACCGTTACCCCTTGCACCAGGTCCTGCACTCCACTCAGGACTAGATCCAAGATAGCTCCTCCTCTCATTGGTTCCAGGACCAGCTGCTCCAAGAAGGGTAGCCAAACGTTACCTCCATTATCTACGTCTGTAGGAGACATTCACCCAGGCAATCATTAGGGTAATTGAAATCACCCATTATTATTATTATTATTATTATTATGTATTCCACAAATTGAGAAAGATAGGAAGAGGACTAAATGTCTGCCTGTGTGGCTAAATGATGAGGTGAAGGAGGCTATTGGAGCCAAAAAGGCATGCTTTAAAAAATGGAAGGAGAGTCCCAATGAGGTAAATAGGGAAGAGCATAAGCGTTGCCAAAGTAGATGTAAAAAGTTAATAAGGCAGGCCAAAAAGGAATTTGAGGAGCAACATGCTAAAGATGCTAAAACTAATAATAAAAACTTTTTCAAGTACATCAGAAGCAGAAAGCCTGCTAGAGAGTCAGTTGTGCCGTTAGAGGACCAGGGGGTTGAAAGGGGTGCGGAGGGAGGAAAAGGACATTGCAGAAAAGCTGAATGAGTTCTTTGCTTCGATCTTCACTGCAGAGGATGTTACCCATGCTGGAACCTTACTTTGCAGGTGATGAATTGGAAGAGCTGTCACAAATCAGCGTGACTCTGGAGAAGATTCTAGAGCGAACTGACGAACTAAATACTAACCAATCACCAGGACCAGATGGTATTCACCCCAGAGTTCTGAAGGAACTCAAATATGAAATTGCAGACCTACTGTTAGTAATT
>QEPC01012606.1:1322849-1340463 GCA_003113815.1 Sphenodon punctatus | reverse complement strand
TTTCACTCAACGCATAATTAACTTATGGAATTTGTTGCCAGAGGACGTTGTCAAGGCCAGTAGTATAGCTGGGTTTAAAAAAGGCCTGGATAAGTTCTTGAGAGTAGGTTAATTAATGACTATTAACCAAGTCGTTTACGGGATGAACGTCTTACTCTCGGGAGCTGGGAGTGAACAACGGGGAATGGATTGCCCATTGTGACTGTGCGATTGAGATTGGCCACTGTCAGAGGACAGGATGCTGGGCAGGATGGACAACTGGTCTGACTCAGTATGCTCTTATTATGTTTCTGATTTTAGTAGCCTGCCAAACCTGCGCTAGCATTTCATAGTCAGTCTCACCATCCTGGGTCAGGGGGACGATAGTATAGCCCACTGCTCTTCTCTACCCCGCTACACATGGAATTTCTATCCATAGAGATTCCAGAGTACAGTTCACTTCCTGTAAAATGTTAATCCTACTTGACTCAATACTGTCTTTAACATATAGAGCCACCCCACCACCAGCTTTATCTACTCTGTCATTTTGATATATTTTGTACGCTGGTATTACAGTGTCCCATTGGTTATCCTCGTTCCACCACGTCTCTGAGATGCCTATTATGTCTAGATCTTCATTTAGTGCCATACACTCTAATTCCCCCATCTTACTTTTTAGACTTCTAGCATTTGCATATAGACACTTAAATGTATTCTTTTTATTCTTAATGTACTCATCATAAGTAACAGTTTGAGGTATTTTGGAATAATTTGTATTTGTCTGTTCTGCACCGATTTCCACCTGAGCTTACTCAGTTTCCTTACCATCCTCTATATTAGGATACTGTAATTTCCCTGACTTACGAGCATCCTAGTTACAGATGCCTTGGCCCGAACCACATACTCCTCAGTGCCTGTTGGCTTTCCACCGGATTGCTTGTTCTTCCCATGGAAACTTCCCCTGTCCCACAGTGTTCTATTCTGTCTCCCCTCTTGTTTAATTTTATTTAATTAATTAATTTATAATGAAATTTGTATGCCGCCCCCTCCTGTTGAACTCATCTCAGGGCAGCTAACACCACGTTAAAAACAGATTTAAAAAATAACAAATACAATTAAAATTGAATAAAAACAATTAAAATCCCTACTCCTCCCTAAACCAACCCACCCACCTCATCTCACTCTGGAAAGGCACGGTGGAACAGTCAGGTCTTACATTGTCTACAGAAAGAGGGGAGGTCGGTGGTCAAGCGGACCGCCAACGGGAGGGAGTTCCACAGCTGCGGCACGACGACAGAGAATGCCCTCCTCAAGATCAACACCCGAGAAACCCGGGGGATCTCGAAGAGGGCACCCCCGGCCGACCGCAGGGACCAATCCAGGACCCAGAGGGTGAGGTGATCCTGCAGGTAGGTGGGGCCCAAGCTGTTTAGGGCTTTAAAGGTCAACACCAACACTTTAGTATGGCACTAAATTGGGCCCGGAAGACTATCGGCAGCCAGTGCAGAGAATGAAGCACCGGTGTAATGTGCTCGCATCAGCCCGGCTCCATTAGATGAGCAGCCGCGTTCTGTACCGGCAAGCTGCCATCTCCAGACCAGCACCAAGGGTAGCCCCACATAGAGTGCATTACACTAGTCCAGTCTCGAGGTAATAAAAGCATGGACAATCGTGGCCAGATCAGAGTCCGAGACATACGACCTAAGCCGACGAACCAAATGTAACTGGCAGAATACCCCCTTTGCCACAGCCGCCACCTGGACATCCAGGCGGAGCTACAGATCCAGGAGCACCCCCAGACTCCGAACCTGAGATACCAGGGGAGGACGGACCCCCGTCAATGATGGGGGCCACCACTCCCCTGGCTTTCTCCACAACCATCACCTCAGTCTTGTCGGGATTTAACTTCTGAGGCTGCTGGGCAAGGTCATTCGAAGGTTTTGAGTGAGATGTCCTCAATATGCTGATGACACTCAGCTCTTCCTCTCTTTTTCATCCGACTCAGGTCCCACAGTGCTTACTCGATGTTTGGCTTCTGTCGGGGACTGGATGAGGGTGAGCTGATTGAACTGAACTGATGATGGTTTGTAAATCTTGTGTCTTGGAGGGGATTGGGATGCCTGAAGTACTTGGATCAACACCTGACAGCGCCGGTGGCCAGGAGCACTTTTCTTCACCTCCACCTGGTGAGAAGGCTGTGGCCTTTTCTTTTTGATTCAGATTGGTCACTCATCCATGCTTTCATCAACTCAAGGCTAGATTACTGCAATGTGCTCTATGTGGGGTTGCCCTTGATGACGGTTCAGAAGCTGCTTGGCTCCTTTCAGGGACAAGTCGCTGGGAGCACATTACACCAGTGCTCTGAAGTCTGCACTGGCTGCCTATAGCTTTTGGGGCACAATTCAGGGTGTTGGTTTTGACCTTTAAATCTCTAAATGGTCTGGGTCCCATATATCTAAAAGATTGCCTGTCCTACCATGTGCCATTGCAGTCCCTACGGTTGGCCGGGAGCACCCTCTTGCAGGTTCCATCTGTTACCCTTGTCTGTGGGATGGGAGGGCATTGCTGCCCCGGTTTTGTGGAATCCTCTTCCCTAGGAGGTTCACTTGAGTCCAAGCCTAAGCATCTTCCAGAGGTGGTGTAAAACATTTTTATTTGGAAAAGCATTTGGCAGGCAGGGATAGAGATTTATTGGGTTTTTTGGTAGGGATGGGTGCGGGGGGGAGTTTTGAAGGTAGGGTGGGAGTTTTCATTGTTTGACTTTTATTATTATTGTTCTTTTATTAATTGTGAGCCACCCTGAACCTATAGGAAGGGTGGTATATACATTCAAATAAAAATAAATAAATCATGCTTCCTGTGTAAAAGGAATAGAAACAGATTCATTAAAGGAAAGAACAGATGTGCTGGGTAACAATATTGATGTTTTCTTTAAATTTGATGGATTCTTGGAATGTCATTTCCCCAAAGAAAGATTTGAGTCAGGTGGGAATGCCACAACTCTCTGGTGAGGTGGGAGTACGTGTGTGGGGGAATGATTGGGGGGTTCCTTTGGATGAGAGACAAGGAAGTGGGAATGGAGGGGACAATGTGCAGAGGGTTCAGGTTTGGGGATTTGTTTATAATGTGTTTTATTTATATTTGTTTAATGTTCTTTATTATTCTAAACTGCCCCAAGCCTTTTTGGATAAGGCTGAAATATAAATTGAAAATAATAATGTGTGAAAGTTTTCACCTGTACCATCATAAATGCTAAATTCAATAGGCAAAGGAAAACCACCTACCACCTCAAAACAGCAACAATTCACCCATACACTAAATCAGAGGTGGGGAACATTTTCCCTCCCAGGGGCCACTTTGAAAATTTGTACAACTTCAAGGGTAGATTTTGGAGTCAGCGGTGCTTAAGGAGTGCACTCAGGGTAGCGGAAGGAAGAGGAAGGTCTAGATCATAGATCTGTTCCACAGTCATAGGGTAATTTCAGACGTTACGAGATCACGGTCAATCACAGTGAATTCCCGTAACGTCTGATATGAGTTCCGCCAGATGTTCACCCCAGTGAACCTCCGGCAGAAATCACATTGACCACGATTCTGGACCTCCGGCCGCCCGGAGGTCCAGAATCGTGGTGGGATCGGGCCCAAACCGTGGTCACGGTGGCCACGGTCTGCAAAGGGCTGAAGGTAACACTGGATCGTGATCCCGACCACAGGACAGCATCGGGCGCAGCGGCTGGATTGGCTGCTGCGCCCGCCCGTCTCCCGGAAGGCGGTCTATCGGGGGAGCGGCTATGCAGCCGCATGTCGCGCCACACAGCCCCTCCCCCTCCCCACGTGGTCCCGCCCCCTCCCCGATCCCCCTCCAGAATCAGGCCGCCACGTCTAAAATTACCCATAGATCCATCCCCTATTCTTGTGTGTATATCCTCATCTCTGCTCCCTTACCGTGAGCTTTACTTTTTAAGTTTTTGGGGGTAGGAACTGGATGTAGGGGCCAGAACTAGGAGCTCGAAAGAGGTGCTAGATGCAGTTGGTTCCCACGCATGAGATTCCCCAATGACTAGACTAAATAGAAAAGTAAGAAAAAGCTTACTTCTTTACACATGAACTTGTGTGCTAAATGATTGTGACTTAAATATTTATTTGCAGGATCTAGTTATTCCAAGTGTTGACAGCCAGTACACATCCTTCATTTTAGACTCAACCAATTTTATTGTCTACAGACTAGGTAAACCAAGCATTTTTTATCTTCATTTTTTTAAAACCAAGCAATTATTGTGAACAATTTTACCTAAAACTTTTAATACAAAATCTACAGTGAAAGAGGGCGTAAAGTCTGAATCAGATTTTTGTACATGGTGAGAACTAACTTACCCACACTGGCCCCAATTCTGAATATCACCCTGTAACAGGACAGGCTTCCCTGGCCCCTAGGTGTCCCAGTCTCTCTGCCTTGCTGCCCTTCCAGTGCTCTTCGCAACCCTGAGGGTCACCCCAGTTCACCTCCTGTTCCTGTTGTCCGGTCTCACTTTTGTGGCACCTTGGTCCATCGCTCTGTGTCACCAGGGTCAGTGCCAGTGGCTCTCCCACTGCCCTCAGCTGTAGAGTCTCCAGGTGAGCTCCAAGATCTCTGATCTGCCTGCTACTTGCAGGGTACTGGGTCAGTGCTCCCTAGCGGCTGGCCCCAGCTGGAGCCTCCAGGCGAGCCTCCTGATTTGCTCTGCTGCTGGTGCATGCTGCTCCACCCACCCAGTCAGTCTTTCTGCTGGCTCTTGGCAGCTCCTAGCCAGCCAACCATCCCACAGATACCTCCCGCTGGCTCTGACACCTTTTTTAGTTCACACCTGGCTACCGGAATCACTTTGGCGGCCCTTTTTAAAGGGGTCATGTCAGCCATATCATTTCTCTCCTTAAAGGAGCAGGGGCTTCCCCATCCACCCTGCTACATACTCAACTTAAGTTTTGCCACTGATGGCAATGGCAGCAGGATCAAGCATTCAGTCAGTTACCATTCAACAAGACTGAGGCTGACATAACCTGCTTCTATATGTGAACGGCCAGGGGACATTTTATTTATTTATTTACATGTTCTTATAGTCTGCACCCTTCTGCTCGCAATGGCAGCTCGGGGTGGCACACAACATTGGTAAACACATTTAAAACCATTACAAAATTTAGAACATATTAAAACTATAAACTCATTAGAAGACAGAACTGAACCCCCCGTCCCCCCGGTCTCCCTCCCCAAAGGCCTGGCGGAATAGCCAGGTATTACATTGTCTTAGGAAAGAAGGGAGGTCTGGGGCTAGGCGGGCCTTCGTTCGAAGGGAATTCCACAGCCTAGGAGTGGCCACTGAGAATGCCCTCCCCATCGTCGCCACCCGGGAAACCTGGGGGACCTTGAGTCGGGCGTCCCCAGCCAACAGCAGGGGCTGCACCACGGTCCAGGGCATGAGGCGGTCCTGTAGGTATGTGGGGCCTAGGCCATTTAGGGCTTTATAGGTCAACACCAACACCTTGAATTGGGCCCGGAACACAATAGGCAGCCAGTGCAGAGAACAGAGCACTGGTGTAATGTGGTCACAACGGCCTGTCCCCATAAGGAAACAGGTCACTGCATTCTACACCAGCTGCAGCTTCCGAACCGTCACCAAGGGTAGCCCCACGTAGAGCGCATTACAGTAGTCCGGTCTAGAGGTGATGAGGGCATGGATGATGGTGGTCAAATCAGTTTGAAACATGGCCGTAGCCGTCGTACCAGATGTAACTGGTGAAAGGCGCTCCTCACCACAGCTTCCACCTGGGAATCCAGGTGGAACTGCAAATTGAGGAGCACCCCCAAACTACGGACCTGAGTGGCTAGGGGAGGGCAAACCCCATCAATGACAGGGGCCACCACTCCCCCAGCCCTACCCACCAACATCACCTCCCTCTTGTCGGGATTCAGCCTCAGATGACTAGCCCTCATCCAATCCCCCATAGCCGCCAGACACCGGGTAAGCACGGAGACTGCTGGGTTTGGGCCTGCTGAAAAAGAGAGGTAAAGCTGTGTATCATTGGCATACTGATGACACCATACACCGAACCCTCCCACAACCTTACCCAAAGGCTGCATATACACGTTGAACAGGAGCGGGGACAGAATAGAACCCTGTGGGACTCCACACGAGGTCCTGGGGAGATGGTGAACAGTCCCCAAGCACCACCCACTGAGTTCTTCCATCCAGGAAAGAGCGGAACCATTCAAGAACAATTCCCCCCACTCTCACTCGGTCCCTCAGGCGAGCCACCAACATCTTGTGGTCAATGGTATCAAATGTTGCCGACAGATCTAACAAGATTAAAAGAGATGATCTGCCCCGATCCAACTCATGGCGCAGGTTGTCGACCAAAGTCACAAGCACAGCCTCCGTGCCAAACTCAGGACGAAAGCCAGACTGTGAGGGATCAAGAAAACTGATCCGATGTAGATGCCCCTGAAGCTGCTGAGCCACCATCCATTCGATAACCTTCCCTAAAAAGGGAAGGTTAGAGACTGGTTGATAGCTGGCGAGGGAGTCAATGTCAAGTGATGGTTTCTTGAGCAGAGGCTGCACCACCGTCTCCTTGAGACAGCCCAGCACTCTGCCCTCCCTAAGGGAGGCATTGACAACTCCAGCCAGCAACGGTTCAGATGTCTCACAGCAAGCTTTAATTAGCCAGGACGAGCATGGATCTAATTCTGACCACCCCAAGAACATCCGCAGCATCAGCGGGCGACACCCACTGAAATTGATTCCACGAAACTGGACAAGGCGGGGCATTCATTATCTCTGGTTCTCCTACTGCTATAAGTGCAGCATCGAAACAGTCAGTATATAAAATTACCTCCGTAGGGGAGCATTTTCCTCAATGTCCTCCAAAGTTTCTAGTGAAGACCGCTGGGAGATTAACCGACGTCTGGAGAGAAATAAAACAACAGATTAAAACTTCCTGTGAAAAAAATAGCTGAGCACTTATTTCTTGAGGGAAACATGTTGCACAGCTGAAATAGACTGAGCTACGTGCTTTCATATTTTAGACAAACTGGGCTCTGATCAGCTCTGTTTATCTCAAGGGCCCACATTGTTTCCTACCATCTCACGTGTTTCTGCACTGAAACAAAAATGGAATCTTTATGTCTCCAACAACTGATTTCATGCTACAGTAATTCTTTCCATGCCGTGTACATTCAGGCTAGCTTTTTGCTTTTGAGTTTCCTTTTTGAATCGGTTTAGTATTGACAGAAGAACTGCTTTTCAGTTATTTTGTTGGAGGCAGTGCCACATCAGCGTAAACACAAATGATTTCTTTTCATTCACATTGTTATAAGGAATAACTTTCATTGTACTTCTGAGCCTTCCATACAGAATTTTAAAAAAATAATCAATTTTCACTCATTCAAGGGCAATTGCGGTCTCCTGCTATTTTGCTGTTGGGGGTGGGGAGGAGCAGCTAACTATATAACTTTAAAGATTATAAAGCTTACAGCCTTGAGTGTAACACAGCAGCGTAAAGACAGAGCTCTGATCAATCAATCCTCTTCAAATGGTGGTATTCTATACACAAGAATATTTTTTTCTGTTGAGGCAGATGTTCTTTTCATGAAATAAAGCAATCAAAATCACTTACAATGCTGTTTCCTTTCCTTTATAGAGGTTTTAAATTGTGCTTTATTATATGGAGGATATAATGAAGAACAAACCATGACACATTAATTAGTGAGAAAGCATTTTCTCCTGTACATTTCAGGCTTGTAATCTCCTGCTTAAAATAGCAGATGATGCAATGATACATAGAAAGGAAGACAAGGAATGATGGGGTGCACAATCTATTTATTTAGTTTGATTTTTATCCCGTCCTCCTTCAGAGGCTGAGCTAACATAATTGGAAAAATAGAGCTCAAAACGTATAAACCATATATAAAATGCCCATAAAATGCACCCCAAATCCCAACCCTGCATGCCTTTGAAATGCCTGGCCAAATAAGTCTTACATTGCCGCCGAAAGATGCTCCTTTGACAAATTGGAAGCAGCTACCAAGAACACCTCTCTTTGCATCCGACTCCTTACTGTATGGATGCATTACTGAAAGCATTACTGAGATTGCTGCTGCACACCCACCAAATTACTCCTGCCTGCTAGTAAGAGTATGGCCAAAGATAGGAGTGAGGCCCAAATATATGCACCTCTGAGAAATAAGACCATGTTTGCAAGGTGTCAGGCCAGTGCTTCTCATGCTCTTTGCCTGTGTAACCCCACTTTGAGACTTAGTCCCTTTTTACACAGCCCGCGGCTTCGTGTGGGGTGAGTGTGCACGCCGTAGCATGGGTGGCGCCTGGGTGCCGGTGCACATGGGCGCACCCCTACCCCCATGCTTCCCCACGCATGGAGCAACCTCCATTTCCCCGGTTGCTACATGCGTAGGGATACAGGGGGGGGAGGGAGAGTGGGGATGTGTGTTTCACAGGAGCGCACATGCACCCTCACTCAGCGGCCATGGGATTTACATGAGACAGATCTGCTGCATGGGCATGAGTGTTACCGTCTCATGTAAAACGGGTCTCTAATATAATTTCATGACACAGATAGCAACAACAACACGAAAAGTATATGAAACGCCAGTCAAGACTGCAACCCCATTTGAGGCACCAATCCATCGTTTGGGAGTTTGTAAGGCTGTGTAACAAAACCCAGGTGTCTGCAGAGTAACTGTGAGGTAATTTTTCTGTAATAAGATGAGAAACAATATAGAAAAACAAATCCAGAATAAATAAGCTGCTGAAAAAAGAAAGCTGTCAAGGGGCACCCAAAGTCCATTAAAAGGAATGGACAGACAGATGTAATAACAGTAATTAAATGTAAGTAAAATGCTAAAGAGCTGTCTCTGTCTGTAAATGATGTAAAGAAATCCAAGGCATGATTTAGCTATTTAAAACCATTTGGCATTTTTGGAATGTGGAAGCAACTGGAAGCCGAAAACATACAACATATCTTGAAAAATATATCAGTTGTTTGATTAAGTTACTGTGCCTGAACCACAGGATACAGGAAAGAAATATAATGAAAGCTAACTCAGGTTCCTAACCATGCCTATGCAGAATGAAAACATGGTTTAAGAAGATGGCTCTTCGCATGACGAGTTGAGAAATTCTTGCTGAAGTTGTGATTTAGGGGAAGGCTGCAGTCATGCCATTGTGGGGGAAGAATGCTTAAGACTGACTCACTAACCTTTCGCTGCAGCATACACTGCAAACATTATTATTATTATTATTAACAAACATTTATATAGCGCCAGCAGTGTACCTGGCACTTTACAAAATAATAAAATAGACACGGTCCCTGCCCCTAGGGCTTACAATCTGAGAGACAGGAGCTGGGGGAGAGACTTAGGAAGGGGAACAGAGGGAGAGACAAGGGGTCTAACATTCATGAAGATGCGAGGTCTCAAGTGCACGTACTTGGCTTGGTTACGATGAGAATGACAGCAGGCAGGTCCATGTTGCAAGGATAAGGGTAAACCGATCGTAGGTATAGGAATAGTGGCTCAGCAGGATAAAGAGTCAGACAGAGCAGAGCGAAAGAGGTGAGTTTTAAGGAGAGATTTGAAGGTATGAAGGGAGGGGGCAAGGCGGATGTGGACAGGGAGGGAGTTCCAGGCATGGGGGGCAGCAAGTGAGAAGGGACGAAGGCGCTTAGGGGAGCAGGGAAGGCGTGGAAGGGTGAGAGAAGGGACAGAGGAGGAGCGAAGTGCACGGGCTGGAGTATGGAGGGCGATAAGTGCAGAGAGGTAGGGGGGAGCAAGGTTGTGAAGAGCTTTATAGGTGAAGACTAGGAGCTTGTGCAGGATTCGTTCAGGAAGGGGAAGCCAGTGAAGCGAAGAGAGGAGGGGCTGCACATGGTCGAAGCGACTGGCGAGGTAGATGACCCTGGCAGCAGAGTTTTGGACAGAGATGAGGGGAGAAAGGTGAGACCGGGGAAGGCCAGTGAGAAGGAGGTTACAGTAATCGAGGCGAGAGATGACCAGAGCATGAACAAGAGTTTTGGCAGACGAGACAGAGAGAAAAGGGCGAATCTTAGCAATGTTATGGAGGGAGAAGCGACAGGATTTAGCAACAGAGTCAATGTAGGGTTTAAAAGAAAGGGGTGAGTCAAAGATGAAGCCTAGGCTACGGGCTTGGGGGACAGGCAGGATGGTGACTCCATCAATAGTTATTGACAGTGAGGAAGGAGAGGAAGGATGAGGGGGGAAGATAAGGAGTTCAGTTTTAGCCATGTTGAGTTTGAGTTGACGTTGAGACATCCAGGTAGAGATGTCAGAGAGACAGTTGATGAGACGAGCTTGAACAGAGGGAGAGAGAGAGGGAGTAGAGAGATAGAGTTGAGTGTCATCAGCATAGAGGTGGTATTGGAAGCCATGGGAGGCAATGAGTTTGCCTAAGGATGAGGTATAGATCGAGAAGAGGAGAGGGCCAAGAACAGAGCCTTGAGGAACACCAACTGAGAGGGGGAAGGAGGAGGAGGCGGAGTTGGAGAGAGACACATTAAAGGAGCGGTCAGAGAGGTAGGAGGAGAACCAGTTATGGACAGAGCCACAAAAGCCAAGGGAGTGAAGGGAATCCAGCAAGAGTGAGTGGTCAACAGTATCGAAGGCAGCAGAGAGATCAAGGAGGACAAGAATGGAATAGAGACGTTTAGATTTAGCCACCAGAAGATCATTGGTGATCTTAGCGAGAGCAGTTTCAGTAGAATGAAGGGGGCGGAAGCCAGATTGGAGGGGGTCAAGGGAGGAGTTGGAGGATAGGAAGTCAAGGCAGCGGGAGTAGACAACACGTTCAAGCAGCTTGGAAGCAAAAGGAAGGAGTGAGACAGGACGATAGCTAGAAGGGTCAGAGGGGTCAAGAGTGGACTTTTTGAGAATAGGAGAGACTGTGGCATGTTTGAAGGCAGAAGGGAAAGAGCCAGTAGAGAGGGAGAGGTTGATGATGTGCAGGAAGGAAGGGGCGACAGTGGGAGTAATGGAGGTGAGGAGGCGGGAAGGAATGGGATCAAGGGGGCAAGTGGAAGGGTTGGAGGAGGAGAGCAGAGAGGAGATTTCCTTAAGGGAGGCAGGGGAGAAGGAGGACATGAGAGAAGGAGGGGGAGGAGGGAGAGGGGTGGGAGTGGGAAGAGAGGAGTGGGAAGCGATGTCGAGGCGGATCTTGTCTATCTTGGAGGTGAAGAAGGAGGCAAGATCCTGAGCAGAAAGGGAAGAAGGAGGGGGAGGACAGGGAGGCTTGAGGAGGGAGTCAAAGGTAGAGAACAGGCGGCGAGGGTCTTAGCTTAGCCCACTATGTTGGCTGTAGACTGAAGTTTGGAGATGGTCTAAGTCATTGGGGGGACCTTCTTCATCCCATGGGCCACTTAGAAAATTGTTACAAGCTCAATGGGCTGGAATGGGGGCAGGGGTGCTTACAGGGTGTTCTCAGGATGGGGAAAGAATGGAAGGATTCAAATCTTGGCTCCATGCTATGGATTAATCTCCTGTTACTGAGTGCATCCTTTCATCTCTGCTTCTCCCCCTGAATTCACTCTTTCAGTGCTTGAGGGTAGGAACTGAATCCATGGGCCAGATCCAGCAAACAACCCCAGTCAAACCAATGTTGTCTCCGACTCAGCCTCCACTACGTCTGTTTTTAAACAGTGCCGTTGAGTGGGGTGTGTGGGCGTGCCTGTGTGCACGTGGTGGGTAGGTGGGGAATGCACACAGCCGCACATGCATCCCCACACATGAAGCAACCTCCATTTTTCCTGGTTGCTCCGTGCATGGGGATGAGTGGGGGGTGAGTGGGGATGCGTGTTAGGCAGGAGCGCGCCCGCACTCACCACATGCACCCGCACCGTGTCCTTCACATGGCCCACAGATTTCTGAGTGTTTGTGAGTGGGAGAGCCTGTGTAAAAAGGGCCTAAAACTAGCAGTAACTTTTGAGACTTTCCAGTTAAAAAATAAAAATAAATAAGAGTAAGAACCAGCTGAAAAAGTACTTTTCTCAGTCTTCCCATATATTTATCCTGGCATTCTACCGAACCCAAATCTCTCCTGCTCTGCACCAAAATTTTATTTTCTGTCAGTTTGTAATCTCCTTCCAGTGCTTCCAGGCAGAACCTTTTGAGTAGTTTACAAAATACTATCATTCCAAGCTACAATTTACTTTACTTGTTTGTGTACAATGTATGAATGAAATAAACATGTATATGGGCTTGTTCACACAATCAATAGCTTTGGGAGTAATTACCCCTACATCACTTTAAACATCTCCATCTGATGGTCAAAAAAATACAGGGTGCAATTCTTCATTCACTAAACAGTGGCAAAAGTTTTGCTCTCACAGTGTTTGAAGTAAAGTTGAGGGTGATTACCATGGCAGAGTATGTGCAACTGATTAAAAAGGAGTACATACTCTAGAGTAGCTAACCAACTGCATGAAGAGGAAAAGTTAACTATGGGTGTTAACCAATGTGACATAAGCCCATTATAGCCCCTGCCAGGTGGGTGTCCACCTGCCAGTTTATTAGGTGTCCAACCCCACTGGACATGGGGCCACCACTCACGGGGTGGTCTCAGAGAATGTGGAGCCTGTCATGTGGGTGATTGCTGGCTAATGTGGGCTATTGAGTGCCCATGTGTCCACTTTCTATCTATTAGGTTATGGGCAGTTCCGCACATACAGGTCCACCAGCACCATAGAGTAACAGGGAGAAATCCTAGAACGTCAGAGCAGAGGAGTGACTGCTTCCTGCCCCTCTCTCTGCTCTCCCTGGAGCTGCCAGTGGGAATTGCCTGCAAATGCATGAAAGATGCGTTGCAGGCTGCCTATTTATTAGGCTGGACACACTAAACATGCGAGTGGGAGCTGCACGAACCAAACCCAGACTGTAGAAGGTTAATGTCTTGCTTACTTTTACCCTATGTGTTTTAGACACTTAACAGTTGACATCTTACAGTTCACATGACCCTGTGTTAGTCTCCCCTGGGCTAATTAATGAATCTGTGATGCAGTGAACATTTGCAAAATTATTTGTTGCTCATGGAATAGTGGAGATATCCTATTTGTGTGAATGAGGCTACAATGAATACTACAGATGCTAATAAAGGAGGGGAAAGACAGCACAGTTTTGCAGTATGTGTATTGAAAATACCCCAGGCTAGTGTTTTTCAATCCATGGGTCATGATCCAAAATTGGATTACCAGGTGGTGTTAAAGGGTTACAAACAGTGCTACTGGGTCATGTAACAACCCAGGCAGTGATCCAAAAACTACTTATTCTGGAGTAGTCCCACTGAAGCCCGTAGAGCGGGGGTGGTGGGGGGAACCTCTTACCTCCCAGGGCCACTCTGAAAATTAGCACAAGCTCAGAAGCCACACAGAAGTTGGGGGCAAGGATGCTTAACAGGTGCACTCAAGAAGAGGAGGGTCTAGATCATGGATCTGTTCCATATCCTTGCAAGTATGCCCTCATTTCTGCTCCCTTATTCTGGGCTCACTTTTTCAGTACTTGGGGTGAGGACCTGAATCTAGGGGCTAGATCCAGGTGTCACGCCGCACCCGCAGGCACTAGTGCGGCGTGGCGGACCACGTGGGAGAGCTCCAATCGGGGGTAAGCGGGGAGGAGTTTCCCCACAGCCATCAAGCGGTGGGAAAAAGGAGCTGACAAGGCAGAGGCAAGCCCCGCCCCCCAGAGGACTCCACAGGGCCCCGCCTAGGTGCAGTGCATGCCTGGCGGAGGCGGGGCAACACCAGGGGGCGGGGCTCATTCAGCACAGCTGTGGGCAGGGCAGCAAAGGGATATAAGCAGCCAGCGGGATGCAGGTTACCCGCCGGTAATCTTTGAGAGAAGCTGGCCCCTATCCTGATTACCTTGTTGATTTCCTCTTGCTCTGATTCCTTGATTTGTTTCCTTGCCCCAGAGGAAACACCTTGATCCCTGACCCTTCCTGAATTCCTGGAGTGCGAGTGTGAGTGTTTGGAGTGTGACTGAGGGTGTGTTTGAGGTGAGTGTATCTTTTCCTTTTCTGTGTCTAATTATCCTTGGTTTGGAAAGTTGTTGTGAGTTACCCTACCCTAGCTGCACTACTTCCTTGTACCTCTTTCCCTTCCTCCTCCCCCCCCCCCCCCCGAGAGAAAGCCCTTTCCCTTCCCTTTGGTTTCCCGACCACTTCTCTCCCTTCCTGTTCCTGGGCCTCCTCCACCTTCCCCCTCCCCTGGTTTGCCATTTCCCCAAATCTCCCCCCCAACGCACCCACTTCACGGTCCCCTTCCCCCTCCCGTGGACCCCGCACTAAGCAAGTTTGTGGATGCTCTTACCCTCTCCTTCCTCCCCTGTGGGCAATTGGTGTCTCTCTCTCTCCCTGAGATGACTCGGGCTGCCTCCCGCCAGGGAAGGAACGCCCACATGAGATCCTGAGGGAATTACCTTACCCTGAGAGTTGTGCAGAGAGACATCGCCCTTCGTTTCCTGGAAACCCCAGTAACCCCCTCTCCTTCCTCCCTTTACTTCCCCCCTTCCCCGTGACACCAGGAACCAGAAAGGGGCCAAATAAGAACTGGCCATGGACCACATTTGGCCCGAGGGCCTAAGGTTCCCCACTCCTGTTGTAGAGAGAAGAAAATGAGAGAGAACTCAACTGATGTCAATGGAGAGTGAGTGTGTGTGTGTGTGTTTAAATGAGCAAGGCAATCTGTGGCCGCTGAGTGGCACTGCCATGGAGCACCCACTCAGATGGAGTGTGTGGGGAGCGATTCAAGTGAGTGGTTCCCAGGGTGGCCACCATGACCACAGAGGCAACCACCATAGACTCCTCCTGCCACGGACCATGAGGTTATGGGGAAGCACGCCAGGCTGGCCTTTGCAAGTGACATGCTCTGGGGAACAACCCAGTTGTAGCCAAGAAAAATACGTCTGAAAAGTAGGCCAATTTCAGCCCTTGAATTGCTAAAAGACAGGTCAATGTAAGTATTGACAGTTTTTGGTGCCACTATTTCTGTTCTGAAAGATGTTTATTAAAAGTGTTCTTTGGTTGATCTTGTTTACATACTTGCTGGCCACATGCCCAGACTTGAGACAAAACTATGTTTTGTTGGTTCCTGTTAAATTCTGTCAATGCTTTAAAACTATTTACTGTTAATATATATATAGGTGGGTTCTTTGACCCCAAGCAGTGGGGATCTTGTTTGGTGGGCACTGGTATAGCAAAAAAAGCCACAGTCTTTAAAACAGGTGACATCTTTTAGCCATCTTGACTGCTGAAAGCAACCTGGATTAGATGGGGTGCCCAGGAAATGCCCAGCTGTTTAAGAATAACTTACTGTTATTGATTACTTTCCGATTGATCACAGTTCGTTGTTTTAAATTGAATTTACTTGCTTCTTTGTCTATGTTAGTTTCTTCATCTCTCTTAAACATAGACTTTTGAGATCTGTTCTCCACCCATTGAAATTGTCTTTTATTAATATATTTGTCTTTATTCACATGGTGAACTTCTGTTAAAGTTAAATTTTGTTAATGATGTGACTTTGAATTGTCTACTTTTTAATTGTAATGGGTTTCCATTGATATTAGGTGGGGGTCATTAATAATATGATGACTCTAGTGGAAACTGGGTTTGAAGCAATAGCAATCTTTAAGTTGGGGTCTGTTTTATTGGGGCGACAAGAACCATAGTGGTTTAATTTGGCCTAAAAAGCAGTTTGCTTTTTAGTCTGCTCTGTAGCTAAGCACACTTTTAGAATAATTGGCACAAAGGAGAGAAGAGACACTGATAATATGTTTGTTTTTGGGATTCAAGGTCTTTTTGTAAGTTTGGGTCAAACAGTTTCTCATAACATTAAAGGGGTTGAAAACATGTTTTCACCAATGATGAGGCCATAATATCGATAATTGAGAAACACTGCCACCCCGCGGGAAAGGTGTTTTACTGTTTCAATCATATCTCAAATGCTGAAATGGGTTTAATTTTTAAGCTAAATAAGGGTTTTTAAGGTTGTCAATTGGAGTATTAATAAACATATTTCACAATGTAAATTCCAAATTGTTTTAAGGTATTTTAATGAAAGCATTCTACATAGATTAGGAACAGTTCTGGAAGTCTAGAGAGAAAGTAGAAACTAAAGAGATTAAGTATAATGTATTTAATTAGTGGATTAAAGTTTATTTCAACATAAAGATTAGCTTCAAAATTATTTCTAAATACACCATTCAGATGAATAAGAAACTAATCCTTTGAACTGTGTCTTAATGAGGAATTCAAAGTTTTATAAATCTGTGTTGCTCTAGAAATTGCTTTCTAAAATAGGTAGAACTGAGGCAGATCTAGCCTCTGTTCTTCAACAACTTCCTGAAAATAATCCTTATATGAAATTATGTAGAATTAATAGAATTTAATAAAACTTCAGTGAGGCTAATAGACTCCATTGTGTTTCATACAGATCTACTGAGCTAATAGACTCTGGGTAACTTCAGATGTGATGGGCCGTTTGGCCCGCCACGCTGAACCAGGATTCGTGTCGGATCCCGGTCCGTGATCAGACCGGCCGTCCTTTAGACGTGCTGCCCTGATTGCTAGCGGGTATTGGGGAGGGGGTGGGGCTGTGCAGTGCAACCGCACAGCCCCGCCCCCCCCACGCTTTCTTGGCCGCCTGCCTTCGGGGAGACCGGTGGATGCAGCGCCAATGTGGCTGCTGCACCCGATCCTGTACTGCGGTCGGGACCACAATCCAGGATGAGCCAAGTGTAATAAACGTTACTTTTGGCTCATCCCAGATCGTGGCCAATCTAACCAAAGTTGTGGCCCTCAGGTTGGCCTGAGGACCAGAACCGTGGTCAATTTGATCCCGGCCAGGTGTTCACTGTGGTGAAAATCTGGCTGGGAGCAAAAAGACGTTCCCGTGATTGCTGCCACCACACAAAATCCACTCGGATTCACTGTGGTGAGCAGCGATTTCGTAACGTCTGAAATTACCCTCTATTGAAATGGGACAAAGATCAGGACTGGTAAAAGGTTACAGTGGTCTTGGTTCATAGAAGTAGGGAGGGGTGAAGTCAAAACAACCGTGAAGAAGATACAGCTGTGGAGACATGGAAACCAAAAACAACTTTCTTTTGTGTTGTCACTTGGCAAGAGGTAAACTTCATGCTGATTGGTGGTACCCTATACCTGCTGGCCACTGATTAGAGGAAGACCTGGCAGCCATATTGCAAGACTCTAAAAAATCCTATAAAACTGGCAGGATCAACCACTTGCTTCTATTGGACTCGCTTTACTCTTTGGGCTTCCGTGGCTCTGTCCTTGATTGGTTCTCCTCCTACCTCTCTAACCGCTCCTTTAAAGTCTCGCTCCCCGAGTCAAACTCCTCCTCCCTCCCCCTTTCAGTTGGGGTCCCCCAAGGCTCTGGCCTTAGCCCTTTCCTCTTCTCTATTTACACCCTGTCCCTTGGCAAACTTATTGCCTTCCACCGATTCCAATACCATCTCTACGCTGATGACACCCAACTCTATCTTTCTACCCCCTCTCTCTCCTCTTCTGTCCACTCACGCCTCGTCAACTGCCTCTCTGATATCTCCGCCTGGATGTCCCGA
>QEPC01012606.1:1304792-1322361 GCA_003113815.1 Sphenodon punctatus | reverse complement strand
TCTCCCTCCGCACTCCTGCACGTGCTCTCCGCTCTGCCTCTGTCCCCTCCCTCACTCTCCCTCGTTTCTCTTGCTCACCTAACCGCCTTTGACCCTTCTCCCTCGCTGCCCCTCATGCCTGGAACTCCCTCCCTACCCACATCCACCTTGCCCCCTCCCTCCGCTCCTTCAAATCCCTCCTCAAGTCCCACTTTTTCCTCGCCACCTTTCCCAATGCCTGCTAGTCGTTCCCCATATACTTACTGTCTGCCCTCCTCTGCAGACTACTGCAACCAACCTGACTGTAACCAAGCCAAGCACACACACCTGAGACTTCACATCTGCCTGAATGTTTGTTTATCTTCTCCCCTGTCTCTCCCACTGTCCCCTCTCCCTGTCTCCCCGTCCTTGTCTTTTAGATTGTAAGCCACAGGCAGGGACTGAGTCTATGTCTATGTTCTGTACAGTGCCAGGCACATGGCTGGTGCTATATAAATGTTTATAATAATAATAAAAATAATAATAATAAAAATATAATATTGTTGACATTAGAGGAAGATGCTTGTTAACCAACTTTTCTATTTTTTATTTTTACTATTTTTACTTTAATTCTTATCACGTCCCCAGCATGGCAGCAAGTTAACATCTTATCTTCCCCAGCAGGACCCCACAGACCCTGGACAACATTTTGGGACCTGCGATATCTGTGTGGTGAGATATATTCTCAAAGAATATTTATATATATTTGTAATTAATAACCTTTTTATGTGCTTCTGTAGTGCTTTTATAGCAGTGTGTAAGCCAGTTTGACAGGGTAATAAATTGTAGTATTTACTATTTAGTCATAATAATTGTCTATTGTGACTTTTTGGTGAGGAAATTTAAGCTTTCCTACGGAGATCCCTGACCCCATGGTCGAGCTAATTCCTGGGAGAATCTCAGGGTAACACAGGCTCCTCAGTGCACCTGGCCAGTTCTTGTGACTTGCAATGGCTGCTTCCCCCACACACAGTGCCTCTGAGCGGCAGCCCTGTTCTCTGGTGTGGCTGGCTTTGTGACTGCCTATTGCCACGGAGCTATTTGGATTGCCCTCCACAGAGCACTCTGGATTTCCCGGCAGCATTCCATACGTGGGTCATGAGTGGATGCTCCGTGGCTCACGGGAGCACATCCAGCGTAGGGTTACCATACCTCCCCTTTAAAAGAGGGTGCTTATGAAAAATACATGTTGCAGGGCTGCACTTGAACCAATGCAGCCCTGCACCATGTATTTTCCATAAGCATCTTCTTTTAAGGGGGAGGTATGATAACCCCAATCCAGTCACTCCACCTTCAGACGGGTGGTGGGCTTCGTGGCTCCTGGGTGGCCATGCAGGGTAACAATCTCATCTAAAAACATCCATGTAGAATTGGTGGAAATAAGAGACTAATTCAGCCCTCAAGCAGTATGGCATTTATGCAAATGCCAGTTTGGCTACAATGATGAACAGATCTCTCTTCAAACTTTTACTGCCATTTGTGAATTAAAAGTGAAATTTATGATAGTCCCTCCCAATGACAGAATTCTTTTTAAAAAGTGCTTTTTTTAACCCTTAAGAGATTACTTTGCATTAATCACTACAGCTAAGAAAAGATACTCAAGACACACAGATGCCATCAAGGTGGAGTTCTCATATAATTTTTAGTATGCTCCACCTCATTTTTGAAGGTGATTAATTTTTCTATCTAATAGATTTTTATGAAAAGAGATGCAGATAATCTAGATGGCATTTTCTGACTATTATAATTTGAAAGTAGGTTACATTCAGACCTCAGCCACGTGAACATGCAAATCTCTTTATTAGCAATTCGCTAACCACACTTTAAATGCTCCACTCCAGATTATCTTTTCCCAGAATGCCCTGGGGACTTCATGAGATACCATATGCAGTTAGTAGATGAAAGGAACCCTAAATAATTCATGCTTGTGGAATTAAGAGTTATCACAAGAAGAAGAAAAATAAAATAAAATAGGTTTTTGCTTTAAAGGCCACTAAAACATTCCTGGGAAGGCAGAACGGATACATCTAAATCCAACTGGAAGTGCTTTGAAAAAAGCCAGTAGTTTGCTTATGCTGACACTATGTAACTGGCAAATGCCAGCATAAGGCAAAATTCAAAGCTGCAGCAGCAAACAGTACTTGTATCATGTCCCCATCACAACCCAGTCATCAGCAGGGATAACCAGTTTTGAAGAGGCTTTTAAACTGAGGCTCCCCTCAGTTCCTTTCCCAAACAGAATTCAGGAGCCCCATGAACCCTCGCCCCTCTCTCATTCCCCATGGTTCCTTTCCCAAACAGAGAGAGGAATGCAGGCGCAGATTCTCTGGAGAAGATCCTTTCTGCACTCACTGCCTCGCTCTCTCTCCTCTCGCTGTTGCCTGTCAGTTCGGAGGGCGTGATCGCCACCTTATTGTTGAGAGAGCACGCTAGCGCTGCTTCTGATGGGAAGGGGGCCCCAGCCAGGGAAGAAACTGGAGTCTCCTTTCCGTTAGGAGCAGAGCTGGGGAGAGGGAAAGCGCTGAGTGGTACCACTGACAGCAGGCTGCTGCCAGCCCATAAAATACATGCAGGGGGCTGCCCGTTAGCTCTACACACTAAAACATGCGATTGGGGGCTGCCCAAACTGAACACGGATCCAGCAGGCTATCATCTCATTTATAAACACCCACTGTCTCCATCATAAACTAATCAACAGGAAGGATTTTATTTCATCTTCCTACCTCCTTTCCTCCCTTCTCAGAAGTTCCATGTACCTACTGTTATCCTTTCTTGAGAAGGAGACCTAGGTTACTTTTACAATCTTATGTTAATGCCACTTTAGTTTCCTGTGCAGCACCCCAGAACACAACCACTAATTCCCAGATGCAACACTTGCATTTGTTGACTGGGTTCTATTCCCACCTGTGATCTGGATTCATTAAACTTTCTTTAGCGAGTAAGTAATTCTTTCTGTGAGTGCTTTTAGACAAGCACCTCCCTACTGGGGCTCAAACTTGCCCTCACATCTCTCACAAATCTCGTTGAGAACCAGGTTCTCAACGAAAGTCGAGAATTGTCCAATTATCGACCTGTTCTCGCAAGATTCTTGAGAATTTAAAAAACTCTCTGTGCATTCACAAAATGGCCCCCAGAAGCCATTCCGCGCATGCGTGGCCCCCCGGCAGCCATTTTGTGCATGCAAGATTCTCGCAAACCATAGCAAGATCTCACCGGGCTTGTGAGAATCTCACACAAATAATTAGCATTCTCATTTTGTCCCATACTCCCCAACTAATTGTTATACCTAATTAAGGTGGGAAAGGGCTATGCTTTCCAAGTTGCTGAACTCTGGGGCCTTTTAGATTTGGGGTGTTTTCAAATGAGACCATAGCCCACTGGAGTCTGGTTTCAGTCTGTGCAGCCCCCACTCAGATGTTTAACGTGTCCAGCCTAATAAACGGGCAGCCCCCTGTGTGTATTTCATGCGCTTGTGGGCAGTGAGAGCAGAGAAATGGGACAGAAAGTGGTTGCTCCTCAGATGCTCTAGGATTTTGCCTGCGACTCTATGGTGCTGGTGAACCTGTATGTGTGGAGGCCTTGCACGCAACCTAATTAATAGGACCCAAACACGTGGGCACAAATTAGCTCACATTTGCCTGCACGATGCGTTTCACATAATTTGAGACCATGCCATGAATGGGAGCTGCAGGCCCGGTTGGTGGTGACCACGTGGCTGGTGCAGGCAAACACCTGACAAATGGCAGGTGGGCACTCACTTGGTGTGGGGTATCATCTCATTTGTTAACACTCTTAGTTAACTGGAGTTTAATGGTACTTCCTTCTTTTAGGGCCAACGATCACAACACTTTTCACAGGTTATACAACTACAGGGAGTCTCTAGTTTAATCTAGAACAACTAGGTGAATGTGTTAATAAGTAGAGGGGCCTTACCTATTCTCAAACCAACCAAAGTCTCCCCTCCAGGCTGCTTCCCATACAGGGCCTGCCCAAGGGTTTCAGGGGCCATGTGCCAAGCCTTGCTGCAGGGTCCCAAAGACCGGCCGGCACTCGCTAGAATGGGGGGGGGGGATTTTTCAAGGGATGGGCGGCTGGTACCTGAAATGCAACTTGACTGTGTCAGCTAAGCTCCGCAACGTATAACTGGCCAGGGATTCCCAGGAAGTTTACGCCCCCCCCCATGAGGACTGACTCGGAGACGCCCAGTGGGGAAAAAACCAAAAACCAGCGGTGTCTGTCAGTCTGTAGCCTGCAACGGCGCAGGGCCCCTCCCCCTGCGGGGCCATGTGCCTGGGCACTGGTGGCACATGCCTCGTGCTGGCCCTGTTCCCATAGCTAACTCCCAGGCAAACTCCCGTTGTCTTGCACTGATCACTAGGGCCTGTGCTGCAAGCTCCCATGTTGCTTTCTGGCTGCTAGCCTTCTGAACTCCTGGAGGCATGTGCCTAGCTCTGCCCCCTAATCAGAGCAAAACTATGGGCAAGGGATTCTGAGTGAGAGCCCCTCCCTCCTACTCCCTGAGCACACTAACACACACGGCCTGAGCTAACAAATAAACCACATATTTATTAGATCTAGTTTACACTAGGTAGTTAATGCTATTGCTGCCAGCATCCACAAAAGTAATTTGTTTCTTTTTTAGCTCACTTGGAATCTTCAGGGGGAATGTTATTAGAACATACCATAAACATAATGATTATCCACATTTCTAAATACTATGCTGATCAGAAAAGGTGGGCCGCAGGGGCCGGGCTCGGGAGGACCCAGTGGAAAAGCGTGGAGGAAGAGGTGGAGAACCGTGGAGGAGGAGAAGACGAAGGCGGCTTGTAGGAGTTTGGTGGGGTGTGCTTTGCCTGTGGTTTACCGGAGTAGGGGGTCGGTTGAATTGGAAACCCGGTGCGGGTTAGACTCTATGGAGAAGGACGGAGGAAGTGATGGTGGCGATTTGTAGCCCCTGAGGAGACTGCTGAGGGATAGAGTCATCCTGCCAGGGAGCTATTGGTCTGGTGGAGTTTATGAGAGCGGGCTGAGAAGAGTCAGGTCTGGCTATAGTGTGTTGTTTTGCTGACTATGGCCAAACTGAAGCAGACTAGGGCAGAAGCCACGATTATTTCCCCCCTTTCGCTTAAAAGCCCTAAGCAGCAGAGGAGTGAGAGTTTTTTGGTACCTCCAGTTAACAATTCCCCTGCTATAGAGGCTCCACATTATAATGTTCCGGCTGCAAATCGTTCCGCACTTCTATCTGAATCCCGAGATTGTGGTAATGTTCTTTCCGCACATCAATCGAGTTCTACTCCTGTTGAGCCCTTAGAGGGAACATGTGATCCCAGTCTCCCTGTGGAGATGCAGAACGCAGAAATTTTGAGTTTTCCTACGTTCTTGGCTGAATATGTTTTGTTAACTGCTAAGACAGTTCAGTATTTGTTCCAGCAACTTAATACTCTAAGTGCTGGGATGGGGTCTTTAACCACCTTGGTCCTGTCTTTAAATTGCCCAGCCGAAAAGAAGGATTCTAATCACTCTAAAGTGCTCCAGTCTGTACAGGAAGGTAGAGACTTCAACTTGCAAACAGTGGCTAATGCACAGACTTCTACTATGAATAACTCTTCTCCTCAGGATGTTAAGGGTTTGAATATAGCGAACTTTACATGCTTGCCATGGAATGTCATTTTTACAGTACTCCCTTTACCATCTGGGCAATTTCCCTTTTGGAACACAAATTTGGATATTGCTGAGCATTTAAGAGTTTTGTTGGGGAAAACAGTGACAAGGCAAAACATTATTAATATTGAACATTTATGTATAAGCAAAGACCGCTGGGTAATTAATGTAAATCAAATCAAATCAAATCAAATTTATTTCAGCGTAGCCGTAGGCCATTGCTTAAACAAACGACAGTGGGTATTTTCAGACGTTACGAGATCACAGTGAACCACGGTGAATACCCACCTGTGGTCAATGTGCCTCGAACGTCTGTTTGGTGGCCGCCAGATGTTCACCACGGTCAATACCCACATGGGGTCAATTTGAACCACGCTTCCCGGGCTAGCTGGGGGAATGTCCCGGGAAGCGTGGTCAAAGAGATCCCCAGCGGGGACCAACAAAAAGTAACATCTGGCCGGGCGCCACGGCCCGGGATCACCGGCGGGATCCCGGGCCGTGGCGAATCTGGCCCGACGCGGCGGCCGAATTGGCCCCGCCGCCCGCCCGTCTCCCCAGAGGGCGGGCAGTGGGAGCGTGGAGGGGGCGGGGCCGTGCGGCCACATGTTGCGCCGTGCGGCCCCGCCCCCTCCCAGATTCCCCGCTGGGATCCTCCCAGCACGTCTGTTGCGGCGTGACGGGGTGACCCCGGCGGGGAATGAATTGGTTGATTTCGGTACGGGGTCAATGGGTCCCGTAACGTCTGAAATCACCCATAGAAACCACAATACACAAATACATAAGCCCTGGAATGACAAAACCTAGGGCCCTAAAAGTAAAATCTTAAAAATAAATTTAACTAATACTAACACCTAGAAGATAACATGGACCTCTTAACTTAAAATTATCACATATGATAATAGGGGTAGTTCTAATGATGACTAATTAATGTATTATTTAATAATTTTACTTTGGTGGTTAGTATATTCCAGCAATCTGGGAGTTTAAGAACTAAGAACATTTTTATTTCCAAGGTATGTTGTGCTAATACTGGGGAAAATTCTACTATTATTACCAAGAAGGGCTGTCCCGCTACAGATTTATGCTGCTGTCCTATAAAAAAAATGAACCATAGGTCAAACTCATTTTGAGCCCTAGGCCCGCCCGTACTAAGGCCATGCCAGTGTCAGTATTGCCACTTATTGGCAAAGGAAACCGTATAGATTTAACCAACAAGGTGGAGATGGAAGTTGAATGCCAACAGACTCGGGAAGCCAACCCACCCCCCAGTAGGAAAGGAGCCTGTTGTCCAGATACAAAGCTCTATTCTGGCCTCTGACCAGAAATCCTTTATTGACCAAATGGAGGTATTATTCTTGCAGCTGGAAAGGCTAAATGATAGGCAGAAGCATGATTTTCCCAGTGCACAGCTGCCGCTTGGTTTAAGGAGAATATCCCAATTGCCAATTCCACCAAATAGTCCTACAACTGATAGTACCTTAACCCAGGGTTTGGTCAAACTGATTCTCTGGGGAGTTTTGACGAAATGGTTGTCTTAAGTGGGAACCAAGCCAGTAATTCTGCAGGGTGTTTCCCACAGAAAGAACTTTTGATCCATTGTGAGGACCCAATCAATGTTACATCTCAGCAGCATGGGCTGCGTTCAACTAGTGCGCTAGTGGAAGATGTATTATCTCAAGGAGTTAGTACCTTGGATCCTCCTGTGTGTTTAAAAGATCAATCGATTATCATTAACGATCCTACCAATAGTGAAATTTCTAGTCTTCCCCAACGAGCTTCCTCATTAAATTCTCCGCCTGTCCTAAAGATTGGGCCTTTTTAAAAACTCAGTTGGAATCACAGTCCACTCATTTTGATAGATCTGGCAGGCAAGTTGCAGAACTCTCTTCCCAAGATTATGGTACATCTAGTCAGATTAATAAGAGTTGCCATCCTTTATCAGGTACCCCTCCCTCTGGAGAGTTATAGGGCTCAGGATGCTAGAATTAAATCTGACTCTGATATCTTGAACCCAGTGGAATGACTGGATAACAAAGAAAATGGCTTTTTGAGAATTCTGAGTTGGAATATTTCTGGCTGGAAGCAACGAGTGTTGGACCTGGATTTTAAGCTTTTGCTTAGTAATTACGATATTCTTTTCCTTCAAGAAACTTGGACTGAGGTGGAACTTTGTTACCAAGGCTTTGATGTATGTAGTTTAAAAGCAGCTTCCTCGAATGCTAAAGATAGATTGAGTGGGGGGTTAGCCCTATTAATACGAAAGCCTTTGTATGCCAAGGTTACACTGATTGAGTCTTTTAAGTCTTATTTTGCTTTATGGTATTGTACTCTTCAGCAGGGTCTAGAATTATTAGCAAATATTTATGTACCCCCTGTTGCTTCTTTGTATTACTCTGATGATATCCGGTTTTTTATCACAAGGGTGGTTCAGGAAGCTTACCTAAAATATCCAGGGGCTATGTTGATCATAGGGGGAAGATATGAATATCCGAACAGGCAATCCTGCAGCTAACTCATTGCTTTTAGACCCCGATGAAGTAATAATTCCTCCATTTAATAATATTCGTACATCCATGGATATGGTAAAATGTCCCAGGGCTTTTAGAATGTCCCAACTTTATTATGATTTAGACCTAATAGTCTTGAACGGCCTACTTCCAAGCAATCGGGAAGGCCATTTTACTTTTCGTTCCATATTAGGGTCTAGTGTGATCGATTATTTTTTAATCTCTTCTAGTTTTTTATTTAATGCACTAAAATTGAAGGTCCTTACGGTAGCGGAAACTGATCACTCCCCTCTAGCCCTATTAATTGGAGATCTTTACATTTCTAACACGGGGCCCTGGTTTAACTTTAGCCCGGATGCGCCGCACCAAGAGGCCGATTTAGTCTGTAATGTGCGGATTAAGTGGACACTAGACCTAGGTGAAGCTTTATCATCATTAATTCACACAGAGCCTGCACCGGATTTATGCACTAAATTTGGGGTCGATATCAGCATTGGAAACCCTGATTGAGATGTTTATTCCTTTATTGTCCTCTAACAAGTCCTGTAGCTCCTTTATATTATGAAATCCTAGCTGGTTCGACAAAGACTGTGCCAAGGCAAGGATATCCCTTCAGAAGGTAACTAGGACTATGAAGTATTGCCCTTCTGGGAACAATAGGCTAATTTTGGCCAATAGTAGGAAATCCTATAAGCTACTATTAAAAGGAAAGAAATTCAAGTATCAAATGGCCAAATGGCACCAGTTGCACTAAGCTGCTTTAATAAAAGATACTAGACAGTTCTGATCCCTTGTAGCTTGGGCTAAGATTGGCTGTCCTCTTGAGCAAAGTAGCTCACTTTCACTGACTAAATGGCAGTCTCATTTTGAACTATTGTTCTCTAAGCCTAATAATTTGACTAAAACTATAGAATTACAACCACTTAACAGATTTCAGGAATGGCATCCTGTCACGCCTGTAGAATTACTCCAACTCATAGCCCAATTAAAGAATGGCAAGGCCCCAAGGATTGATTTTATTCCTCCAGAACTGTTAAAGTATGAGGCCAACTGGTGGGCAACGCTTTTAGCCCCCCTATTTACAGTAATTAATCCATTGGAGGTGATCCCGAAACAATGGTTAAAAAGCTTAGTAGTTCCGATTTTTAAAAAAGGAGACCCAAATGAGCCTTCCAACTACAGACCAATTAGTCTTTTGTCTGTAGTGGGGAAACTTTATTCGAGATATCTCCTTAGCAAGCTACAGAACTGGCTAGATGAAAATAATAATATCCATCCTGAACAAGCTGACTTTAGATCTGGTCATTCTACTTTGGAACATGCTTATTTATTTATCTATTTATTTATAAATATTTATTAGCCGCCCCCTCATGCCTACGGCATCTTGGGGCGGCTTACAACATAAAACACACAAATAAAATATCCTAAAAAATCCATTTAAAAATACACAACTCCATTTGTCAAATTTAAAATATCGTAAAAATCCCCCCCAGCTACCCCACCCTCCCCTCCGAAGGCCTGGGTGAACAGCCAAGTCTTACAGGCTCGATGAAACGCCAACAGACCTGGGGTCAGGTGGGCTTCCTCCGGGAGGGAGTTCCAAAGCCGCGGCCCTGCCACCGAGAACGCCCTCTCCATTGTGGCCCCCTGTTTTCACGGGGGACCTCCAGAAAGGTGCCCCTGGTGGACCGAAGGGATCGCTCTGAGGTGCGGAGGGTGAGGTGGTCCCTGAGGTATGAGGGGCCCAGACTGTGCAGGGCTTTTATAGATCAATACTAACACCTTGAATCTGGCTTTGTACGCTATAGGCAGCCAGTGCAGAGCGCAGAGCACAGGTGTTATGTGCTCCCACCGCCCCGTCCCTGTAAGGAGATGGGCTGCCGCATTCTGCACCAGCGGCAGCCTCCGAACCAGAAACAAGGGAAGCCCCATATAAAGCGCATTGCAGTAATCTAGCCTCGAGGTGATGAAGGCGTGAATGAGAGTGGCCAGGTCAGGCCTGGAGATGTATGGGCGCAGCCTCCGTACCAGATACAGCTGGCGGAAGGCAGCCTTAGGCAGCCTTAGCCACCATCTCCACCTGCCGATCCAGATGGAGACCTGAGTCCAACACCAACCCCAAACTCCGAACCTGCTGGGCTACAGGAGGACGACCCCCACTACAAGGGGAGCTAGTACCACCTTCGCCCTTCCCACCACCATCACCTCCGTTTTATCGGGATTAAGCTTCAGTCTGCTCTGTCACATCCAATCCGCCATGGTCTCTAAACATTGGGAAAGTAATGAGACAGCAGGACCTGGGTCGGTTGAAAACGAGAGGTACAGCTAAGTATCATCAGCATATTGGTGACATCACACCCCGAACCCTCTCACGATCTCCCCCAGGGGCTGCATATACACATTAAATAATAGCGGAGCCAAGATCAAACCCTGCGGAACGCCACAGGTCAAGGCCTGGGGGCTTGATGTTTCAGCCCCCAGCACCACCCGCTGGCTTTTCCCCGAGAGGAATGAGTGGAACCACCCTAGGACAGTCCCGTCCAGACCCCACCAGGTCGCGCAGTCGTCTCAGCAGAAGTCCATGGTCCACGGTGTCAAATGTGGCAGAGAGATCTAGCATGATCAGAAATGTTGAACATCCTGCATCCATCTACCGGCAGAGATTGGCCACCAATGCCGTCTCAGTACCATAGCCAGGGCGGAACCCAGACTGAAAAGGGTCAAGGAAACCGATGCTAACCAAATGCGGCTGGAGCTGTAGTGCCACTGTCCGTTCAATAACCTTCCCTAAAAAGGGAAGATTAGAGACGGGTCGGTAACTGGCGAGTGCGTCCACATCCAAAGATGACTTCTTCAGCAGGGGGCGCACAACAACCTCCTTGAGACTGGGTGACAATCTCCCCTGCCGAAGGGACGCGTTCACTACCCTCGCCAGCACCGTCCCCAAAGTCTCCCTAGAGGCTTTCACCAACCTGGATGGGCATGGATCTAATTCACAACTAGTGGCTCTAACAGACCCCAGGACATTCACCGCATCAGCTGGCGTCACTTAAATGCTTAAACAATTAATGTCTAAATATGCCTTAAACCAAGTGAAAATTCCTCTCTTTTGTTGTTTAGTAGATCTGAGGGCAGCGTTTGATACAATCAATAGAGAGCGTTTGGGGCTAAAACTTAATATATCCTCCATTGATGGCCGCTTGCTTTATTTGTTAATTAATTTACACTATAATAATTCACTCCCGGTTCTTCCTGCCCTGAACCAACCACTTACCAGAGACATTCCTCTTAATAGAGGTGTCCGACAGGGCTGTATCTTAGCCCCAGCATTATTTAATTTTTATGTTAACAATTTAATTCCTTTTATGGCCGGGAGTAACACTCCTGCACCAAAGCTGGGTGACCGGAGATTATCCATTTTGTTTTATGCAGACGACACAGCCCTTCTATCTTTAACTCAAGTTGGGCTTCGATGGAATATTCAAAGATTTGATCTTTATTGTAAGCAGGAAGATCTAGTTATAAATCATGCTAAGACCAAGGTCTTGGTAGCTGGCCATATACACCGACAATATAGATGGCATTTAGATAATGTCCCTATAGAGCAAGTTCAACCATTCAAATACTTGGGAGTAGTTTTTTCTGCATCATGCGGATGGCCTCCCCACTTTGAAGCTGCTATCGCACAGGCACGGAAAACCACGAGCACAATCATAAGCTTTTTCCATACCCATGGTGGTAAACTCGTAGGGCCTGCACTTTGGCTTTTTAAGGCAAAAGTGGTTTCAACTGCTGTATGCAGTGGCTATCTGGGGTCTTCTGTCCTGGATAAGCTTGAAGCAACATAGAACATCTTTTTACGCTCAATCCTTGGTGTTCCAAATTGTGTTCCACAGGTAATTTTGAGAGCCAAAATGGCAACGATTTCTATTAGGTCTCAGGCTTTAATATTTATCCTCAAATTTTGGTTGAAGGTGGCAGTTTTTCCTCCTGTTCCAAAATCCCTTTTGTCATTTATTTTATGTGTTTCTTTTTTTAAAAAAAAAAGATGTTTCTTTTTTATGTATTTATTTTGTCAAGGCCGTTAGGCCAGTACAATAAACTTATATATATATTGTCATTTATTTTTAGTGTAAGTTCAAATTATTGCTGGTGCAGCTCGGTTGAGCTGGAAGTACTTAAATTAGGCCTCTCAACGGAGATTTTGAGTCCACTAGGCTATAAAGGGGCTGCAATGTTAATAAAGCAGAGGGTTAATGATCAAGAACAAAATGAAAATAATGCTTTGTCTATCCAAAGGATTGCACCAGGTTATACATTCACTAGTACTAATGTCTCTCCACCTCAATATTTAATTAATTGGATGACATGGTCATACAGGAGAGCATTTACCCTAATGCGCTGCAATGTTTTTCCATCAGCTGTTTTAGATGGCACATATCGGAGATTACCTAGAGATGAAAGGCTACGCTCACATTGCGAAATGGCAGTTCCTGAGTGGGACATACATATAATCTTATACTGCCCAAATTTTAGCCATCTGAGAGATAAATATATTGGGGCTTTTGTTAAAAGTCTACCTATTGGGCTGCATGATGATCTTGTAGTACAGTTACTATTGGACAGCCGGGACTCGCCCCGCTCTAGAGCAGTAGCAGCTTTTTGTGCGTGAGTAGCTTTTTATAAACAGAGGTGTGAAATCATTCTTAATCCTTAGTATATTTGTTATGATATGGGATGTAAGAAGTTATGTTTAAAAGTCTTTGACTTAGGGTGAAAACAGACATGACGCTAACCACCCTTGGTGGTAATTTATGCATGTTTCAGGGCTGCATAGGGCACCAATACAGCCCTGCAACATGCATAAATAACCACCAATATAGCCCTGCAACATGCATAAATAACCACCAATACAGCCCTACAACATGCATAAATAACCACCAATGGTGGTTAAAGGGTGGTTAGTGTCATGTCTGTTTTCACCCTTAGTTTATTGTTTGTGGATTTTAATATTTTAGAGTTTTTTTATGTTGTCTATAGTTTTGATGGGATACTTATGGTGTTATCTATTTTTATCTGCTTGGATTATTTGTACTATGTTTTAGTATATGACCTGTATTTTTGGTATTTTATTTTGGTAAAGCCTATGGCTAACAATAAACTTACTTACCTACTAGAAAAGGTGTTTCAGATCAGATTTTGAATTTGAGAATTCTGATAAACAGGCAAGAAGATTCAGCTGGACCTGCAATTCTTACAGCCAGAATAATCTGAACTATGCCAATCATCATAGGTTAAAATCAACTGCAAACTTCTATACCGGCATGACTGTTAACTTAAGGTATTCTTTCTCAGGTATACCACATGATATGCAGCCTACAATATTAAAACCTTAATTACAGTCAAAGGGTTTATTTAGCAGGAGGTAATTTCCTCACCTATTGGGCTGACTAGGTCATCCAATACAGGTAAACCTGTTCAAAAAACATACATCTTTTCCGTAAGCTCCTTGTACAAAGACGAGCTGATGAACTACACAATATTGCCAAATTACAATTTATTTAAAAAGCTAGATCAGTTCATGTTTCTATCACATCCATCTTATTCTTAATATGGATTACATGTGAAATAAAACCAAGGTGGAGTGAAGTCAATATTATATGATCAAGATTGCTGTGTCCGTGCTATGCTAAGGAATTTTTTAAAAAAATATTTATTTTATTTATTTATTTATATTTTCATTTATACCCCACCCCTCTCTCCATGGGCGACTCGGGACAGCTTACAATTTTACAAACAAGAGTCACAATATAAAATAGATAAATACAGCATAAAAACAGAAACAATATAAAACAATACTAAGACTATAATGGTACGAAAACTCTAATTGTGTGCATAAAAAAAATAAACCCCAAGCGTATGAAAGCATAACCCTCAAACAAACCCATCCCACCCTCTCCTCCTCCCCCACCAAACGCCTGGCGGAAGAGCCAGTTCTTACAATTTCATCAGAAGGTGAGAAGGTTACGGCTGAGGTGAATCTCCACGGGGAGGGAGTTCCAAAACACAACAGCCTGAACTATAGTCAAGACGTAAGAAGATTAGTACAATGCGACACTGTAGGACCATTCCCTGTCCCACATGTTGCAGAATACCTTTTTGTGCCAGAAAACTTTACCTTTATTGGAAAAGTGACAACACAAAGGCTGTGAACCACAAATCACTTACACCAGAGTAGTTCCACTGAAGCCTTATTAATTTGTTATGATTTATATAGCACCAGCAGTGTACCTCGCACAGTACAATGAAGAGTTATAGACAGGTCCCCACCCCCAGGGGGCTTACAATCTAAGAGACAAGGGAGGGGGGGGGAAGACAAGGGAGAGGCAAACACTGGGAGAGATAAGAGTACATTCATGAGGTTGAGAAGTTTCAGGTGCAAGTGCTTCAAGTAGTTACAGGGAACTGGATTCTGAGTGAGGGAGAAAAGCAGGGCATACAATTTCAGATCGAACTCTGGGAGCAAAAAATAATAATTAAAAAATTCAGTTGCCAGACTCTATTCTGATATTAAACCGTTCTTGCTCTACTATACCCCTGAACCTGTCGCCGGCATCAGTTTTCTGGGTGCCAATGGCTGCACCTGCAAATTTTGAGCCCTGGGGAAAGAGGATGCTTGCAATTTCACTCAGGACGAGCTAGGGGAGGCCTGACAGAAGAGGTAGGTTTTCAGGAGGGATTTGAAAGTTTGGAGGGAGGGAGCAGAACAAACATGTCTAGGGAGGGAGTTCCAGGCATGAGAAGCAGCAAGAGAGAAAGGGAGGAGATATTTAGAGGAGCAAGGAGGACACACGAATAGGT
This sequence comes from Sphenodon punctatus, assembly GCA_003113815.1. Classification (NCBI taxonomy): domain Eukaryota; kingdom Metazoa; phylum Chordata; class Lepidosauria; order Sphenodontia; family Sphenodontidae; genus Sphenodon; species Sphenodon punctatus. The sequence goes on along the minus strand of QEPC01012606.1, from coordinate 1,307,314 downwards.
AAGAGTGGGGGCAGAGGAGGAGCGAAACTCCCAGGCAGGAATGTGGAGGGATACAAGAGAGGAGAGATATGGGGGAGCAAGGCCATCAAGAGCCTTAAAGGTGAAGACCAGGAGCTTGTGCTGAATGCGTTGCTGCAGAGGGAGCCAGTGTAGGGTGGAGAGAAGGGTCTGAACATGGTTAAAGTGGCAGGCACGGTGGATGACTTTGGCAGCCACCGATAAATGAAGATAAGGGGGGCAAGATCAGAACAGGGGAGACCAGGAAGGAGGAAGTTGCAGTAGTAAAAGAGAGAGATGATTAGAGCATAGACTAGGATTTTTGAGGTGGAAACATTAAGGCAGGGTTGAATTTTAGCAATATTATACAGAGCAAAGCGACAGGATTTAGCAACAGTCTGAGTCTGAGGCATAAAGGAGAGGGAGGAGTCAAAGACAAATCCCAGGCTATGCACCTGAGGGACCAGCTGGATGGTGACCCCCTCAATGGACACTGAGAGGGAAGTAGGAGGGGAACATTTTTGGGGGAAGATGAGGAGTTTGGTCCTGGCCATATTAAGCTTGAGTTGGTGGTGAGACATCCAGGCAGAGATGTCAGAGAGACAATCAGCCATATTAGACTGAACGGAGGGGGGTAGCACAGGAATGGAAAGACAGAGACTGGAAGCCGTGGGTTTCAATGAGTTTATCCAGAGAAAGAGCATAAAGGGAGAAGAGAACACAGGACAGAGTCTTGGGGACCTCCCGCAGAGAAGGGAAGTGACGTAGAGGAGGTACCACCAAAAGAAACGGTGAAGGAGCAGTTCAAGAGATACAAAGAGAACATTCACGAACAGAGTCCTGGCAACCAAGGGAGTGCAATGGTTGACCATGTCAAAGGTGGCAGAGAGATAGAGGACCACAAGAATGGAGTAGAGTGCCTAGAGGCCCTTAGACTTAGCTAAGAGAAGGTCATTGGTGATTTTGGTGAGGGGAGAGGGCGGAAGCCCGGTTGAAGGGGGTCGAGGGATGAATCTGAAGAGAGGAAATTAAGACAGAGCACATAGACAGCCCTCTCCAGGAGCTTGGAAATGAAGAGTAGGAGCAAAATGGGGCAATAGCGAAAAAGGCCAGATGGGTCCATAGTGGCCTTCTTAAGGATAGGGGATACGGTGGCATGTTTCAAAGCCAATGGAAATGACCTGGTAGGGAGGGAGGGATTGATGATGCACAGCAGAGAAGGTGCAGAAGCGGGGGCAATCACTGTTAGGAGATGAGAGGGGATGGGGTCAAGGGGGCAAGTGGAGGGGTTGGATGAAGAGGGGAGAGATGTGACCTCATCAAGAAAAGCTGGGGAAAAGGAGAATAGAAAAGAGGCAGGAGGGAGAATAGCAGGGAAGGAAGTGGGGGTAAGAGAGAGGTGAGAAGTAAGTTAGGCCGCTTGTACATGGGGGTGGGGGGGAGTGTCACGAGCAATAATCGCGCCAGGGGGGTCATGTGAAACTCTACTCACGTGTGTGGGATTTAAAACCTTATTTGGCGATTTCTGTCACGATTTCACTCACAGATTACAGGGCTGGATTTTGAGCCCTGTAATTCATGAGTGAAATTGTGGCAGAAATCGCCATATAACATTTTAAACCCCACACACATGAGTGGAGTTTCACGTGACTCTCCTGGTGCAATCACTGCTCATGGCACTCCCCCCACCGCCTGTCTTGTGTACAAGCAACCTTTATCAATCTTGTTATTGAAGAAGGATAGAAGATCCTGTGCAGAGAGAGTGGAAGGTGGGGAGGACAGGGAGGCTTCAGAAGGGAAGCAAATGTTGAGACGAGATGGCTGGGGTTGCGGGAATGAGATTTGATTAATGTGGAGTAATAGCGGTCTTTGGCCAGGGAAAGGGCATAACTAAATGCAGAAAGAGAAAACTTAAAGTGGAGGAAGTCTGTAAATTCACGAGACTTCGAGCAGAGGCGCTCAGTGGCTCAAGAGCAGAAACAGAGGTGGCGAATGGCTGGCAGGGCCGGCCCCAGGGTTTGTGAGGCCATGTGCGAAGTCTTGGTGCGGGGCCTAATTTGCATAATTAGGCACCACCTAATTATGCAAATGTATATAAAACTTACTCCCTCTGGACAGGAAGGATTCCCATTCTCCACCTCTCCGAGCAACCATGGAGAAGCATGGCCTCCTAATGCTTCCCCCTCATCCCAGCCGAGTGTCTACCACCACTCCCCAGGAGTGGTTCCACTGCAGGGGCAGCCAGGCGGGCAGTGACACAGGCACAGAGAGACTGATTGCGTCCACTGCCTTACTGGAGGAGGGGCCGGGGGTGAGCTTAGCCAGTCTGGCCTCCAGGGCCTGTTGCTTCTTGCTGCCGGTGCCGCCTGTGCCTTGTGCACGCATGTGGTGTGACCAGTCCAAAAGTGCTGCTATCACACACACAAGACACCCAAAATGCAGCTAGCTTATTAAGCGCATTATGCCATGAAAACAGACATATAACCAGTTCAGTTGTGCCCCCATAATCAGTTCATGCTGCCCCC
>QEPC01012606.1:1282591-1303943 GCA_003113815.1 Sphenodon punctatus | reverse complement strand
AGCCATCTCGAAGAACCTTCTTTACAAGGTAGCAACCTTCTGATCAGCACGTGGGGAGGAGCTGTTTGTAAACAGCCTTACTGCCCAGCCCGATCCAGTGTCCCCTGCTGCTGCTGCCGCCGCTGCAGCACTACTAGAAGGCAGAGGCAGGTGAGGGATGGGGTCTGGAGCCAGGGAGGGGAGGAAGAATCACTTTCTGGGGGAGAAGCTGGCTGCAGCCTGCTGCCCAGCCAGGCAAGTGCGGGGCCCCAGCTGGTGGTGGGGCCATGTGCCGCTGCACATGTGGCACGTGCCTGGGGCCGGCCCTGATGGTTGGAGTGAGCCAAGAATGGGGGTTTATGGAATGGATAGGACAGCATGAGAGAGGAGCAAGGGAGTCACGGGTGGAAGAAAAGGATGAGCTGAAGGTAGAGACAGCAGAGTCTGGGCAGGTGGTGGAGGAGAGAGCTGAGAGAAGGGGGGAGAGGGAGGAAGCAAAGTCAAGACGATCAATGGATTGAAGGTCATGGGAAAGAACAAGAGGTTGGGGAAGTGGGAGGGAGCAAGTGGGAGAGACGGAATGAAGCACGGTGATGGTCAGAGACAGAAAGAGCATCAAAGGACAGATCCAAGACATTTATTTTGGATTAATTTGATCTCTGATTTACACTTCTGTTAGATGGTTTAGAGTTGGCACACCGGTCAACTGACCAGTTAAATATTGTCAACTGACTTCCTGTTATTTGACTGTGGTCAAATATTCCATGAAGCCAAGAATGCCACCGTGTAGGTGGCAGCTTACCTTCTTTTATTTCATTGTGAGTCATTTGTTAGCTGCTTGCCCCCTAGCCCTGCAGCAGTTAGGCGACATCCCCCTTCCATCCCGACACGTACACACACATGCACACAGCCACCCCCTCCCCCTGCGCATGGATATAGACAGCTCCCCACTACATTTAGGAGCAGGCACCCCCCTGTGCTGCTTTTCTCTCCTGAGCTTCTTCAGCTTCCTTTCCCTTCTCTCCCCCCTAATCCCCATTAAGCTATGTAGGGCTGCAAGAGGTACTCTGTAGGGATGGGCGAACAGAACGGAGTTCGGAAATTCGGTTCGGTTTAAAATTTGAGTTCGGTTCGGAAGTTCGGTTTGGTCGACCGAACAGATCGAGTTTGGTCGAATTCCGAACTTCCAAACCAAGTTCGGCCATTCAAAACCAGGTTTTTTTGGTATTTGTTGCCACTAGGGATGGGCGAACAGAACGGAGTTCGGAAATTCGGTTTGGTTTGGTTTGGTCTGAAATTCGAATTCGGAAATTTGGTTCGGTCGACCGAACAGATCGAGTTCAGCCGAATTCCAAACTTCCGAACCGCGTTCGCCCATCCCTAGTACTCTGTGTGCTAATAGAGAAGGCAAACCTAGCAACAGAGCAAAGGTTCTCCTACTGGCCATCTGCTGTAACTACAGGCATCTCTAACAGGAATACAAGCAGCAGCTATTGCAGGAAGTGCCTAGGCCTGCCCACGACTCCATTGTGCTTGCTTCAAGATCCAGGGGGTACCCCCTCCATATGATCTGGCTGTCTGCTCTGTAAAGCTCCTGGGAGGGATTTCACTTGAGTCTTCTAGAAGAACAGTAGCAGTTAGAAACAGAACTTAAGGCTACTGATTAAATTAAACAGAAGAGACACTGTGAGACATAAAATTATGGAGAGTAGGGAAAAGCCAAAATCATTTGTTTGGAATTATTTTAGTAGACAAGTACATGGAAAATCTGTTAAACCTCAGTGCAAATTCCGTTCTTCTGAGTACATGACACATGCAAATGGAATGAAACAGCACTTGTTGAATTCTTGTGCTAGGTGCCCAGCTAGCAGCTCCTGTTAAAGACAGATTACTGTAGTCGAACAATAAGAAAGGGCAAACTGCTCTGCATCAAAAGAAGATATGTAATGAAGATATGAATGATAGTGAAAGTGTAGATAGTTCCATTTTTACATTGTCTTCTAATAGATTTTCTACTTCATGTGCTTCAGTATCAAGAACTCCTACTACTGGAAAGTACTCAGATGTTCATCAAATTGGTATTAATAGTATTTTGGATTAAATATCTGATGACCAGAAAAAGAAACCTGATTGTATGTTCACTAGAGGTTTTTATGTAAGCAATGTACCATTTCATATAGTTTAAATCCATATATGCTAGAATATTTTCCAAAAAAGTGTCCAATTTACAAAGTTTCAAGTAGGAAATAGCTTGCAGCAAGTCTTCTGAATGCTGAAGTGGAAGATGTGAAAGAGAGTTGGTAATTCTTATTGCACAAGCTCCTCATGTGTCTAGTGTCTGATGGGTGGAGTAATATTCACAAGAAGGGTGTCATCAACTTCATGGCAATGACTCCAAAAGCAGTGTTTTACTCCTTCCAGTGTACAACTGAACATCACCACACAGCCCGGGATATTGCTGACCAGTTTAAAAATATTATCAATTAATTAGGTCCACAGAAGGTTATTTCTGTTGTGACTGACAATGCAGCTAATATGAAAGCTGCTTGGGTTTTGTTGATAAAGGAGTATCGGCATCTTTTATGTTATGGATGTGCTGCTGCCCATGTGATGCAGCTCTTCATTTGTGATGCTGAGGATCTGACAACTTTCTCATCATGAAAAAGTGCATTGTCATGTTTTTCAAAAACAAACAGATACCAGAAACCATGTTTCAGTGCCACTTAATATTTATAATAATAATAAAGTTTATCGTACTGGCCATACAGCCTTGACAAAGCAAAGAATAAATAATAAATAAATACCTAAACACTTAATATTTCAGCACCACTTAGTACAGCATTCAGTTGCATCCACACCGAGTAAACCTTATTGTACTCTATGGGCATCCTCTATTTAATCTTGCAAAGATCAGATGACACTTTAGTCAGCTGCTGTTGAAGAAGGAGTGGCCAGATGCTGCCCTCAAGTAATCCACAGTGACATTCTTGATGATGATGTGTTTTGGATGAGAAACTCAAAATTTATTTCACTGCTTGATCCTGTAGCCCAGTCCATTCAGAATATGGAAAATAAAAGTTCTACATTGTCCAATGCCAAGAATGAGTTCTTGAACATTAAGAAATATACTTGTACAAAGTCCACTTACAAAAACTGAAGAGAAAAAAAAATAGACAAAATAATATCACGGGAAAATGAAGTGATGACTCCCATACATAATGCTCCTTTTTCATGGTTCCAGGGCCATGACCTTTCTGACGATTAATTTGATTCAGCCTGCAACGTTATAGTGGCTGTTGCAAATTTTAAAGGATATAAAGATGAACAAACAATTCTGGTGGAGACAGTAAATTATAAAGCAAGAAACAGCCCATTCAGTTGTAAAATAATGCGGAGTGCAATTCCAGCTGTTTTTCAAGCAGTTTTCCAGCAGATCTCAAAATGAGATCACATAGGCAAAAATGTTTGGGAACTACTGATTTAATTAAAGACTGCACAGCACTTAGTGACTACATATAGGACACTTGCCCATCCACCCTAGAAAACACAACGTGTGGGGGGAGAAACAAGAAATAAAAAACTGAAAGAAATTTTCAAAAATTATAAAATGACTACTATTAGTCAATTTGGTCAGGGGATGAGGCCTCTGAATTTCGGAGACTGTGAGTGAAGTGCAGGAAAAAATGGATCACTCTTATAACCTGTTGTGCACACTTCTCTAAAACAACAGAAGCTGGCCACTGTTGGAGAAAGGCTGCTGAGCTGGATGGACCATTGGTCTGACCCAGCTTGGAAGTTCTTACATTATAGGATTATGCATTTGTAAATAAACTACAGCAAAACCACAGATAGTTCAGGCATATGAGCCCACACTGATCTCCAGCATAACTAAGAAAATTCACTATGGTGTTTGTTGAAAATAACAAGGAAACTAGTTGTACAAGTGTATTAAAGTGCTCAGGAACTGCAAGCTGATTTTCACAGAGATTGTTCTATTTCTGTCTAATGGCATAATTAATATTTACTTTTCCAATTTTCTCTTTTCTAACTCTTCCAAATACTAAAAGTCAGTAGGGTAGCAAAGACTGAAAACACCTTCTCTCATTCTGCACCCATAAATATATCATCCACTACCCCCTCATTTTGCTACGCCTCCCTGCATGCTGGATATTTTAACTAGCTTCCTGGGGAAAAGGGCAAAGCATTCTTTTCACTTACGATTTAAACTACATTTTTGTGTATTCTAGTGAAAACAGATTTCTGATAGTTTAAGAATTTGGTTCAGCTATTCTAAATCCAAAATAGATCTCTATCCTCCTCCACTTTTGCATCCAGCTCACTAGTGCTGACAGGTGACTGTTGACTAAAGTTGCATGTACCTGCTTAGTCCTTGCCCCGGGGTCTGATCCCTCCCGGTTCAAGAAGTCATCTGGCTTAATCTCCTGCACAGGCAATGCTTTTAGAGGGCAGTCTGACAGCACGCACATACTTCATTCCAGCCAGTAAAAGGGAATGGTGCACCTATTAACTACTCCATAACAATGTACTCCCCCCAATCCTCTCTGTCTTCATTTGGAAGAGGTACTCTGAATTTAATTCCACTGGTTATTTTCCACCAGCATGTGAAACAAGAGTGAGCAATCCAGCCTGACATTTGTTTGCACAACCTGCTCAGTTCAATCTGCAGTCTTATTTCACGCAGTCATTTTCTCACACATCAGAAATTCCTGTTTTCTTACATCATGATTTGTTATTTTCTGCCTTCATCAGGGCTTTGGTTAGGTCTGGCAGAGGGAAGTCCATTTCCTACCCAGTTTCCAAATAAACAGTAACAGTCTAGAAAGATTTTTTTTTTTAAAACCCACCAAAAAACCAGGAGAGGTTTCTGCTGCATTACATAATAGACTAAAACCCAGACAAGTTACGAATAAAGGCTAGCTTTTATACAAGTTATCACAATAGCAACCGATATACTATACTTAAAAACACCTTCCATCATAATAATCCTCCTGTGTATTCACATGCTAAATTGTCTAACATTTTCCATTCTTGATCTTCGCTCAAAGGTGGCTTTAAAAAAAGAAAAAGAAAAAAAAAGGCTGAGTGAAATCCCCAAGTAATTTGAGATACTGAACGATTAGGGGGAAAGCCAACAATCTGAGACTGCAAAGACTTAAGCACATGGATAAACCTACCCTAGAATTCAAGGGGAATGTTTCCATGAGTTAAGCTGCTCACATTCTTAAATCTTCACAGAGCTTGACACCTCAAGTTAAATTATTTGAGAGCAGGGACTGCCTGCTAATAGTGTGTACAGCAGTGCACTGTTCAGTGAGTGGGGTCCCAGGCACTGTAATAATAATCTGATCTTGCATGCTTTCGTATACATGCATAACTGGAAGCATATTTTGAATTAGTCTCTCTAATTTCAAAAGCTACATCATTTATGTCTTGTGACTTAGCAGTTTGCTGAATCGGCTACCTTTTCTTCAGAATCTAAACCTTCATTAAAACAAAATGAAGAGCAACATCAAAAGAATAAACCAAGGTAATACTAATTAGTATGGACATGCTCTATGTGAATCTGCAGAGAGGGTGCAACAATTGATTCAAGTTTGAACTGTTGCATTCATATCAGTGAGCTGTTAAAATCATATACCTTATGATAATTTAAATACCAGCACTTTTAAATAATTAATTCCCAACAAAGGTATGCTTGTTATATTTTATTGTATCCAACTACAGCTGGTGGAGGTATGCAAGCTTTTGGACCTCACAGAGTCCGAAAACTTGCATACCTCCACCAACTGTAGTTGGTCCTATAAAAGATATCACTTTACCATTTTGTTTCTATTGCCTATATTTGGAACCAACACAGCAAACCCTACTTTCTCAACAAAATCTGCATGATTTACTGTACATGACAGAGATGTGTAGTGTTTGGAAAATACTAACATTTATTTTCTTCTCAATTAAAAATTAGTCATTCCCAAAGAATCTAGCATAACACACTCATTGGTGGTGGTACAAATCACGACCTTTATATGGCATAATGTGGGTTTAAATGGCCATAGCTAGTTTTGTTCAGCAAAGCCAGGAAAACAGATCTCAGCTGGTGATCCAGCCTCCCAGGCATAGGATCTTGGTCTACTCTGATTCTCCCTGTGAGTTGAATCTCACTCAAGCCTCCTTCTGTTATCAATGTGGCAGGATAGGGAGGGATGGTCATCAGCCCCCCTTTTAGAATAAACTGTGCCCGCAGGATTCAATGCCACTGTTAGGCCCACAAACAATACACTCATACAAGTGGCTAGGACACTGCTCTGTGTCCCAGTCATCTTAAAAGAAGATTTCCTCACTGATGTGACAAGGCCCTTCCTGGGATTCCTGCAACCTCTTCTCCACATCTACTACCTGGAAAATCAGACCTGAAGACCCTAGAACCTCTGAGCCTGCCTAGAATTTGCAGCTACAACATATGAACTTTAATGAAGCATGGAATACAGGGACAGCAATGCAATATAGACACCTGTTATGGGGAAGGCACATGGGAAGAAAAAGTGCCACGACCAAATATGCACAGAGGGGAAAAAAATCCCCCCCAGCACCACAAAAATGGGGCAATGAGTGTGTGCTTGTAGCATGATCTTTTCCAGTTAGGATGAAAAGAAAGGGCAAAGGGAATGGTGGTGCTTGTCCTACTTCTAGCATGTCTGGATGAAGTTTAAGGGTGGTTTTACAGACATTACAAGACAGCCAGATGTCTTCATTCTGGTCCAGGGGGAGGTGGGGCAGCAGCTAACACAAAAGGAAGCATGTTGTACAGTTGCCAGTGCAGCCCAAGGCTTTCCCCTACCTCCAGTGCCAGTCACAACCACTGCCCTGCATTGCCCACGGCAGGGCATTGGGACACAGCAACCCCACCTCTGTACCCCAGAACAGACTCCCTATGTAAACCTCTATTTACATAGTCAATCCCCACTCGGGGGCGTTGAGTTGATAGAGGACAATGATGACGCTACATAGCACATATGATCATACAGTATTTTAAATATTCACCTGTACTCTATTTTTCTTCAGAACTGAGCCTTGAGTTAACACTCTTCATCCCAGAGATGGGAGATACTACTCATGTGAATAAAGTTAAGCACATGCACACGTGTCCATAGAATCAGAACCTGTGTATTTTAAAATAAGAACAACTGAACAAGCAAACTGAAAAAACCACACACAAGACATTCAAACACAATTGAATTATCCAAACAGTACCAGCCTCTTTCTTTTTTTTTTAACAGATTATTATTATTATTATTATTATTATTATTATTATTTATTTTAAAGTTAAAACCAAGTGCACCTACAATTTATAAAATGTAATTAAAACTTAAAGTTCAGCATCTTTGTCTCTAAATGCACAGACAGCAATCTTTAGAATGATTCTATTTTCTGTGTGGAACAGCTACCCTTTTCAATCCTGCACAGCTTAGATCATCTAACTTGTATCGCTTTAACAGGACTGCAGCCTCAAGCTGAATAAACAGAGGCACAGAAGAAAGAGACACTTGTTCCCTGGTAAAGCTGACTGTATTACAGGAACTGTACACACAGGGCAAAAGGTCTATTGAAAATGTGTCTCAAAACACTTCATGGGAGCTTTGTTGTAAGGAAGAAGGTTTTTGAAAACAACAATATTGTTTAATAGAATTAAGCCCACAAAACATAACTTCCTACTTTTTATTGTCATGCCATCGAGTCAAATACAAGTTGTAGCTCTACCTTTGCCAGCAACAATTACACAATTTCATGATAAATGGTAAACTAATTATAGAAAAGCTAGGTACCAGTCATGAAGTCTTGCTGCGACTGCATTATCTACACAGCAGGATGTCACGTAAGCAATTAAATAAACAAACAACACTCATTCCAAAAGATAACAGATGCTCTTTTTCAGTCTTTTTCTCTAGCAAACAGAATGTTAGGAATCATTCGGAAAAAGATAGAGAATAAAACTGAAAATTTTGTAATGCCTCTATACAGATTTATTGTACGCCACATCTGGCAAACTGTGTGCAGTTCTGGTTGCCCCATCTCAAAAAAGACTTAGCAGAACTAGAAAAGGTACAGAGAAGGGCAACAAAAGGGTATGGAACGGCTTCTGTCTGTGGAGAGGCTTGATAGGTTAAGGCTCTTCAGCTTGGAGAAGAAATGACAGAGGGGATATGATAGAAGTTTATAAAATCATGAGTGGTTTGGAACACGCAGATAGGGAGTGGTTATTTACCCTCTCTAAGAGTACTAGAACAAGGGCCCTTTTCACACAGATGCCTCCCACCCATCTCCACCCATTGGATGGGTGGGTGAGCATCCATATGAACAGGGTTGCATGGGTGTGTGCGCTCCCGCGACCCACCCATCAACACCCACCGAGTGTTGCGTTGTGCCTCAGTTTCCTCAAAAGGAAAATGTGCTTAGTGGTCCAGGCCTGACATAATCTGGTCTGGATATAGGGCGACTATTTTCCTTTATGTAAAAACTTTGAGATTGCACCATGCTTAAGGACTAGACCAGCCCAGTATGGTATAGAAATGACAATAATTTGTAAGCAAGTTCATGAGATAAAGAATTTATAAATATAAAGCATAAGTTTACTTAAACTCAAATAAAAATATCAACATGGTACAAAAGAGAAACAATGTCAGTTACAAATACATGATTTAAAAAGATATTTCTGTTCAAAGAAACAGTTCTATTATAAGTAAAAAGATCTTAACATCTATAAGAAATAACATATGCTTTAATTATTGGCTCAAATGTTTCAAAAGAATATTCAATCATATTCACCCAGTCCTGTGTCCAACACTGCCATAATGAAGGTGAGAAAACTCATGGGAATGGAGAGCTTTCTCCAGAATTAATTTTTCCTCTGACTCTTTATAGTTTGTTTCTGCTTACAAGTCAGTTTAAATGGCATCAGGTCAAGAAAGCTTACAATGGGGTTTCTCAAAACAAGTTGTTGATGCAGTCAGGTTTCTTTAAACAATCTGCTGATACATAGTAGTCAGTCAGTCATAGGTTTATACATAGTAAAAAGGCAGCTATCATCTGAGATAAGATTTAATAATGACCAAGATGTCAGGTTTCTTTAGACAAACATTTAAATAAACAAAACCTTTCTTGGCCCTTGTATAGGGAATCACTTCCCTTGAAACTGGTCAACAGGAAATGTTTGTGCAGGCCTAGCTATGTAATCCTCTAGAGATAGACTGATCATATATCTCTCCAAGATTGCAGCTAAAAGGACATTATAACAAACTGGTCCTAAATCATAGTATGTTGGAACACAGATTACCAATAAAATATATGCTTTTTATACGGGATACATGACAGGAGCAGCTGGGATGCTCCGTGGGTGGAGTTGGGTAGAGATGGGTATTGAACACCCAGCTGTAAGTGTGAATGGGTAAGCACAACCACCCACAGGAAGGGTCTGCTGAAAACAGTGGGAGACAGCTAGAGAGGCACCGCAGGAGCCCCTAAGCAGACAAACCCACCAGCAGATGCACTGAATGCCCGGCCAGCCCTTAAAGGAGAAGCAAGTGAGGACATGGGTGCGCCGACTCCCAACATGTCTGGAAGGAAAGCATCAGACAAGACAAAGGGAGCCAGCGCCATGTCACGTGCAGGAAGGGGCAGGGTAAGCTGAGGGACTCCGGTCCGCCCAGGGGAGGGGGGCCCAGGCCACCGGTGCCAGGGAGGGGGGGGGGGTCAGGATGGCTACTGACAGGTCTCCCGTTCTGACACAGGGGAGAGGGCACAACACAGTGCCGTCTGCACCACCACTGCCAGCCCCAGCAACACGGCCGAGAGAGGAGAGCACCTCTGACAGCAAAGTAAGACAGGGAAACCCCACCCACACCGGGGAGGGCACAGACCAGCCCTGAGCACATGCCAGGGTTCCGCCAGGCAGACCGCGGACAGCTCCACGACCCCCCCCCAGGAGAGTACCCACACCCTGGAGCACGGCACCACTGGGGACACAGCCAAGGAGGGCCTCTGTGGCAGTCAGGTAAAACAGCGGGAACCCCCAGGGGGGAGGGCAAGGAACACCCCACAACACCAATGGGTACAGCAGGACAAGAGCTCACCCAGATGCATTCCTCCAACAGGAGAGCACCTGCTCCACTGCCACCACAGCCACCGGGTGGGCCCCAGGCAGCAAGGCTGGACAGCCCCCCACAGGGAAACCCAAAAAGGGGAACCCACGAAGACCCTGGGCTTCATATATCTGGGGGGGGGGCCAAAAAGGTCCAGGGAGACCTGGTGCACTGCTTCAAGACTAAACATGTCTATGAAGCCATCACCCAGGAAATGCAGTGTATGGGGTACAATAAGGATGGGCCACAATGCATGCAGCAAGCAAAGGACTTGAGGTTGGGATACAAACATATCCAGGACAATAATCTCAAGTCTGGCCGTGCCATGCGCACACACGAGTTTGCTGAGGAGCTGGGTCGCTTCCTCTGTGTGGGTGGGGATATTGTGGCCTCGCCATAGGCCGTTTTTACATGGATGGGGGTGTTTCAACATGGCGGGTGTAGGTGGGTTTGTGCCTGTTTACACAGACACCCACCCACCGACACCTACCGACACCCACGGAGCATCCTCTGTTCTGTCCGAGGGCTCCGTGGGTGTTGGTGGGTGTGCGGCGGGTGTTGGGTGTGTGGTGGGAGCGCACACGCACAACCACCCGCTGTCCATGGTGTTTACACGGGTGCACACCCGCCGAACACCCATCTCCTCACCCTCCGGTGGCCGTATACATGGACTGCCCCTCCACCCCCCGGCGCACACCCGCCCGAACACCAAGTGGCGGGGAGGGGCAGTCCATGTAAAAACAGCCATACACGGCTCAACCTTCGCCAGGGGCAGAAAAAAGGCAAAAACAACACTGCCCCTGGTTAGGCCAGCCAGAAAGCGGGAGGATCCCCCCCCCCCGGGCCTATAGGTGGAGAAAGCATCCCTGGAAGCCTCCACCATTAAAATCACCCTCCTTGTGCACCCCTGAAACCTACAGGGTCAGAATCCACAGGGACAGGGGGCGCACGGGGAGCAGCCGGACACCAGGGACACCCCCCAGGAGGAGGAAGACTACAACCCAGGTAAGAGAACGACCCCAAGGCATTGGGGGGGGTGGGGTGTCCCAGCACAGAAGCAAGGGTGAACTGATAGACTGCTATTGCTCCCACAGTTCAAGGGGACCTGGAGGTGCAGGAAGAGGAAGTGAAGGAACCAGAGGCCATCTGGCGACCAGGATACCGATGGTAGGGTTACACAGACATGGGCACAGTGGTGGTGGTGGTGGGGGGGGACCACAAAGGGGACAGGGCTGGCCCCATCCCTTCCCAGGGGCACCCAAGGGGCCAGCAAGAAGGGGAGCCGGGAACACCCTGAACAGATGGGAGGAGAGAACACAGGGGCCGGGGGAGAAACTGGTCACGGAGGAGGGAAGGGGAGACGGGGCCAAGAAGGGGACGGTAGGCACACACTCGCAGGGATAACAGGAGCAAGGACAGGACCCCACCCCCACCCTCCACAAGTCGATGTGGACAGGGAAACACAAAGGGAGCAGCAGAGCCCAGGCACACGAAGGAGCACCCCAGCGAAGGACAAGGTAGAACGTAACAGATCTGCAGCCCAATGCTAACCAAATGTCCCCATGTTGTCCCATAGTCCCCCAGCAACGCCAAGGGGGACTCCCCGGCCAGCCCGCAACACTCCTGGTCCCCCTCCAGCACCCTCCACGATTCCCCCTCCCGGGCCTCCAGCCACCCCAGCACATCCCGACACCCCCAGTGACCCAACCACCTAGGCGGGCTGCCCCACATGCTCAGGTAAGCACGGGGAACCAGGTGGAGGGCACTAACTGAGGGGGGAGGAGGGAACACAGGTTAAGGACACCACCCAGGCACAGGAAAGGGCAAGATGGTAGCACAGGAACAGGTGATGGACAGAGGAAGGTGTCACACAGGAGCACCCAAATGGGGGCACAGGGAATGGATAGCTAATGCAAAGGCCACACGCGTCATCCATGGGAGGAACCAGCAGCAGTGGAGTGACCGGTGGAGGAAGGAGAGCCTGGGGCCAGGCAGCCAACAGTCACAGCAGGCTATGGCTGCTAAGGCCCACAAGGAGCCAGCCCCCGGTGGTGCGGTGAAGAGGGGGGGAAAGGGAAGACCCCCCCCCCCAAAAAAATGACCCCAACCCTTTGTAAATATCCCCAAATAAAATTAGTATATTTTAGCACATACAGCCATACATGGAGTCTGTACAATGCGATCAAAGAATAGTGAACAGGCAGCAAACCTCCGCAAAGTCCAATGCCAGGGATGTGGTGACAAACAGCAACTAGGTAGGCTGGCATGACAGCTCACATGCATGCCCTGCCACACAGTAGGATCCCGGAGGGGATAGGTCAGCAGAAAGGATAAGTGCCAAGGGCCAATGGATCACGCACTGTGCGAGGGGTGACAGCCAGCTGCAGGTGACCGTACCCTGTGGCACAGGCCACCGATGGCCACCGGTTGTTGTGAACTGAGATGAACCCTAGGAGGATGGTCACCCTGACATAGCTGCCAAGGAGGGGTGGGAGCACACCACAGGGGGTCCCCACCAGCAGTCAGGAAGTAACATACCACACAAGTACGGGTACAGTTGGCACAAGAACCTGGCTGCGGGTTCCATAAGGGAGGGCATCGGTACAGTGGAGGAGGCCAGCCACAGGATGGAATGGAGGAAAGGGATGGGATGGCACACAGTAGAGCCCCAGGACCTGCCTTGGAGGGAAGTGAGTGGTGTTAGGTTGCAGGGCTGTCAGCTCCCCATGTCTATTGGTCATCCATCACCTTTCCATCACCTGTTGGGGGGGACAGAATGGTGATGGCATGGCAAGGGACACTGGCAGCTGTCATCCCAGCAACCTAACACCTACTCTACTGGGTGCCATACTATGTCCGCAATGTGCAGATGGAATGGGGTATGGAACCACTATGACCAGCCAAGCCCTAGTAGTGGTGGAACCACAACGTTGGCTGCACAGAATGGCAAGGGTATACGGTGCAGCAAGGGAGAACACAGCCATGACAGGTTTGGGGATCGGGGAGCCACCATGGCGCAACACCCGCTGACAGACCATGGGGGGTAGCCAGTGAGGATACACAGCCCACAAGACAAAGGCAGGTATGGGGGCAGAAAACAAAACTGTATTGAAGCAAGGTATACAGAGATACAGGCCAGCTGACCAAGTGCCTGCCACAGTCATGGTTCAGTTCTTGGCCAGTTGGGCAACGATGCGCCTACATTGGGCGTCCCAGTTCTCCTCTGAGATCAACCTGAAGGTTCCACCCTGCACATGCTGGTACAAGGGCACAGGGCTAGTTCTCTGTCATGAACGGGGACTGTCCAAGGCAGCTCCACGTGTCTCACATACGTTGTGTAGTACACAGGCAGCCAGGATGATGATGGGGGCGTGTTGGAGGTTGAACTGGCTCTGCTTAAGCAGGAGGTGCCATCTCGTTTTGAACAGGCCAAAGGCCCTGTCCACCACGCACCTCGCAGAGACCAGGCGCTCATTGAACAGCGCCCGGGTTGAGATGTGGGCCACGGGATAGAACTTCATGAGCCATGGGGTCAGGGGATAGGCAGGATCCCCGATTATAGCCGAAGTCATCGACACTCCCCCAATAGCCCTGTACATATTAGGAGCTATCTCCCCACTGAACATCCTGGCATAGAAGGGGGAGAAGCGCAGGATCCGAGCATCGTGGCTCCTCCCCAAGATGTCTGTGTATACATCTATAAAGAGACAACGGTGTCCATGACTGCCTGTAGGTTCATAGAGAACTGGCACTTCCTGTTCAGATAGTTGATTTTGCTGTGGGGAGGGTGGAAGTTTGGAATTTGTGTGCTGTCAAAGCGCCTATGGATTGGGGGGGAGCCTTGAAGCCATGAATCACCACCTCTGGGTCCAGTAGCTGGATGACCCGCTCAAGTAGCAGCTCCACCAGGAGGTCGCAGACATCATGCAGGGCCCTATTAACAGTCGAGGTCCCCACACCGAACTGCTCTGCAACGCTCCTGGAGGAGTTGGGGTTGGCCAAGCACCACACCGCTATTGTCACCCGCATCCCAGGAGGTATAGGGTTGCATATATTGATTGACTGCCTCCTGAGGTGGGGGGCAAGGATGTCTGCTACCCGGCACAGAAGGGAGTGGGTCATCCGGAAGTAGGATGTCCATTCCTCATCGGTCCATATGGCCAGTATGGTCTCCCACCAGTCGGTGCTCCGTGGCCACATACAACCCAGCCTCCGCATAGGTAGGGTCATCCAACGGGCATAGACGCTCAGGGGCACCCTAGAGAGGACAAGACGGACGTGATGTGATGCTGCTGTTCCTGCTACCACTAAGCGTCTGGCCTGCACCCTCCTCACCCATCACACCGTTGCCACTCGGTGCAGGTCTGCTGCCTGTTTCCGGCAGGGCCCATAGGCGGACTGGGAGCAGCAGGGTGGCCCACCGCTCATACGCCTGCTCTAGGAGATTGAAGCAAGCCACCAGTATGGTGAGAGCAGCACGCACCTGTGGGATGCCTACAACGGGCATTGTGCTTCCACCACTGTGCCCACTCCCCATGCACCAAGCACTGCACCCTGTGACCACTCACCAGGCCCCAACCAGCAAACACACCCTGTGAACAAGAACACTGAGCCAACCACACCACCCGGTGATCGTACCCCTTGCACACACCCTCTCACCCGCAGGCAGCACACCACACTATCACCACTGCTCCCTTGCACACACCACAATGCTACACGCTCACACGCCTCGATTACCCTCTGTACATGCTCCACGCCTCACACCACTCGCTTGCCAAATCACCTCACTACCACAACACTCTTGCAACGCTTGCTTTCCTACCACACCTCCAACCTCTCACACAGCTCTCTCCCACTCAACACACCACCAAATTGCTCCCTCCGCTCCCTCTATCACTTTCTGAACTCTCTTCACTCCACAAACACCACCAACTCGCCACGCCCTTGAAGGTGAACCAGCTCCCGTATGTAGATGGTTGAAATATCACTGGACTGTTGTGGTTGGTGTAGCAATGTGGGTGTGGCCTGCACACCTGGCTGGGGTCTCAGTGATGTTAACCCATTGTGCAGCATGGAACTGGGATGCGTCGCCACCACAGCTGCTGTCTCTAGCCCCCAGGTAACGTGTCAGGGGCCCTGCTTGGGCACCCCCCCCCAACCTTGAGCCCCCCCACCCTGTGGTTTTTGGGGCCCTTATCAATACGGTGCATGTGTGGCCTGCAGCTGGGGGCCCCCTGTCAGCAGGACAGCTGAATGGATGTCTGCATCCGTGCTGCTTGGCTGTGCTCTGATACAGCATCCCCTGGGTGGCTCCCCATCTTTTCCTCCCCCGGTCCTTAGCCAGCCTCTCTCCCTCTTATTGGGCAGGAATGTGTCCGCCTTGTGTGTGTGTGTGTGTGTGTGTTTCCCAGACCCTCGGTGCCAGGCTGCTATCAGCTGGCCAAGGTCAGTCGTCTGCATGTCGACAGCACTGGCTCCCTGCCAGCACATTCCCAACTGTTCTCCATCCACCTCTGGTGTGCTCCTGCTCGCTTTCTCCTTACTGGCCATGTCTAGCTGGGGATCTGGCCATGCCAGTGACCACTGGGCCGGTGAGAAGTGGCCGGTGTGTGCCACCATGCTGCTGAGTACCTTGTGGCAGAGCAGCAATGTCCAGCTGTTGGTAAGCGACCCCCCTCCCGTTGGTGATGGCTTCAATCTCTTCTCCCATTATATGTGGCTGGGTCACCCCTTTGGGGGTCTTGAATGCCAGAGGCGGCTCAGGGAGCTTGGCTTTGCGCCCCAATGCCACTGTGACCATGGACCCCTACCCGCTGTTGTGCTGCCATGGGAAGCCCGGGAGATTGCTGCTGCTCACAAGGTGGCTGGTCATCACAACTTCAGATTGGCCCTCCAGGCTGGTGGTCCATACGTTGTTAGCTGCTACACCAGGGTCCTCCTGTGTGCCCGTGGCTTCTCTGTAGGGCCAAGTGGCAAGTGTAGTCGTCTTGGGAGGACTCTAAAAGCGAGCCTCATCCCAGGGAGGAAAATCCTATGGAGGAGCAGGGAGGGAGGGATTATACACCTGGTACCCAGGCTGTGGAACTTCCTTCCAGTGAAGGCCCGGTGGTCCTGGACCATGCCTCATTTCGGCAACAGTGCAAGAACTGGCTGTTCTGCCAGGCATTTAGTGAGGGAGGTGGGTAGTATGGGGTTTTATTTTCTTATTTTTTAGGCTTCCCTTTTATGTATTTTATTTTAATTCTTGTAAGCCGTCTCGAGCTGCCTAGGCAGGAGAGGCCAGATATAAATGTTGAAAATAAATAAATAAATAAATAATGGGGGGTGGGGACATTAAAGGGAGAGAGATGGGGCAGAGCCTCTGTAAATAGCTTACACAGTGGAAGCCATGCACAGGGGGCACACTTTACAGGGAGCAGCTTTATAGGGGATACAGAATATGGAACCCAGTACAGGGGGAGGTCTGCAGAGTGGGCAGCATTGTACAAGAAAGGAAGCCTTGTCCAAGGGGGAATAAAGGGGGCGGGGGAGTCTTGTAGAGACAGAGAGCTGCAGAATAATGGCCACAATTGTACCAGGGAAGAGCCCTGGACAGAGGAGAACTGGGTGAGGGAGCTTTGTATGGAGGGAGAGCTACTGGATGGGCAGCATTATCCTAGGTGGAGAATCCTGTACATGGGCACAGCAGAGTCAGGGAGCCCTATACAAGAAGTGAACTAGCCCAGGGGTCCTGTACAGGAGGTCTTAGAAAGCAGAATGGCCAGTGTTGCACAAGGAAAAGAGCTCTGACAGTGGGGAGTAGAGTGGAAGACTCTGTACAAACCATGAGCTAGAGAGATCATAGAGAGCAGTTTTTGGAAGTTTGCAATGCTTAAACCAAACCAGGGCCGGCTCGAGGCATGTGCCACCGGTGCCCAGGCACATGGCCCCGCGGCGGCCTCTGAGGAAAGGGCCTCGCGCCGCCGCCGCAGGTTGAAGATGGAGTCGGGATGCCGTAGTTTAAATTTTTTCTCCCCACCCCCATTGGTAGCAAAGCCCGCCGCCCGGCTGCCTGTCCCACCTAACATTCTCACAACTGGGTTGTTCACGCTCACCCTATTCAAATAATAGCCACATGATGGTCTTAAGCTCCTCTAGTATAAAAAGCACTGACTCTCCTCCCTCAGAATAACAGTTCCTTCCAACCTCTCCTAGAAATTTAAGGGAAAAATTCCATGTGAGGCTGGAAAGGTGGGTGTTGTGAGAATGTTGCAGCCATCTCAAAGAACCTTATTTACAAGGTAGCAACCGTCTGTTCTTCTTCAAGTGGCGCCTCACATGCTATTTTTACTAAATATAAACGTGCTTGTGTGATCAGGTATTGTTAATAGCATGCAGCTATTTTGATGTGGCCCAGAGGTTTTGTATGTTTTAAATATGTGAACAGGATTTTTTTATCCTGCTATGGCACTACCACTGATGGAGAGAGAGAGAGAGTTGTCCTACTGGAGTCCCATCCACTTACTAGTGAGATGCTAGTACGAGGGTTCTCTCAGTCTCCAAGTGGCAGGGTTTTACTCAGCAGCAAGGAGTTCCCAGTGTAAACTAATGTTCTGTCCATCACATCTTAACGCTGAAACTTTGTTGCTGGATTTTTGGAGGCTCTGCCTACAATGGACAAGCCCCTCCCTAGAGCTCTGCCAACCATAAGGTGCCACTGGTCGGCCTTTGGGGCCCTGCAACAAGGGTTAGCACATGACCCCTCAAACCCTTGGGCCGGCCCTGAACCAAACCAAAGTTGTTATATTCTTAGTAAAGCAGGGAGCTACCAGTAAAAATCCAGCTTTGCCTTGCTTACTTGAATTTTCAAGAGCCTTAACTCTTCTTGTAAACCGGAGGGTTTTTAATTATGGAATTAGAATGCCTATGAATGCAACTGGAAGATTTAAAAGTAAACTGAGCTAAGATAGAGACTGTTGCTGTTATTAGACAAGACAAAATGAACAGCATTCAGTAATGTATTCTCCTCTCACCTATACCTCACTTTAACAGAGCTATTCCTGATTTACACCAATTTGAGAGCAAAATAGGGCTCATTCTATGGATTTCTTTTATATTTATATATATATATATATATATATATATATATATATATATATATATATTAAAAAATCTAAATGTATCTTTCCCCTATACAATCCTTTATTCTTTTCCAACTTTTCTCAGAAATACTTCAATTATAAGTCACAAAGATCCACAATAAACTTTATGGTTTTGCTGCTGATAAGTACAGCACCAGCTAGATTGCTGGTGCTATACTAATAACAAATAATAAGAATTACTACATAGTGGTTTATATTGTAAAAGTTACCTGAAATCTGATCAGAAGTTTATAATAATGCATAATACCAAAGAAAAAATAATAATAAAGATTTATGCACATTGCAAACCTTAGCAGTTGTCCCTTGTTAGCTACTTAGTTTAATAAAAGCTTCCCCATATGAAGCCAAATGTAGTGTGAATATGCTGCATTTTTTGGGTTCTTAAAAAAAATAATATCTCACAGTAACAATATCAGTCTTGTCAACATGTTCCAATGAATTCTGCAGAGCTGTTCAGACTGCTTAGAGTAATGAAAATGTCAACAGGGAAAAACTGACTGCAAAGTATGCCATGTGCCTGAAATTAGGCTTCCTTAACTGAGAGCAAGCAGGAAGCATGGAGAGGAGGAATAAAAAGAGGTTTCTGTTAGAGAATGGGAGGAAATCTGCACATTGATAATTGGGTTTTTACTACCTGTTGTGGGCATGCCAAGCACATCCTACTTGGCAATGATTTGGTCTTCTAGCTCTGCTCAGCCCTGACATTGGGATCAATCCCATGTCCTGCATGCACCGCGCGCCATCTGCACGCGCACACATGCACGCAACCCACACACATATCCATAGAGAACACATTGTGCCATGCACAACCCACGCAGATCCTACTTGGGAGATTTCCCCCTTTGGACATTTTCTGTTGACTGTTCTTTATAGAACTCCAGTCTTTTGTGTCCAGTCTTTCTAGTCTTCTGTGTCCATAGTAGCCTTTGTTTTCTATTTTAAAGAAAAAGAGCTACTTTAAAAATAAATAAATAAATAAATAAATAAATAAAACAATCTAAATAAAGGAATGGGTGGGGTTTTCTGTTGTTGTGTTTTTAATAGCATTTTCTTTCCTGGTCTTGATTCTTTTGAGATGAAATTCCTTCCTAAATTTCGAGAACTGCTATCTCATCACTATTGTTTCATATGAAAGCCAAAGCTAAAAATAATATTTTCCCTACAGATTACAGGGAAACAGAAATATTCTGCTTTTTATCTCCACAAGTTCAAACCTAAACGATGCACTTTGTAAGGAGATAATTTGTTTCATACAAGACCTTTTATTCCTAAAGTATATTATTTACAAGAAGTGTTGGTAATGTAGTGATGGTGTAGATGAAGGCTCCTAAATTTTTTGTCTGTGAGACCCTATTTTGAGACTAAAATATAATACTGTTACCCCAGACACCAACAAAAAAACATGCAAAGTGCCTCAATATCAATCAGGACTGTGATAGTATTCACAGATGGCACAATCTCACTTGAGATCTCCACCCACAGTTTTAGAACCTCTAGCACAGTGGGTCCCAAACTGGGGGTCCGTGAAGCATTTCTTTGAGGTCCGCGGCACGACCCAGCTGTTGCAAGTCACATGGTTGTGTAAATGTATGCAAATCAGTTGGGGGTACTTGGCTGTTTGCTAAAGTTGAAAAGGGATACACAGCCACAAAAAGTTGCGGAAGAAAATGCTACACCACTAAGATTGCTTGCCCCAGTGTTTTCGGTTGCTGCCCCAGTGGAGGTCCGCCAGAGTCCATATTCTGGAGTTGATGTAAGACCTTTCCTTTTTGGCAAAGCATTTGGAAGGCAGGATAGGGGCTGGGTGACTGTTATTTAGGGCTGAGGGTGGGTTTTTTATTAAGGGCATTTTACTGTATTTTTATGTGTTTTTTTAAATATTGCAAGCCACCCTGAGCCTTAGGGGAAATGCTGGGTATCCAAATTCATATAAATAAAAAAATGCTGTATTTCAACTGTCTGATCCCATCCAGTTATCTGCTTACACTCATTGTATAGAGGGAAATGTAATAAAATGAGAGAAATAAAGTGCTTTCAGCTAAGTTGTGAACACTAATATATACCCTATTCTACCACTGCAAACATATTTTCCGTGTCTGAGAAAAGTTAACTATATTTCTATAAATGTAAAACATGGGGGCTGGTGACTACCTTTGACTTTTTCTTGCACAACAAAAGGGAGAGGGAAACTAATGACATGTAAATATTATGACAATACCCAATAGTCCTTGACGAACTTGGAAATACATGCCCAAAAACTGACTTTGTCAAAAGCTAATCAGTTTGTGTATTTCAAAGGACAGCTTGCCTTGAAAACGGAGCTCCAGTTTCTATGCTAGCAGCTCTCCTGTTTGTCAGGGGTGGTGGGCCCTCCAGGACGGCAGGGGCAATGCCCCTCTGGCCCCCCAGGACTTCCCTGGCCAGCGGCAGGCTCCGGCAACTTTTTTAAAAAAATTTTTTTTTAAAAAGGCCACGTCGGAATCACGCTGAATGTGCAGAGCCACCTCGAAGAACCGTGTTTAGCAAGGCAGAGAACTTCTGAAGGTCTCTGCCTTGCTAAACAAGGTTCTTCGAGGTGGCTCTGCACATTCTCACCCCCACACCCCTGAAGGCTTCCTAAGGAAGCCTTCAGGGTCAAAAGGGAGGCATTCTCCCTTTACGCGGAGTGGGCGGCTAGAAGAGCCGTCCATTCCACATAAAGGGACCCTGCAATGCAAGAGTACCGCAGGGGGCACTCTTGCATTGCAGGGGCCGGGCAGAGGGAAAGTTCATACGGAGGCACCCAATAGAGGCGCCCCTGGTATGAACGAAGAGCTGCGCATGCGTCAGTAGTTCCCAGCCCCCTGCACAGGCTGGGTCCCAGTTCTGGTTCCCAGCACCCCCTGCACAGGCTGGGTCCCAGCTCTTTACCTCCCTGAGTCCCTTTCTCCCTCCCTCCCTGGGGGAGGGAGGAAGGGACTCGGGGAGACTAAGAGCTGCCCGCGTGTTCCCTGGATTGATGCAGAAGCGGCGGTGGCAGAGAGGAGCCGGCGGCCCGGGGTGGGGGGAGAGAGGGGGGCACATGGTGGGAGGGGGGAG
>QEPC01012606.1:1246014-1276345 GCA_003113815.1 Sphenodon punctatus | reverse complement strand
GAAGTCTCAGGTGCGTGTGCTTGGCTTGGTTACAATCAGGTTGGTTGCAGCAGTCTGCAGAGGAGGGCAGACAGTAAGTATATGGGGAACGACTAGCAGGCATTGGGAAAGGTGGTTAGGAAAAAATGGGACTTGAGGAGGGATTTGAAGGATTGGAGGGAGGGGGCAAGGCAGATGTGGGCAGGGAGGGAGTTCCAGGCATGAGGGGCAGCAAGGGAGAAGGGTAGAAGGCGGTTAGGTGAGCAGGAGAAATGAGGGAGAGTGAGGGAGAGGACAGAGGAGGAGCGGAGAGCGCGTGCAGGAGTGCGTAGGGAGATTAGGTCCGAGAGGTAAGGGGGAGCTTGGTCGTGGAGTGATTTGAACATGAATACCAGGAGTTTAAACAGGATACATTCAGGAAGGGGAGTCAGTGAAGAGAGAAGAGGAGAGCCTGCACATGGTCGAAGCGATGGGCAGAGTGAATGACCTTGGCAGCCGAGTTTTGGATTGCGATAAGGGGGGACAGGTGAGAGCGAGGGAGGCCAGCGAGGAGGAGGTTGCAGTAATCGAGGCGAGAGATAACCATGGCATGAACAAGGGTTTTGGCCAAGGAGGTAGAGAGAAAGGGGCGGATCCGAGCAATGTTATGGAGGGAGAATCGGCAGGATTTGGCAACAGAGTCAATGTAAGGTTTAAAAGAGAGGTGCGTGTCAAAGGAAGCCCAAGCTATGGGCTTGGAGAACAGGATGGATGGTGATTCCATCAATGCAGAGGGGCAGGTTAGAGGGAGAGGAAGAAGAGGGAGGGAAAATGAGAAGTTCGAGCTCGACTCGGGGAGCGAGACTTTAAAGGAGCGGTCAGAGAGGTAGGAGGAGAACCAGTCAAGGACAGAGCCACCGAAGCATCTTGTTATTTTATTACTGAAAATTGATGTGGCTTATCTAAGATGTGATTTATTTTAATGGATATGGGTTTTTAGGATTGTTGTGGATCTTCGAAGTTTCAATAGAACTATGTAATTTGCAGAAATATGTGTAATTCCATAGAATGTGTGATATCTGGGATTGTGAGCATGTGTAAACTGCAAGTTAATATCTTTGATGTATTTTATTGTTGGGTTGATAAGGCTTTAGGCCATGATTCACAAACTACTTGTGTAAGTGGTTTGTGAATCGCAGCCTTAATATTTATTTTTTTTAAAAAGAAAATCAATACAAAATTATCACAGAACCTTTAACGTTGTCTAAGCAAATTCTGGTGCTGGTAGATGTATCCAGATTTGTATTAGATTTCTGTTAATCAGTCACACATTTTATAGTGTGCATTCAATAGAGCATACATTATTTCAAGATAAAGCTGGTTTTGCTTTAACAGCACACTGAAGATCCAGAAACACATCAGAGAGGAGAGTAAACCTAGGGTAATTTCAGACGTGATGGGCCTTTCGGCCCGCCACGCTGAACCTTGGATCGGGATCCGTCTCGGATCCTGGTCTGTGATCGGGCCATCCGTCCTTTAGATGGGCCGGCCTGATCGCTAACAGTGATCGGGGAGGGGCGGGGCTGCACAGCACGACCGCACAGCCCCGCCCCCCCCCCAGGGAGACGGGCAGAGCCACGATCCAGGATGGGCCAAAGGTAACACGTTACTTTTGGCCCATCCTGGATCGTGGCCACTCTAACCACAGTTCTTGACCTCCGGCCAGCCGGAGGTCCAGAACTGTGGTCAAGCTTGATCCCGGCCAGAGGTTCGCCGTGGTGAACATCTGGCCAGGACCAAACAGACGTTCACGGAAATGCCACCACCACAGGGAATCCACTGGGGTTCACTGTGGTGAAAGGCGTTTTCATAACATCTGAAATTACCCTTTGTCATCTAAATGACATTTTGAAATTTGAAACTACATTTTCATGCTGGGCACTTTAAGTTCTTGTAACACTCCATTGTTTTGGGGTGTTGCAAGAACTTAAAGTGCCCAGCATGAAAATGTAGTTTCAAATTCCAAAATGTCATTTAGATTACTAGGTTTACTCTTCTCTCTGATGTGTTTCTGGACATAATTTGAACTCAGATGCTACAATAATGGCATAAGTAACTGGAGCGAAACCTATTCCTTTCTTCACTACGCACACTGCCTGGGAAGTATCTCATTATTCCAGTCTGTCTAACAGAACTGTGCTTAGGGCCCTCTATTTAGAATTGCACATGGGTTAAAATTTAGACACCATGATCTCTTTTATGCTCCAGTTCTGTAATCTTACTTGTACATAACTGAAGTGGGACTACTAATGCCTTACAGCTTGCAGGATCAAAGCCACAGTTTGTAAATGTTTATGTGCCTAAATCAGTATCTCAAAGGACAATGATGTTTTTTCTACCTCCCAAACTTGCAACAGAAAGCTTCATTCTAGCCCTACAAGAAGCCTATAGTTACAAATGTGCAAATCCATTATGTTTAGATTATACCCTCTTTAGCAATAATACAACTTGATAGTCTTCTCAGTGGGTTTGCACAAGTGTAATTGGGTAGAAGCTCAAAGCACTGCTCCAGCACAAGACCTACTGAAGGGAACTGGCTTTTGTTGGTGCAGCAGTTTGAAGGTCAGAGCCCTAGTAGTAATTTTGCAAATGGAGCACAAGAAATGGAGCCCACTCACTCTTTCTCAGCTATCAATACATGACTAACACAAGCACAACGCAGTAAATTCCTTTTGTCATCAGAGTAAGCAGAGGGATCAGATCTGATGAGTAAGGTAGGGTCATTTTTTGCAAACACCTCTCAGAGGGTAAAAACAGATGAGACTTTGGCCTACTGTGGTCCATTTTGACGTGCTGCAGCTTGGAACGCACCTGCACATGTGTGCAGGCACCACCAGATGTTGGCCCAGAATTGCCCCGGGCCATGTTGGCGGATGGCCTGG
Source organism: Sphenodon punctatus (assembly GCA_003113815.1). Taxonomy (NCBI): domain Eukaryota; kingdom Metazoa; phylum Chordata; class Lepidosauria; order Sphenodontia; family Sphenodontidae; genus Sphenodon; species Sphenodon punctatus. Next base: position 1,273,445 of record QEPC01012606.1, on the reverse strand, counting down.
GCTGTGATCTCAGCAAAACTCCAAAGTCACAGTCCAGGCTACGCTCTGCCCGACCAGGCAAAAGTGCACCAGAGTGGGCCACAGCGGGCTAGCAGATCTGTACCTGCGCAGCATACCTGCCCTGGGCCAGGGGATGCCATGGCTGTGCCTCATTGGCCACCATAGTTGTCTGTTATGGTGGGGGGTGGGGTGCTTGGAGCAGGACCCAGGCACCTGCCAGCACGTTTGTTGTACTCATGGTCCTACCTGGGCCATGCGGGCGGCGCAAAGGCTCCCGGCAGTGCGCATGTCAGTTCAGTACCCTGAGCTGAGCTGGACCGTGTCGCCCAAAATTTTCCACTCCGGGGCGGCCCAGGGAGTGGTCCCACTGGCCGCATGTCTATTTTTACCCAGAAGACTTTGCAACTTAATGTTTACTGATATCATGTTGTATGCATTAACATCTCCCAATTTGGAAAGGGAGTCTCAGGGTCAAACCGCAAAAGGTGGCAACCCTACTCATGAATACCAGTGTAAGAATCAGAAAACATTATAGCCCATGCTCATACTCCCCTCCCCCCTCCGACACACACACAAATGAGGGAAATTGCCACAAAGAGAGCAGGGAAAACTTACTGCTGCTGCACAGAGTGGAACAGGTGCATTGGAGGGAGCAGAATGCACCATTTGGAGAGATCATCTTTTTTACAAAGAAATCGAAATCACTGAAAGAACAATACTCTCCAGAACTCCATGAGGGGAAAGCAATTTTACACTGCTCCTTACTTAGAACAGCTCCTGTGCCAGCTAGGAAGTCCCATGGTGGCCTGGTCTGTGCTATTTGTGAACTTAAAACAAGGAGACACAGTGGGGGAATCTTCATGTTTTGTCCCCATGTAATGTGCGATTTCATGCATTATGTCATCAACAGCCACAATGAGGGTAGGCAATTCTGATGAAGCTGCAGAGAAAAAAAATGGGAATGTGCCCCACATTAACGTGGACCCTAAATTCCATACTAGAGATGGAAGATGGTTGGAAGCTACTACTGCTCATGTGACAAATGCTGTAGTTGGAGATGTACAGTTAAGTACAATGAACAATGCAGTGTTGAATGTCCTAATTACAGTCTAGTAAAAGGTCAGCTAAATAATTTTGACTTCTCAGTTATGCCAAGTAATTCATGTTATAGCCAAGTGGGAAGTCATTATTTACTTATTAATTTTATTTATTTATTTAAAGACTTCTACCCCGCTTCCTCCAGTCTTATGGCAGCTCAGGGTGGCTTACAAAACATTTAAAAACAATTAAAAATACAGGAAGGGGTTACTAAAACAATAAAAACAGTAAAAAGAGGTAAAACCACTAGCAAAAAACAAAAATAATCCACCCCTACCCTCATTCCCTCCCTCCCCCAAAGGCCCAGACAAACAGCCAGGTCTTACAGGCCCAACGAAAAGCCAACAGGCTGGGAGCAAGGCGAGCTTCCTCTGGGAGGAGTTTTGTGGATTTGTATTTGGGGGACTGTTTACTGGCTAAAGGTGGTTCAGAATACTCCCCCCGGTGAGAGAGGGGTGGAGATGCCTGGCATCCCCTGGTAGCAGCAGGGGATGGGAGTGTTGGAGTGTGATCAATTACCTGGTGTGAGCAGGTGTTGGAGTAAAGGAGAATACCAGTAAGAAAGGGGTATTACTATGATGTTAATGTAAACTGTTGCTGTATTTCTGTTTAATGGGTTCCCCTGTGTGGGATAGAAAACCCAGATGTTATTGATTATGTTGTGAGCTGCCTCGAGTCGACTTATTTGAGAGAGTGCGGGATATAAATAAATATGGTAGTATGGTATGGGAGGGAGTTCCACAGTCGTTGTACAGCCACCGAGAACGCCCTCTCCATCGTGACCCCCCGGTTCACCCGGGGGACCTCCAGAAAGACACCCCCGGCAGATCGCAGAGGTTGCCCCACGGCCCAGGAAGTGAGACAGTCTCTCAGATAGCAGGGGCCCAGACCGTGTAGGGCTTTAAAGGTCAAAACCAGCATCCTGAATCGGACCTGGAATGCTATAAGCAGCCAGTGCAGAGCCTGGAGCACAGGTGTAATGTGCTCCCTACAACCCATCCCCATCAGGAGATGGGCCGCCGCATTCTGCACCAGCTGCAGCCTCCGAGTCGTCACCAAGGGCAGCCCCACATACAGGGTGTTGCAGTAATCCAGCCTTGAGGTGATGAATGCATGGATGAGGGTGGCCAGGTCAGAGCTTGAAACATATGGCTGGATCCTCCACACAAGATGTTATTGGCGGAAGGCTCCCTTTGCCACCGCCTCCACCTGACAATTCAGGTGGAGGTCAGGGTCCAAGAGAAACCCCAAACTCCGCACCTGCAGGGCCAGCGGGGGGCAGATCCCCTCCATTAGGGGAACCATCACCTCCGCTGCCTTACCCACCAACATCACCTCCATTTGAAAAGGGCCAAAGAAGAGGTATATTTGTTTTATTAAAAGTATTTGGGTGGGGTTTCCCTCTCTCTTTGCCAAATATTTCCTCCAATGCCTAGAAAAGTTAACTTGCTGTATGGTAAGACACATCAGGCATATGTATACAAGCAGAGGGTACCAAGAAGTCTGATGAGCTCTCAGCAAGCTACATCATTAGCACCAATGCTGGCTACTAGTGAGGTCATATAAACTACTGCTGTGGAGTAACTATGTAGTCACTGCTCAGCAATTAATTCCTTAGCTCTTTGGGAGCTGGGGTCACTCACAAAACACTGTCCTAGAATGAATAACAGCAGCAGCAACAGAAAATCAGCAAGGTTTATTCCTGAAGGCTTGCTTGTATTGTGCAAAATCGAAACCTTCACTTTTAGTATATTACTCTATTTCCTTCGGATATGTAGACAGACTTCAAACTGTAAAGCAATGTAGTGCTGTCTTGCTTGTTTCTTTCATTCATCCTGACAGAGCCTGTTCACTCGAAAACCAGCTTTACATATAGTTTATTTATGAAGAAAAAGCAGTTAAAAAAACTGTTATCATATAAGCAACCAAAAATGCAATACCAGCAGTTACAAAACTGAATTTGTCCACTCTCCGCTTAGAGACACATTATGCAATGACTGCTCTCTACCGGGGCAACACCATGAGAATTACCCTTCTCATACTAGGAAAGATGTTGGGAAAGGCTTCTTTTAAATTTAATCATATTAAATTGTGACTGAGGGAACCTCAAAACGTTTGGAGTCTAGATTCTGCCCACATAATCAAACAAAAGCTCAGACGCTTATCCAGACCTCAAGGCTGCAAAATAAGGCTGCTGTCTGAAAGACTACTGTGAGAGTACTCAAAATGAGTAAACCTTTAAGTCTTTGCAGAATTGGGGTTTTAGGGCTTAGGCTAGAAATCATGAGACATGGGGGAAGGAGAAAAGGGAAGTTGCATAGCTTTTATCCATGCATGCTAGTAGTTCATTTGTTCATTTCTTTCTTCTAACTATACACTATAGTTAGCTTTTTTTTCTTGAGAAGGAAAATAGATTTGGTTCATTTCTCCCTCAGCTTTTTAATAATGGTTGTTTTTACACACACATTTCTCCTGCATGTTTGCTGTTACATCCTGAACTTTGTGTGTGTCTAAATCACTCAGCCAGATCTTAAACATCCAGCTCTTTGAACTGCCACGTAGAACTTCTCCCAGAACCTTTGTGTGTAAAAAGGTCTCCTGGTAAACTGCTTTGCTCCAGGCAGCTGTGGTCACTTCGTTTCCATGGCAGCTTGTCACATCTACAGCTGCGGCTACTTTAGGCTGTCTCAGGGCAGTGTTTGTGTGAAGAATGCATCTAGAACTTACTTGTGGACTTGTAAATCCAACAGATTGAAATATCCAGAACATTAAGGTGTGTGTAAAGATGCCCACTGGCTTGCTTCCCTCAAATGAAGACTGAGATACAGTAGCTCAAAGTAATATCAACTATGAACTATATCACTAGAGATATGTTTGGAACATCCATTCCTGTCGCAAATCACAACGAACATGAAACTATAGTCACAAAAAAGTAACTCCATAGTTTCCTAACTAAATGGATTTAGAATTCTATTTTTCGTTTTTAACTCGTATGGCCACAAACTGAAGAGCAACTCTCAAAGTGCATGACAGAGAAAGCTTCCTAAAAATCTTCCACTGACATATATTCACAAAAGGACAGCACAAACACTGAGCTTTTCTCATGTTTTACTGTCTACTTTAGTAATCTTGTATCACTGCTCTTTTATTGCCCCAGCAAATACAACAGCCTTTTCCTAGTCCACCTAATATATTTTACATGATATTTTTACATGTGTTTTACATCTAACATTACAGAAAGTCTTAGTTTTGTTTATACATTCAAGAAAGCAGATATGCCAAATAATACAATTCGTATTTTCCTGGTCATTCTGGTGAATCTGCCAGCAGCATATTTGGGCTCTTCCCAGCTAGGGGAACTGCTGGCAGATCAAGAGTGTTCTGTGACAGCAGCCCAGGCAGGGAAGGATCTGGGATTGCTACCTGCAGAGCCATGGGTATTCCCCACACATTTGCCAGAAAGAAAGTATGAATTCCTGCTACAGAGATTTTACATTTATTGCTCTCCACACCTTCCTATGAGCATGAAGAACACAACTATAACTTGCCTTCAGTGTGGCTTCAATGGCATTCTATGCATGTGGGCCACATCTTGAGAATGCAGCTGTAGGAACTCAATTGCAGTAAAGGGAGGCAGTCCCGATTTACAGCAGTGTAACTAAAACTACCACTGCCCCACTGTGTGAAAGGAAAGGTCTACCACTGGATCAGTCAATACATGTACAAATTTCAAGTCTCATAGCTATAGTTCTGCATTTAGGATTAAATACCAATATCATAACTCAGTCTTACATCTGATTCTTAAAGCACTACACCTGTGCAAACTTCACTAAGGTGAATTAGGTGTGGGACAGCAGCACCTTAACTATCAGATCTTAGTCCTCAGGCAAATTCCTACTGCTCTCAGCTGACATTAAAAACTGTACTTGACTCACCACTAAGATTTTGGTTTAAATACCTCACTACTCAGTTATTCAATACTGTTCTGGGGGAGGAAAACAGAGCTAATCCATTTTGTTGAGTCTACTATTTCCTAGTTACAAAGCAGTTAAAGGATTTTTGATTTTAAAAGGAAACTTGTGCATTTCATACTGTTTGCTGCAGCTATCAGTAAAGATGATAGATTATATTCTCAACTGGAGTGGGAGAGATTTAAAATTTTAATTTCTATTTATGACAACAGTTTTCTGATTTTGACCGGAGGGCAGTTCATAAAGAATTGGCTGCTCCTGTCTGAGTTCTCCTACCTTCTATAGGCTTCCAGAAGCAGTCAGAAACAAGGAGGGCCACTCTAGTTACCTCTCAGTAGGAGCTGCAACTGCACAAATGGAGGACAAACAAGAACTCATACTAGTATGAGGCAAGGGGAAGGGGAAGAAATGCCAGTCATAAGCTATTACACAAATGTATTCACTTTGCCCAATACCTACTGTACACTCATTATATATCTACATCTACAAAAAATTATTATTAAATTATTGATTGACTGCATCCTCCTGGGATCCAAAGCTTCCTTGAGAGTTGTGCTGTTCAGTTGCTTTCCAAGTATCTCTCTCTCTCTCTCTGTCTAAAATTAACTTTAGTAGTGGCAAACAATTATTATGGGATGTTCACATACTTCCAGTTAGCCAAGGCTAGAGGCGAAAGGTTTTCAGTTACCTGAGAATTTAGCTATCTATTATAAAGACATGTTCCTGATATGAAGACATTTGTTATAGTTCTGTCTAGTGTATATCTATTTTTATATTTTAATATGTTTGAGGCTACAGCGAGAGCTTATGCCAATAAAGGTTGATTGATTGATCTAGTTCTGTCAGCTGACTAATGAATCCTGACCTGAGTAGTCAGACCAAATGCCTGGATGGAGTGCTACCATGCTACACTGGTAGCCAGCTGCATGGGTTAGGGGGTGCAGGGCATCCAGCACACAGGCAGACATGGAGTTTGGGGTACAGGGCCAGGACAGGAGTCAGAGCACGAGGAAAAACAAAGCAAGATGTCAAAGGCGCAAAGGCCTGAAGACAAGGAATTGCTCCACCCACCTTCCTGCTTCCACCATACAGGCTTATATTCTGGCTGCCAGCCAACCAGGAAGCCGGTAGGTGTGGCAGAAGCTGAAGACAGAAGGAGGGAGTTGCAAGGGCTGAAGGGCTGCAGATGAGGAGGGTGAATGGGGCCAGGGAGGCAGCCATGGTAGTGAATCAGGCAGCTAAGGCAGTGTGGTAAAGCAAGGCACTGCCCTGTGATTAAGGGTTCAAGAACTGGGTCCTGACAGTGAGGTTACCAGCATATGGTGAGTGTCACACAGAGTTATACCAATTTAAACACCTGCACTGCACATTTGCTAGGTACCAAGATCATAGCAAATTTACAGCTAAATGTGCTGCGTGGGGTGAACAGCTAATCCACAGCACAGCCACCATGGTGGGAGTTCATATCAATGAATCAGATTCCTATGAAGTGTTGCCAGAGGGCAGTCTCACAAATTTATGCCAAGTTTTGCGATATTTGATGGTCCTCTTAAAGCTCCATCTGTTGCAAAAGCTATTTCATAAGAATCTCAGCTCTGTTGTCTATTCCCCAGGGTTGTGGAAAGGTGGTAGAAAGGATGGCCTTGAGTGCACCTGAGTGCAGTCTCAGAAACCACAAGGCAGAGTCAAACTTTTTCTTTTTAAAGTATGATTTTTAAACTAATTTTATGACTTCTGAGGGGTCTGATTCATAACGTTTGAACACCTGAGGATGACAACACTCCCAACATATTCTGTATGGCCTAGAAAATTGGGAAGTCTAGAAAATAACCTGTAAAATTTCCTTTTTATGGACTAGAGGAAGTTCTACTATAGTCTCCCAAAGAGAGTAGTAGAGGCAAACTACCTTCCTGTTGAGATGGAGCTGGATAGATTTATGGGTAATGTATTTATGTGATGCTTTAATCAGTTGCCAGAAGACAATGGTAAGGAAATCCCCCCCAAGCGATTTTTGTCCCCGGCTGCACCCTTCCTTAGAAGCATCAAAGGGTGTTTTCAAATGTGATGGGGGCTCAGTTTAACACAACTTTAGTGTGATTTCACCTGGGGACACTGTCGCACTGAAATGCGCCCACCCGATGTTTCTCGGGGTTGGATCTTTACTGTAGTGGGGGCTAGCCCGGGCTGTGACATGAGGAAATCCACAAATCACAGCCCAGGCTAGCCGCCACCATGGCCAGAATCCAGCCATCGGACCAGGAGTAAAGTGTTTGAAATCCTGTTTTACTCACTGTGGTCCTGAGTGGTGGGGGGGAGGGGTGGCTGTCATGGCCCGGAGTGGCAGTGGCTGGGCAGAAGCACGTCCGCCCAACACTGCCCCTATGTTGTACCCAGGCCCGTCACATCAGTTTGGGGGCCTGGCTGATTCCAAGAAAACAGAAGGTCTCAAACAGATGGAAGTTCCCCCAAATCTAAGGACCACAGTCCACTAGCAACACACAAACAAGGATGTGAGGGAAAGGGACTAAATCTCAGTTGTCTGGTCAGCAGCAGCCCCGCGCCGAGCAAGCAAAGGGAGCGACAGGACAGGTATGGAAGGGAGAGCAGAATTTATCTAAATGCACAGCATGCTCAGCATGCTTGGTATACTCAGCTGTAAAGGTTAAGGAGCTTCCTCCGTTGGGGGGTGGGATACCCGAAGTCTCAGCACCGATTGGTGCTCATCTTTTGCAGTCAACCAGGGAGAAGATTTGGAAAGGGGAATATGTAGATTTGTTTGCGCTTCTGTTTAACGATCCCATCCCGGATCCCAACGACAAAGAGGAAGTAAAGGAGAAGGAGCGTTTCAAATGGCCAAAAGCGGATTGCAATTGGTCGAATTGGACTGTCACTTATTCCATATATACAGGAGTGGTGATGCAGGCGTATCCAGAAAGGGCAGTTGAGATGGTCAAATATCAAGAAATTGTATGTAGGGTTTACGAGACTGGTAAGCAGGGGGCATGGCTCATCTATGATGAAGGATTCTGGCACAGAGCAGCCATCACCCTGGGCATTAGATGGGACTTGCACGTGAACGATATTTGGTTAGAGGCCATGAGCGCCGGAGCCAATGCGAGTCAGGCTGATAGTGGCCATGTGCTTGTGAGGGAAAGATCAGCGCCTGCCAATGACATTAGCTTTCGTGAAGGACTGGGACTAGCGTGGTTGAACCATGTTGGGAATTTAGCCGGTCAGGGATGTGTAGCAGGTCTCCATGCAGGTTTTGTCACGTATGCGCGCTGTGCGGTACGCCACATGCAACTGCGAACTGTAACAGACGAAGTTTTGGGGAAGTTTCACCAACAAAAAGGGGGACAGGGTGTGTTGCCCCGTGGGCCGCAGGGAGGCGCTGCTGGAAAGAGCACCAACTCTGGTTGACCCTTATGCACTGGAAGCGGCACTCAGAGGTTACCATGACAAGGAAGCATTGGGGTATGTATTGAAGGGGTTCAGGGATGGATTTAGGATACAGGCAGTGGGTTTGATTCCATTGGTAGCAAAAAGAAATTTAAAATCAATTGTAGGTATGGAACACACTGTAAGTGCTAAACTGGAAAGAGAGCATGCTGAAGGAAGGATCGCATGGCCTTTTGAGTCCCCTCCGTTGCCTGACCTGCATATATCCCCTTTGGGTGTGGTTCCCAAGAAGGCGCCTGGAGAATATTGCCTTATTCATCATCTTGCCTATCCTAGGGGAGCTTCGGTGAACAATGCCATACTCCACAAGTTTTGTTCAGTGCAATATTCTTCATTTGATACAGCTGTGGAGATGGTTTGCAGGTGTGGAGTGGGAGCACTCCTTGCAAAATGCGATATCAAATCGGCTTTTAGGCTGTTACCCGTGCATCCTGATGATTTTAAGTTCTTGGGTTTCACATGGGGGGGGGGGGGAGTTTTATTTCGATAAGGCAATGCTGATGGGTTGCTCCATTTCGTGTGCGGCCTTCGAGAAATTTAGTTTTGTTTTGGACTGGCTGGTCAGGGAGCAGTCGGGATTACAACAAGTCATCCATTATATGGATGATTGTTTATTCATGGGGCGCAGGGCTCTGATGAATGTGGGCGGTTGCTACAAATGTTCTAAGGGTCAGCAAAAGAAGGACCAGTGACGTCATTATTATTCTTGGGCATTCAATTGGACATGGTTAACTCACTTTCACGCTTGCCTGAGGAGAAATTAGCAGCATTAAGGGAAGGAATTGATAAGTGTTTAAGAGCAAGGAAGGTTACTGTTCAGCAGCTTCAGTCATTGCTTGGCAGCCTTAATTTCGCATGCAAGGTAATCGCGCCAGGGAGAGCCTTTTTATCAAGGCTTTAAACAAACTTTAGGTAACATCCACCCCAGGGATCACCCTACTTCCCACCCAGGGATTGCCTACCTACCTTGAGCTCCGGGCGGCAGCGGCACTCCGGCGCTGACTGTGGCTGCCGGCTTCAGCACGCTACTAGGCAATGGGGACAGTTCCCCATTGAAATCAATGGAAAAGATCCGGTACCGGTAAACCGGTATTAATCTGGTAAGCCGGTATTCTTAAATCTGGGAACCGGTAAAACCAGTACCCGGTATTCGCGCTGATGTCCCACTCCTACCAAGCAGGCCGAGCTGGAGGCAGCAGTACTGGCAGGGCCAGTGGGCCAGGCCCCAGCGGCTGCTCCGCCACCCGTTCCCACACCCCAAGTGCCCCCAAACCCTTACGGGGTCGGGGCTGCTGCTCCTCGAGCCCCAAGAGCCCCAAAATAGAGAACTTTTTGGGGGATCGCCGTCTATTTCAGGTTTTTTTTTTCCCTTATGTGAGATAACCTTCACTATGCAACCGACCACTTACACCACGAACCAGCTGAAGGTAACTTTTATCATTGGACATCTTGGGGGAATAGCCTTAGATTGGGCTACCATGCTGTTAAAAAGCAAGAGCCCCCTACTATCCAAGTTTGCAGATTTCGTAAAAGAATTCTCCTTTTTGTTTGACCACCCCCATTGTGTACACAACGCAGAAACTCAGATTATGTCCCTCAAACAAGGAAAGGGGAGTTTGCTTGAGTACATTACATGCTTTCAACAGCTAGTCTTGAAGTTACAGTGGTCAGCAGATGTACTAAAGGTGCTATTCTGGAGAGGCCTGAGTGAAGAACTGAAGGATCAGTTATCCTTCACAGCATTACCAGAGATGTGGGAGAAATTAACGACCCTCGTGCTGCAAATCGATGACAGACTAGTGGAATGACGGAGGGAAAGGCAGCAAAAAAACTGAACACCCCTACTCAGGCCCTCCCTAGGCTCTACACCGGCTCAGAGAACCCCAAGACTGTGGACCCAGAACCTATGCAAATAGGGGCTGCCCAAGGGCCCCTAACACTAGAAGAAAAGGACAAACGACGGAGATCCTTCCTTAACCATGCAATGACAGGGAGCGGGAAACTCCAAAGGCCGAGACAGGCAAGGGCCATCTCGGACCTGAAACAAATTCCCTTGGCTTCCTCCCTTCGACAAACCCATCTTCGGGTCCCTCTAACAGTCACTGTTACCCCAGGGTGCTCCTTCGTCATCTGGGCCCTAGTGGACTCCAGAGTGTCTAGCAATTTCATGGACAGCGGTCTCGTTACTTCCCAGGCTCTCCGAATGGAACCAAAGATCCAGCCAGAGCCAGTACATACCATCAATGGTTCCCAATTGGTATCTGGCCCAATTACAAGGCAAACTGCTCCACTGAAGTGCACGATTGGAAACCACCAGAAAACACTCACCTTTGATGTAGTATGCACCCCCCTGTTTGTAGGGGTCTTAGGCCTACCTTGGCTCTGAAAACATGATCCTCACATTTCTTGGCCTGCTAACCAGCTGCGGCTATCCTCTACACACTGTCTTCGCACTTGTGCCTACCTGGATGAAGAATAGCGGCAACCACTCCTGAAACACTTGCTCCATATTCCACCAGAGTACCAGGATTACAGTGATGTGTTCAGCAAACAGTTCGCCACCGCCCTGCCCCCACCCCCCCATAGGCCGTATGACTGCCCGGTCGACCTCCAACCAGGGGCAGAACCACCATTTGGATGCATTTACACGTTGTCCATTCCTGAACTAGGGACGCTCCGCCTCTATCTGGATGAAGCCTTACAAAATGGATGTATGCATCTCTCTTGCTCCCCTGCGGGGGCACCCATTTTTTTTGTAACAAAAAATAGATGGAGGTCTCCGGCCCTGTATAGATTATCGCAGCCTCAACAACGTTACGATCAAGAACTGCTCCCCGCTTCCCCGATCCCGGAACTCTTAAACCGTTTAAAAGGAGCCAAGTCTTTACGAAGCTCGACCTACGGGGAGCCTACAACCTAGTGAGGTTCCGGAAGGGGGAAGAATGGAAGACTGCCTTCCAGACCCGATACGAACACTCTGAATACCTAGTGATGCCGTTTGGCCTAGCGAACGCACCGGCTACGTTCCAGCATTTAATAAATGACATTCTCCGAGACCTTCTAGAGGTTTTTATGATCGCATATCTTGACGATATCTTAATTTACTCTGCTACCCATCAGCAACACATCGAGCACGTCCGGAAGGTTCTCCAACGCCTCCGCACGCATAGGTTGTATTGTAAATTAGAAAAATGTGTGTTCCACCTTGCCTCGGTGAACTTTCTCGGCTTCATTTTCACCCCCACCGGAATAAAGATGGATCCCCACAAGATGGAGGTGATTCGACAATGGCCACCGCCCAAGTCAGTAAAACTTCTCCAGCGGTTTCTTGGCAGTATGAACTGCTAGCGCCAATATATCCCACATTACGCTGAGATCACTATGCTCCTGACTCGTCTCTTGAAAAAACACCAGGAGTACACATGGGGTCCGGAACAACAACAAAGATTCCGCTACTTAAAGGACGCATTTATGTCCGCACCCCTTCTTCTGCACCCTGAGTTCCAAAAGCCTTTCCAGGTAGAGGCAGACGCCTCCAACAAGGCTCTCAGAGCGGTATTATCACAGAAGTCTCCCACCGATGACCAAATGTTACCATGTGCATACTACTCACGGCAACTAAGCCCAGCGGAACAGACTTACGCAATCTTCAATCAGGAACTGCTCGCGATTAAGGCCGCATTTAAAACATGGTGACACTACCTGGAAGGTGAAAAATATCCAGTCACCATTGTCACGGATCATAAAAATCTCACTTACCTGCAGACTGCGCAAATCACCAATGCCAGGCATGCCCGCTGGACCCTTTTTTTGGTGCGCTTTTCCTTTGTGATCTGGTACCACCCTGGCAAGCTCAACATGTTGGCAGATGCCCTCTCACAGTATAATGAAGGAGGATGCGAAGAGAAAACGCAGCAAGGCCCCATCCTGGATCATAAGGTATTCACTCCTACTTACATATCCCCAGAACGCCTTGCAAGAGCAACGGCCCAAGAACTACTTCCAGTCAATGACCCTTCCTACACAGAAGACAACGGCCTGCTAAGAAAGCATGGCCTCATTGTCATTCCTCCTTCATGCTATTCACAGGTCCTTTGGGCCCATCATGATGCCCCACTGGCAGGACACCCTGGGCGGGACTGTACCTGTCATTTAATTCAACGGACCTTTTTGTGGCCATCCCTCACCCGGGACGTGCGATGCTACATCAAAGAGTGCACTTCATGTGCCCATACAAAGATTCCTAGACAGGCCCCGAGGGGCCTGTTGCAGCTGTCCGAACCACCCATAGGACCCTGGCAACGAGTCGGCATTGATTTTATCATCGAACTACCCCCCTCCCGGGGATATACAACTGTACGCGTAGTCACGGACCATTTTACCAAGATGGCCCACTTCATTGCCTGCAAGGGTCTCCCTACGGCCCGCCGCACAGCACTCCTTTTTATTTGCCATGTTGTCAAGCTGCACGGATGGCCCCTTGAACTCGTAAGTGACCGGGGCTCCCAGTTCGTTTCTTGCTTTTGGAAAGCCCTCTTCGCTGCTTTACGTGTACAACTAAAACCAACAACTGCCTATCATCTGCAAGCGAATGGCCAGGTCGAAAGGGTTTACCAGGATTTTGAACAATACCTCTGTTGCTACATAAACTACTTCTAGGACGATTGGTATACCACTCGCCCAGTTCGCCCATAACAATGCTCCAAACGCTTCCCTTGGCGAGTCCCCTTTTTATGTTACCTACGGATTCCACCAGCAAATCGGCTCCCCTGGCCTCCCTGCAGTCCACGTGCCTGCAGCAGGGAGTCTAGTGCGCCACATCCAACCTGCCCAAGCACTCGCCAAAGCTACTCTAACGCAATCTCGACAGCGCTATAAGGACAATGCAGACAAACATCGACACCCCGCAGCACCCCTCTAACCCAGAGACTACGTGTGGATAGACTGGCACCACTATGCGTCCACGCGCCCTTCCAACAAACTGGATGACAAATTCTTTGGTTCATATCCCATCGACAGACAGCTCAATGATGTCACCTATAAGGCACGCCTGCCCCCACACGTCCGCATTCACCCGACCTTCCACGTCTCCCTTCTGAAAAGGGCAGACGCCAGGGACTGTCCCTCAACAACACCCCAGATGCCTGTTCCAATGCCTCCTGACAACCTTGACTATGAGGTGAAGGCTATTCTTGACTCCAGGCTGCATCGCGGGCGCCTACAGTACTTAATTGACTGGGCAGGTTTTGGTCCAGATGACTGCTCCTGGGAACCCGCAACACACGTCACGGCCCACCGTCTTGTCCGCTTATTCCACCGCTGACACCGAGAAGCCAGGACACCGGTGGACCTTTGCCCGGAGAGCTCGAGGGGGGGGTCACTGTCAGGGCTGCCCCGCTTCCTCGCAGGAGGGGGCTCTGATGTCGGGGGACCCTGGTTCGCCAGCAGGCTTACCCTCCGGCTCTTCCGCCCACCACGACCTCTCCGGCTCCTCGGACAGGCGCACAGCTGAGTCCGGGAGTTGCCAAGACAACACCCCGGCAGGACGCCGCTGCAGGGCCCTCCCCCGCGCAAAGTGTGGGGGTGGGGCCAACGCCGTTGCACCGCTCCTTGCGGCTACAGGCACAGCAGGGGGGCGTGGCTAATGCTTTAAACTCCGGCGCTGCAGGACAAACAGCGCCGGTGATTTAGAGTAGACTGGCCCCCTCGCTGAGAGCTAAGTGCCTTGTGGATTGATTCTTGCCTACATCTTCGTTGTGTTCCTTTCCTCCCCTTCCTTTGTCCATCTGTGGAGCTGTGGGTTGCGTGTGCTGGAGTGGTGTGGTTGGTGAGTGTTTTCCCTCTTCGTGTACTATCCTTGGAGTAATTGAGTGAGCGAGAGAGCAAGTCAGTGAGTGCGGGGTTGCTTCCCCCTTCCCGGGGTCCTCCCCCCTTCCCTGTTGGGGTGTTTGCCCCTCACCGCTCCCCCACGGACCCTAGGCCCTGCTCCTTCCTTCCCCCACTGTCGACACTATCATCCCATTTCCCTGTGGTGTGTATTGGGAGTGTGTGTTGGGTGCGAGACAGGAGGGAACACTCCAGTGCATTCTGCTTGGCGCCCTGTGATGATAGAGGCCTAAGCTTTTGAAGCTTCCTTGGCCACCACTCTATCCTGACGGGCATTCCTAAGTCCCGAGCTGCCTCCGAGCACTTCACAGAGTTGGTTCCTTTCCCTGCAGGTTGTCTGTGGGGTCCCTTTCAGGTTACGGGCCTTCCCCCTATCTTCCTTGTGTCCTTCCCCCTCCCTCATAACATGGGGGTCCAGTTAAGGTTGAGCAAAGTACCGTAGCATGTAATAAGACTTAGTATAGTTATGAGACATCTCCTTATGAGATGGGGGGAAAAGTCGCTCTGGCGCAAGGGTTGGTTAGTAAGCGTCAGGGGCTTACCCAGGAATAGGAAATGTCATGAGGCTGATTCGCTCTCATGCATACCTACACCTTCTCTGATAAAGTAAGTTTTAGCATAAGTACTCAGGTCATCCAATGGAGCTCTTCGGTCCATGGGTGAATGAGATAGGTAAGAAAAGTTAAGATGGCTGGTACCTGGGTGCCATCCCAGGCAGTCATAAATTAGATGGTTAAAGAATTGGTACTGGACCCTTGTAGGGATTAGGAGCAGAACCCCTCTGATGTGTTGATGTGTTTTTAATGTGAATCTGAAATAAAAGAGTGTGGCCTTTAAATTCCAACATAATGTGTCCTTGTCTCATTCCGGATGCGGCGACAAATGCACAATGTGCATGTACAGATTGATCCCATATATTATAAACAATCTTCCTCTATTATATTAAAAATGTTAAAAAATGCAATGCAAATACAATTTAACCCACAATACAAATACAATTGAACCCAAATGCGTTTCGGGGGTACCCCCTTCTTCAGTAGGAAATTGAGGTTACTTATCAGTAACTCTGTTCTTCTAGAGAGCTCCACGTATTCTCACTCTTGGGATTCACTTCCTGCTCTGGAAGGCACCGGAGACCTTGATGTCAACTGTTTCCAGGCAGAAAACCTGGAAAGATCTAGAATATGGTGAGGGCTCCGCCCCTCCATCTCCCCTCCCATTCAGTCAAAAGCACAGGCTCAAGATCGCGCGAGAACGGGACTGTATAAATAGGGGAGGAGCCCTCACCGCCTCAGTTCCTTCCAACTCCGTCCCGGAAGACAATTTCAGTAGATACATCCGAGACAGAGGGGAAGGAGGGCAGAGCTCTCTCTCGAAGAAAGGAGTTACTGGTAAGTAACCTCAATTTCTTCTTCAAGGATCTCCGCGATTCTCACTCTTGGGAGAGTGAATAGCAGTTTGAGACACCTACCTCAAGGTGATGGGAGTCGAGGAGGTTAAATCAAGGAGTGACTGTAGAACTGCTTTCCCCACTAAGGTGTCCGACCTTGCCGCTAGGTCCATGGAGTAGTGCTTAGCGAACGTGTGACGGAAGGACCACATAGCAGCTTTACATATATCTATGATCGGGACACCGTGAAAGTTAGCCAGGGTAGCGGCTACTGCTCTTGTCGAGTGGGCTCACAGATGGGAAGGTGGTGTCTTCCCAGATTGGTGTTAGCATCTCTGGATACAGAGGAGAATCCACTTCGAAAGTCTCTGTGAAGTAATCTTAACTCCGACTCTTTGTCCCCCATAGGAGATGAAAAGTGCATCAGAGGCCCTGATGTGTCTAGTTCTGTCGATGTAGAAAGAGAGAGCCCTCTTTAAATCTAGAGTATGTAGAGCTTGTTCCGTATGAGATTAATGTGGTCTTGGGAAGAAGACTGGTAAAGATATAGTTTGGTTGTGATGGAAGGGTGAGACGACTTTAGGAATAAACAAAGGGTCAGTCTGTAGGTCAACCCTGTTATTGCTAAAACGAATGTAGGGTGGAGAGGCTCTGAGGGCTGCCAATTCACTAACTCTTCGGGCTGAGGTGATGGTCACTAAGAAAGCAGTTTTTAGGGACAGGATCTCCATGGAACAAGTAGCCATGTGTTCAAATGGGGGGCCCATTAATTTTGATAACACCAGGTTAAGATCCCACTGGGGAGCCGGGTGGGTAAACGGGGGGAACGAATTGACGAGACCTTTCCAGAAGGTCCTCGTCAAAGGGTGGGCGAACAGAGTCTCTGCGCCGTCTGGTTTGAGGCGAGACAAAAGAGCAGCCAAGTGTACCTTAATGGAGGAGAGAGAGAGACCAGATCCCTGGAGATGTAGGAGGTATTTGAATACATGATCCATTTTGAGAGAGGTTAGTGGTGTATTGAGGGAAGCACACCAACGAGAGAAGCGAGTCCACTTCGCTGTGTAGCACGCCCTGGTTGAGGGGCGACGAGAGTTTAACAGAACAGTTGCAACATCTGGGGATAAGTCCTCTGTCATGAAAGGAACAGCCAGGCGCAAAGATGGAGCATTTTGGGGTTGTGGTGAAGAATGGCTCGTTGGCAGGACAAGAGGAAGCTCTGAGAGGAAGCTCTGTGACCTCGGTTGCCAGTTCCTTGAGTGTCTGGAACCACGTTTGCCTCGGCCAAAAGGGGGCAATGAGAATAACGTGGGAATGTTCGGATCGGATCTTGTGAAGCACCTTGTGCAGCAGAGGCGTTGGGGGAAAGGCACAGAGGAATTCCCCACTCCAAGAGATCATGAAGGCGTCCGACATTGATCCTGGCGCTAGACCTGCCCGGCTGCTGAAGATGGGCAGCTTTGTGTTCTCTGCCATGGCAAAAAGGTCTATGGAGCGGGTACCCCAGATCCTGAAATGTCGTCCAGGACAATGTCGTTTAGAGACCACTCGTGGTGGTTGGATAGTAGACGGCTGAGCTGGTCTGTGACCGAATTCTCTTGGTCTGCCAGGTGTATCGCCTGAAGGTGGATGTTGTGCTTGATGCTCCAGGTCCAAATAGCTTCTGCCTCGAGCGAAAGGCGCGTAGATCGTGCCCCTCCCTGCTTGTCGAGATACCACATGGCTGCATTGTTGTCCGTGATAACTAGGATCTTCTTTCCTCTTGTATGTGCTACGAGGGCTCTGAGCGCCCAGCGCATGGCTCTCAGTTCCAGCAAGCTTATGTGCAGCCGCGTTTCCTCTGGGGACCAGAGGCCGTGGACTCTGTGGTGTGCCATGTGAGCCCCCCAAGCCTGTGAGGAAGGCATCTGTGGTGATGGAGGCATCTATGTGCGGGGGTTCAAAGGGAGTACCCTGTAGCACCTGAGACTGATCTGTCCACCAGCGAAGGGTCTGTAGGACCTCATTTGGCAGGGTTACCTTCCTGTTGAGGGAGTGGAGGGCAGGGGCATATACTTGCTTGAGCCATTGCTGTAGAGGCCTCATGTGAAGCCTCGCATAGGGAGTTACCACTGTGGTGGATGCTAGGAAGCCCTGGAGGCGGAGGAAGAAGCAAATTGTTCTGGTGCTTTGAGAGTGTAGGCTCTCTATGACATGCTTGGTGTTGTTGACCCTGTCCTGAGGGAGAGAAGCCCTGGACCGGTTGGTATCCAGGATAGTCCCTATGAATTGTAGACGTCTTGTGGGGGTGAGATGTGATTTCTGCAGATTTACAGCAGCCCCAGGTTCTGCAACAGTGCCAGGGTTAACTGAACATGTTTCAGTAGGTTGGATCTGGAGGAGGCTAATAGGAGCCAGTCGTCTAGATATGGATAAACCTTTACGTTTATTCTCCTCAGGTGGGCGGCGACGCTTACGCATTTTGTGAAGACCCTCGGAGTGGTGGAGAGTCCGAAAGGGAGGACCGTGTACTGGAAGTGGTGGTCTCCTACAGCAAAGCATAAGTAGCGTCTGTGAGAGGGTGTGATAGAAATGTGGAAATACGCATCCTTGTGATCAAGAGAGGATAACCCATCTCCTTGTTGCAAACCCGTAAAAATGATAGAGAGGGAAGTCATTCAGAATTTGTATCATTTAATGTATTTTTTAAGAAGCCTGAGATCCAGGATGTGTCTAAACCCCTCATCCTTTTTGGGGACTACAAAATAACTGGAGTAGAATCCGGTATTTTGTTCTGAGAGGGGGACCTCTTCAATAGCTCCTTTCAAGAGAAGATTTTTGACTTCCAGAAGTATTTGAGTTTTGTGGGGGGAGCCCCGGTGGGGCGGGGAAGGGGAGTTGTGGAGGAAAGTATGAAATTGGATGGTGTAGCCAGACCTAATTATTTCCCTGACCCAGCGATCACGGGTGAAGGATGTGAGATGTGATTTCTGCAGATTTACAGCAGCCCCAGGTTGCTGCCCTTCCATTGATCATAGAAGGGCAGGAGACAGTTACGAAAGGCAGGTAAACCCTCCTCACTGCCCTTGATCTGAGGGAGGCTAAAAGCGATTTTTGGGGGGTTGCCCAGAAGAAGAATTGGAGGAAGGTCTCCCTCTCTGTTTGTTAAACCTCCTCCGAGGCTGGGAGGCAGAGGGTTGGGGTTGTAGTTACTGCGGAGAGAAACACCTCCCCATTTGGAATGGGTAGGAAGAGAGCTACCTAGGGGTGTAGGAATAGGGGCAGTAGATGGGTAAAATCTTTTCCTCATAGCCCTGATAACCCCAGTAGACCTAGCGGTTTGGCTAGTGTCTTTTATTTTCTTGAGGGTTTCATCCGTGGATGAGGCAAAGAAACCCTCGCAGTCAAAGGGCAAATCCTCAATCCGAGTCTTGTTCTCTGGGGTGAGAACAGTGGATCTTAGCCAGGCGTGTCTCCTGAGAGTTATGACAGAGGCCATTCCCCTAATATTAGAGTCGGCGATGTGCATATTGGCCATGAGTTGGAACTGGGATATTTGCATTCCCTCCTTCTGGTCAGATGGGGAAGTTTGGAGACCCCCTGCTCTAGTCTTGAGCAAGGCTGCTGCAATGACTAGAGAGTTGGGGGGCGGGGGTTTGTAGAAAATATTAGCCCCTTCCTTGGGGATGGCATAGAGAGAGTCAGCCAGCTTATTGATGGGGGCAGCTGAAGAGGCTTTGGCCCACACCGAGGTGGAAGGCTCCATAAGCTGCTCGAACATGGGGAACATGATGTGGCCCGGTTCCCCACTACCTAAAATGCCAAAGACAGGCCCCAATTGAGTCTTTCTGACCACCTTCGTGGGGAATTTAGGTAGTGCTGAGACTAGTCTCTTTAGCATGGCCTGAAAGGCCTTCGTGTCCTCTGTGGCCAGGACTAGATTGGGTTCCGAAATGAAATCCAGCAGAGGGGAAATGGTCTCGTCCTCCTCTATGACAGGTAAAGAGGAGGAGGATGAAGAGGATGCAGACCTCCCTGATGAAGCCTCTAGATCGGGTGGAGGCTTCCTTGAAGCCGGGTGATCAGAGGGGGGGTGCCCTAAGAGGGAGCTAAGGAAGGTGGTTCCCATGGGCTGTGCTGACCTGTGACCCTGCACAGTTTCCCATTCCTTAGGGACGGTGGTGCCAATGGAACCGCAGAGCGGGACCGAGTAGGGGGTTGGCTCCTTGTGTCCTGTACCGGTGTCAGGTCCGGAGCTGGAAGACTGACCGGTACCAATGCTACCTCTGCAGGAGGGGGTCTGGATATCGTAGCGGCTGGAGGTGCGCAAGGAGGGGCCGGCGGGATGTATCCTCCTACGTGCAGTGGGGCCGTAGTGCTCATATTTGGAGGGCGGCTAGTGAGCTCCATGCTCTCAAAATCAGTCCTGGATGGATATAGTGGAGATCCGCTCCAAGAGCGGGAATGGTACCTATGACCTCTGGCATAGTGCTGGTATCGCCAGTACCATGCGTTGTCATAAGGGGAGCAGCAGGAGCAGGGAAAGCACGTCCTCTGGTCCCTGTGGTACTGGAGAGTTGAACCTAGCAGGCTGGAAGGGGATGTCTGTGCATACCTGCCGGGTCTGTCAAACTGCAGGGTTCTATACCTGGCCGGAGATCTGGATCTCCACTGCTGATACCAGCGGTGCTCACTGTGGTGAGAGAAGGAGTGAGAGACCCTGTGCCGTTCCCGATGGGGAGACAGCGCCACCTCTAGAGGGTGAGTGGTAGGAGCGAGCTGTGGGTTTGGCGGTGGTACAGTAGGGGTCAGTACCAGTGGTGTCGGAGACAGTATGGTTTGTTTGGGATCAGAGAGAGTAGTCTCCACCTCCACACTGCTGAGGGTTCCCTCTGCCTCGGTTCTCTTGCCCTTCTTTTTCTTTCTGTCGTTAGCAGGGCATTTGGTGTTGTGATCCCTGCTGCGAGAGTCGCTCTTAGAGTGGGAGGCACTCCTGGCTGTCGACGGTACTGTAGCCGGAATGTCACCGGACTCTGCACCCATGGTACTGGTAGCGCTCTGAGGGTCCAACGGAGCTGCCAGAACCGCGGTCTCGGGGTTCATCCTGGAGGTTGCTGGGTGCCGTGGGGAGCCTGAGAGGCCCTTCTTCACCATCCTGAAGTGCCTTCTTAGTGAGAATGTCCTGGAATCAGAGAGCCCTAGCCCTTTTTGTCCTGGTGGAAAGGGTAGCACAGGTCTTGAAAGTGCGGGTATTGTGGGTCTCCCCAAGGCAGGCTAGACACAGAGAGTGCTGATCGCTCACCGAGCGAGTAGCTGGGCAGTAGCGGCAGCGTTTGAAGTCCGCCTGCTTGGGCATAGTCCGGCACACCCACGATAGAAGCAGGTGGAACCCAGGGGACAAGCCCGCGGGCCAAGGCACAGGCACTCAGATCTATGCAACTCTTCTAGATGGTGTACTAACTGTTCTTTTTTCTTTTACTGACAAAGTACTGAAAAGCACTGAGGTCTTCCAAGCGTGACGCGGTTGGAAGGAACTGAGGCGGTGAGGACTTCTCCCCTATTTATACAGTGCTGTTCTCCCGCGATCTAGAGCTCATGCTTTTTACTGGATGGGAGGGGAGATGGAGGGGCGGAGCCCTCACCATGTTCTAGATCTTTCCAGGTTTTCTGCCTGGAAACTGCTGACATCAAGGTCTCCAGTGCCTGCAGAGCAGGAAGTGAATCCCTAGAGTGAGAATCGCAGAGATCCTCAAAGAAGAATGGCCCTTCTGAATAAAATGTGACACCAAAGGCTCCTTAACTATCTGCCGTCTGATTCTCACTCTACAGTGCTCCAGAATTCTAGTCTTTACAGCCGATGGTATACCCAACATAGATCAAGTCACAAGGACACGATTAAATAAACAACTGACATTGTGCAGCATGTCGACAAGTGTGACAAAGGAAATTTCCTCCCTGTGCTGGGATATGTAAACTCTCTAGTCAGTATACTATGTTTTCAGGCCACGCAGTTTCCACACCTAAAGTGTCCCACTGGAATGGATGTTTGAGGTAAGGTATTTTCCAACAATTTTTGTGAGTGTTTAACATCTGTGTGTACTAAAACATTTCTAATGGATTTTGTTTTTTTAAAAGCAAACACAGGTTTATTTTCACATCCTGGTATGTGTTTCACCAAATGCCAATGTTTTAATATGGCCTTCTTAATCATTCCAGATCCTGGAGTAAAGGTTAATGGATACACTAGTCTATTCAATGGCTTCCTTTCTTTTGGTCTTAGCAAGGACTCTCCGGATAGCTGCATAACTGTGAAAAATCTTTTCCTGAGTACCTTATCTGGATATCCTCTACTTCTTAAATTCTCCATGCATATATTTGCTTGCTGCATAAATGTAGCATTGCTGCTGCAATTCCTTCTAATTCTAATGAGCTGGCTGTAAGGAAGATTTTCTTTAAGGTGTCTTGGATGATTACTGGCAAAATGGGAGTAGGGAATTGACATCTGTGTCCTTTCTATATGTGCTGGTCTCAATTCTACCTAACTTGTGCTCTATATTGATGTCCAAAAAAGGAATTTTATTACGATCATATTGGAGATCAAATTTTATGTTCTCAATGCACCCATTCAGGTACTCATGAAAATCCTCAAGTTCCTCTATACTCCCAGTCCATAAGAAAAATAAATCATCTATATAACACTTGTACAATAAAATGTGGTGGATAAACAAATTGTTTCCACCATCATAAATGTATTCCTGTTCAAATTTTCTCATAGAAAGGTTGGCTAGTTCAGGGGCTACTGTGCACGCCATCGCGATGCCACGGATCTGTAAATATAACTGTCCATTAAACTAAAAAAAACAAAACTTTTGGTTAATACCAATTCTGCTAATTGTAACAAGAAATTATTAGCAGGGTTATTGGAATTCCTAGAATTTAGTTACTTCAATGACTTCTAAGGCCGTTTCTTGTGGGATATTCATGTACAGAGAGGCCACATCCATAGTGACTAAAATCAAGTCTCCAGTGATTGATTCCCAATCTATATCATCTAGAATACTCAAGACTTCTTGTGAATCTCTGATGTATGAAGGGAGAAAGGGAACAAAAGGTCTCATAAAATGAACTGTGAGATAGGTTCCAGGATAGATCCATTGCCAGATACTATAGGCCATCCTGGTGGATTATGTAAATCCTTATGTATCTTCGGCAAAATGTAAAACAAGGGTATCCTGCCTTCACTTTCTAGCAAAGAATCATGCTCCATCTTAGTGATTTGTCCAGTCATCAGACCCTCATACAGGACCTCCTCAATGTCCTTTTTCAATTTCTGTATAAATTGTTTATAGAATGGTCTATAGTAGGAGGGATTTTGAAGTTGGCGGAGAACTTCCTGACTATATGTTTCTCTATTGAGAATTACAATTGCTCTGCCTTTGTCTGCAGGTTTGATTATAACTCCTGCAACCTTTCCCAAATTATCCAGAGCTGTTCTTTCCACATGGGTCAGATTTTGCCAAACCTTATTTGGATATTTGTTAATATTATTCAACTCCTCATTGACCAAACCCTCAAACACCTTAATTTGCAAGTTATTTGTAGGAGGTACAAAAGTGGATTTTGGTCTAAAGATACTTTTATCATCAGGAATGGCCTCATTTGTTTTGAACCAATCCCGTAGTCGTATCTGCCTACCAAATTTGAACATTTCTATCCTACTTACAAAATCATTATACCTTGGAGTGGGGACAAAGGATAAACCTTGTTCTAAAACCTTTCTTTCAACCTCTGTCAGCATCCATCTAGATAAACTGACTATTAATGTCATTCTCATCGTAACCAAGCCAAGTACGTGCACTTGAGACCTCGCATCTTCATGAATGTTAGACCCCTTGTCTCTCCCTCTGTTCCCTTCCTATGTCTCTCCCCCAGCTCCTGTCTCTCAGATTGTAAGCCCTAGGGGCAGGGACCGTGTCTATTTTATTACTTTGTAAAGTGCCAGGTACACTGCTTGCGCTATATAAATGTTTGTTATTAATAATAATAATAATAATAATGTATTCGTGTGGACTTCCTGAGTCTTACTGGCTGACGGTTGTCCTGATGGAATGTTCTTTTGAACTGTCCTCTTCTGGACCGAGAGCCTAAAAAAGATTCCTTGTGAGAGTTGTTACTTGATATACTTTTGGGCTCATCAGGATGATCTGCCTCATAGTTGCTGACTGTACCTGTGTCGTCCTCCTCACTCATAGTTAAATCAAAATTCACTGATTTAATTTATGCTTCACATTGTCCCTTTTCCAATTATACACACGATTCTGTTCATAATTTTAAAGGTCACGCTGGAATTTGATCCACTTTCTTTCTTTGATGGGTAGTGCGGGCACAAATCTATATTCTTTTTCTAAGTCATGAGATAAAGATCGGAATTTATCCATACTTTCTTTTCTCCTATTGTTCCTTTTATATCCCGCTCAACTACTTTTATATTTTCTTGTAACTTATGAATTTCCTTATTTGATGTTTCTATAATTAGAACCATCAAATCATTGCTACATTTATTTATTGTTTCTTTTAACATCCACAGACCTCTGGGAATTCTTTTGCTTTTAACATATTGTCCTAAGACCTTGGAGTGGAGTTCAGTTTTTAAAGATTTCATTTTGAGATCAGCATATTCATTCCATGATCCCCTACCTATAATATTCTCCTCTTTATCAAAGAAGGAATTGACATCTATAATTTTGTGTATCTCAGATTCATTGTAACTGAACATAAAATCATTGCTTGCCATGTTTAATAGGATGATGGGCTAGATGGACCATTGGTCTGACCCAGTATGGTACTACTTATGTTATTATGCTCTGGCGCCGTCACATGTGAAAGTACCCAAAGACAACTGCAGCTGGAGAAGGGACACTGGATGGCATGACACAGATGCTTTATCTCAGATGCTTGGTTGGTGGATCTTGCTCACATGCTCAGAGTAACTGTGCACCATATTTAGGGCCAGGAAGGAATTTTCCCCCAGGTCAAATTCTCGGGTGACCCTGGGAAGCTTCTACTTGCTAGGTAGGGCCATCTAAGTATATCTTACTAATTAATTATTTTCTACTAGAGGGGCCTTTGGCATTGGTACACCTGGGTCCCTCCTACTCTTTGCTCTTGACACATTATAATCTGAGCACTGTATCTTGAGTTTATCCTTCGCAGGGGGGTTAGACTAGATTATCTGGTTGTGCTTTCTTGCCTAAGACTGACTAAATACACAAACAACAATGATCTTTAAATATGGCAGACAGACACTAGACTCTGTTCTAACTCCTCTGCTGATTTAAAAACAGTAGAACATTATATGTTTTTCCTGTCTTTTGTCAAATTCCTTTTATTTGACAATTTAAACCTGCTAAGTGCCATGATAAATTGTTGGAATTTGGTGGAATGGGGCCTTTTATACAGGATGTAGTAATTTCCCTTACTTTCCAGTCATTTATTTCATTAGCATTTATAAAACTCATACAGTCCATTACCCTCTGTGGCATATTATCAGCTGTGGCATCAGGGATACAGCAGTAAAATAAACACTGCTGCTTATTATGATTAATACACAGTACAGCTATTTGATCTGATAGTTCAGCCATGCATAATGATATCCATTGGGGGGAATTTTGTTTACCTTTTAAGAACTCTCCCCTCCTCCTCTAACCAAAAGAGAAAGCAAGCTGAGATATGTAGATACGAACTTTTTTATTTATTCTAGGTTATTGTCTACACAAAGTTGAGCTTAATCCGCTGTTTGAATTGCTACAACATAAAAATAGAATTTCAAATTTATGTATACATAAGGACTGTGATGAAAAAACTATATGGCCTGGTTTGGCCATGGTTGCTGTCTTCAGTCATTTTCTCTGACATCTTACACACAATTACTGCCTTCTTTTCTGCTTCTCCAGTAATAATAGTAATCAAAACTAACCTTAGCAGAGAACAGCTGTACCACTGTGGAATATTTTCCGATTCCATAGTCCAGCTAACCTAAATGATAATCGTCAACTATTTGATTTTGAAGTCTGAAAATAATTCCAATTTCCGATCCCTCTGAATATCTCCTCTTTCATGAAGGAAATAGTTAACCTCTTTCCTTTTACTCCAATGAAGCAAAAAAACACAGAATATTGTGTGGATGGAAGCAGTCTCACTCATGGTGTCAGCTTATCTCTGGGACTAGAATTTGTTACTAAATAGTTACTACAATCATGTAGAGAGGTACTCACTAGAGCTATGAGCAAATGGAGCATGATTTTTTTGTTAAACCCATCCTACAAATGGGCATGCACACTGTGATATCATGTGAAGGTCCCACCCAGAAATCTTGCCCAAAGTGCCCTTCCTCCTCTCACTTCACCATCACCCTCAATCTTTGCCCCACAAAGCCTTAGGTCATTCGAACTGACTACTGCTTTCTAATGAGGGCACAATACCTTCTTGTGTATTCCAGTGTCCCTTCCCAAGCCTCTAGGGCTTTAGGAGATGATCCAAAAGTCACCTGATCTTCACACTCACAGGAGACATTTATTCTTGTATCACCATAGCTTCTATAATAGGCCCAGACAGCCTGCCCAAAGGCTCAGGGCCCAATGAAAGTACCACACTGTAGTTACTGCCTCAGATGTTCCTTAGCAACCATTTTTTCATAATGGAACAAGCCCAAGCAGAAGAGGTTTCTGGAGGCCCAGGGCAGTATGCCACATGGAAACCTCTTACTCCACCCTCCAATATGTTCAAACCAACATTCCAGTTTCATTATGGGGCCGTCTTTTGTGTTAAGCCTGGGGCAAATTGCCCCTTTTCCTCCCTCTCTGGATGGCACTGTGGGGTTTCATTTTTAATATATCTAGAGAGATTATTATTTATTTCAATCCTGCTGTGTCAGGAACATGGGCTGGCATGCAGAGTCAATGCAGGATCAGTGCAGAAGAGAGTCATGTAGGGACAAATCCAAGATCTCAGAGCAAGTGAAACAGTGTAGGATCACGTCTAGAGCCTCCATGCAGTGAATCATCACAGGATCGGGTCCAGAGACAGGGATCGACACACAAACCAGAAGGTAGGGCAGGCAAAACAGGGCTGACAAGTAGACTAGGCAAGACGAACAGACAGACGAAATGGATATGACGGAGCCTCAGGGGACAGTCATGCAGAGCAAATCAGGCAAACAGACAGGGCCGGCCCAAGGGTTTGAGGGGCCATGTGCCAAGCCATGCTGCGGGGCCCCAAAGGCCGGCTGGTGGCACCTTATGGCTGGTAAAGCTCTAGGGAGGGGCTTGTCCATTGTAGGCAGAGCCTCCAAAAATCCAGCAACAAAGTTTCAGCGTTAAGATGTGATGGACAGAACATTAGTTTACACTAGGAACTCCTTGCTGCTGAGTAAAACCCTGCCACTTGGAGACTGAGAGAACCCTCCTATTAGCATCTCATCCAGTAAGTGGATGGGACTCCAGTAGGACAACTCTCTCTCTCTCTCTCCATCAGTGGTACTGCCATAGCAGGATAAAAAAATCCTGTTCACATATTTAAAACATACAAAACCTCTGGGCCACATCAAAATAGCTGCATGCTATTAACAATACTTGATCACACAAGCACGTTCA
>QEPC01012606.1:1219001-1244109 GCA_003113815.1 Sphenodon punctatus | reverse complement strand
CTTCCCTTGTTCTTGGTTCGGAGGCTGCAGCTAGTGCAGAATGCGGCGGCTCGTCTTCTTATGGGGACGGGCCGCCGGGAGCATATTACACCGGTGCTCCGAGCTCTGCACTGGCTGCCAACAGCGTGCCGAGCCAAGTTCAAGGTGATGGTGATGACCTATAAAGGTCTCGGCCCCTCATACCTTAGGGACCGCCTCGCCCTCCGTGCCCCAGAGCGGCTCCTGCGGTCTGCCGGGGGTGCCTTCCTGGAGGTGCCCCGTGTTAAGCGGGGGGCCACGATGGAGAGGGCATTCTCGGTGGTGGGGCCGCGCCTGTGGAACTCCCTTCGGGAGGAAGCTCGCCTGGCCCCTAGCCTGTTAACTTTCCGGCGAAGTTGTAAGAGCTGGCTGTTCGCCCAGGCCTTTGGGAGGGAGGGTGAGTAGGGTGGGGGTTTTTTAGTTCCCCCACCTATTTTTGGTTTTAGATTGTATTTTAGCCCTGTTTAATATTTTTATAATATTTATGATTGTTTTAATTGATTTTATTGTATTTTAAATGTTTAGAAGCCGCCCTGAGCTGCATGGCAGGAGGGGTGGGGTAAAAATTTATAAAATAAAATAAATAAATAAATAAACAGGCCAGCAGCCAACCAGGAAGCTGGGGGCGTGGTGCAAGGCTGAGGAGGGGTGTGTGGCCTGACTGGTGCCAGAGAAGATCTTAGAGCCACTACTGGGCCCTGGCTAGTCATAAAAACATAAGAAGTGCCATACTGGGTCAGACCAACAGTTCATCTAGCCCATCATCCTATCTCCGATAGTGGCCAATCACGGTGGCTTGGGAGAAGCACCCAACAGGTCACAATGGGGGATCCATTCCCTGTTGTTTCCCCCCAGCTCCTGCCATGTTCCCTGATCCTGTCTGGCGACTAATGAACCTATCTTCCAGAAACTTGTCCAAACCTCTTTTAAACTCAACTATAGTACTGGCCCTTACCACAGCCTCTGGCAGTAGATTCCACAATCCAATTATAGAGAGTGAAAAAATATTTTCTTTTATTTGTTTTAAATTTGCCACCCATGAGTTTCATGAAGTGTCCCCTAGTTCTAGTACTAGCTGAGAAGGTAAATAACTGCTCCTTGTTTATTAGTTCCACACCACTCATGATTTTATAGACCTCTATCATATCTCCTCTCAGTCGTCTCTTCTCTAAATTGAACCGCCCCAACCTACCGAGCCTCTCCTCATACGGGAGCCCTTCCGTACCCTTGATCATTTTTGTTGCCCTTCTCTGCACCTTTTCTAGTTCTGCTGTGTCTTTTTTGAGATGCTGCACACAATATTTGAGGTGCGGTCGCATCATTGATTTGTATAGAGGCATTATGACATCCTCAGTTTTATTCTCTATCCCCTTCCAAATAATTCCTAACATTCGGTTTGCTTTTTTGACTGCTGCTGCACACTGTGCTGTGGATTTCATTGTATTGTCCACAACCACTCCCAGATCCTTTTCCTTAGTGGTAACTCCTAGCTTAGTACCCAACATTATGTACGCATGTTTTGGATTATTTTTCCCTACGTGCATCACTTTGCACTTGTCCACATTAAATCTCATCTGTCATTTAGATGCCCAGGTACCCAGTCTTGTAAGATCCTGTTGCAGTTCCTCACAGTCTGCTTGTGTTTTAACTACCTTGAATAACATTGCTTTCTGGAAATCCACGTACACTAGATCTACTGGGTCTCTCATGTCCACATGCTTATTTACACTCTCAAAAATCCCAACAGGTTAGCAAGGCATGATTTACCTTTACTAAATCCATGTTGACTCTTCCCCATTAAACCATGCTTGTCAACATGCCCTGTAATTCTGTCCTTAATGATGGTTTCCACCATTTTGCCCGGCACATACGTCAAGCTTACTCATCTGTAGTTTCCAGGATTGCCTCTGGATCCCTTTTTAAATATTGGGGTTACATTTGCCACCCTCCAGTCCTCAGATACAGTGACAGATTTTAGTGACAGGTTACAAATTATTTTATTTTATTTATTTTATTTTTATCAATTTACAGCTCGGGGCGGCTAACAATTTTAAAAGAGTAAAAAATACAATAATATAAATAATATACAATAATATAAATATAAAACAATCATAATAACATAAACAATTTAAAACAGGGTTAGGATAACTAAAAAATAAATAAAAATAAGGGTAGGGTAGAGCTAAAAACCCTAACACACCCTTCCCCCCTACCCAAAGGCTTGGCAAACAGCCAGGTTTTACAAGCCCGTTGGAATGCTAAAAGACTTGTGCCCAGGCGAGGTTCCTCCGGGAGGGAGTTCCAAAGATGCGGCCCGCTTAACATGGGGGTCCTCCAAGAAGGCACCTCCGGCAGACCGAAGGACCCACTCTGGGAGGGCAAAGGTGGTCCCTGAGGTACAAGGGGTCCAGACTGTGAAGGGCCTTATAGATCATTACCAATACCCTGAACCTGGTTCGGCACGCTATTGGCAACCAGTACAGAGTCCAGAGCACAGGTGTTATGTGCTCCTGACAACCTGTCCCTGAAAGGAGCTGGGCCGCCGCATTGTGCACTAGCTGCAGCTTCCGAACCAGGAACAAGGGCAGCCCCACATAGAGTGCTAATTACTAACAGTACAGCTGTGATTTCATATTTGAGTTCCTTCAGAACTCTGGGGTGAATGCCACCTGACCCTGGTGACTTGTTAGTATTCAGTTTGCCAATTTACTGTAGAACATCCTCCAACGTCACATTGATTTGTAACAGCTCTTCCAATTCCTCGCCCACAAAGCAAGGAACCCAAAATCCTCCGCAGTGAAGACCAACGCAAAGAACTCATTCAGGTTCTCTGCAATGTCCTTATCCTCCCTGAGTGCCCCTTTTACTCCCTTGTCATCTAATGGCCCAACTGACTCACTAGCAGTCTTCTTGCTTCTGATGTATTTGAAAAAGTTTTTGTTGCTTGTTTTGCCTCTTTAGCAAGCCTTCCTTCAAAATCTCTCTTGGCCTGCCTTATTAACACTTTACATTTACGCTGCCAGTGTTTATACTCTTTCCTATTATTTTCATTGGAACTAGCCTTCCATTTCTGAAAGGCTGCCTAGTCAAAGCCAGTGGCACTGCAGAGCCAGCAGCCACACACAGGGCCCCAGGGGCACTGGTTCAAGCCAAGGACCTTACATGCTGCAGTGAGACTGTTCCCACTTTGTGGGAGGCAAGCCACTTTTTAAAATCTCTTGGGATTTGTTTTGGGGGAAGCATAGCTTTGCCTGAGTGCCCCTGTCTCAAAGACACAATAAGGAACAGTATTTCACATTTATACACTACATTTTATGGCTATAATGTAGTGTACATGGTTATAAAACAACTCAAAACTGTCATTTAGCCTCACAACTTTCCTGTGAGGCAGACAGGTGGGGGTTTTACAACTGAGAAATCTGACATACAAAGGATGAGGGTCTGAATTTCAGAAAAGCTGAATGTTTTCAGGATGAAGTCAGTAGGCAGTATAGACGTGCAAGGTCTCTGAAAATATGCAACTCACACAAAGGTACAAAGTAAATCTGTGGAAGACCCCAGGCATCCTGAGTAGCACATCTTTTCTCCATGACCAAGAGAGTAGCCTAATGACACCTCCAAAGGGCCTCACCCAGCAGTGGAGGAAAAGAGTGGGATAAAGTCACTGGAGAGCCTGCCTTCCCCCAAGGACTGCAGCAATGAGTAGGATGTTATAAGGGATGAGGCAAGGGTATATTGGTGAAATATACCAATTGAAGGCTTGGGTTCATGGATGGTGAGCAAACACAAACTGCAGGAGTGCAATTTCTGAACGAAACCATGAAGAGTTTGCACAGCACCTTTTTGGGGGGAAAGGTCATCAAAGATAATGGGTATTGTTTTCCTGTTTACTTAAAGTGTCAAAACTTATAAACCTGAGACTATTTTCCATATGATTATCATATTTTAAGGACTATAAAGGTGTCTATTTCGGCAGCAGCCCCAAACTTCCATTTAAAAAGTTTGTAAAAATAATTATTAATAATGATGTTTCCCTGATTTCAACAAATTTCCCTCTTGAAGATTCTGCAACCCTAAACACCACAGCACTGTGCCAGTACGAGAACCTGAAAGTGAAATTGGCTTAATCTGTTTGAAAGCTGAGTGAACATCAAGGGAAATATTGATGGTGAAAAGTAAATTCCAGTGAAGACCCACTCATCCGGATGCTATGTGGGAAGCATGAAAATTGTCCAGATGAGCAGGTGGCCAGATGAGTGGAGTATTCACAATGGTTCTCAAACTGGGGGGTACTGAAGGTATTTTGGGGGGGGAGGATGCAAGAAGAAGCTCAGCTGATAAATACGTCACTCCACACTGTGACAGAGCTAGGAAGAATATCCAAAATAACGAGGTGGGCAAGGGTGAGAGAGGTCGGAGAACAAGAGGGAGAGAGGGGAAGCAAGAGGGTTGTAGGAATGGGGAGAAGGACAAGAGAGCAAGGTGTATGCATGTGTGATGGGGGCAGGAACCTCATGTACCACACAAGCGGATGGGGGATGTGGTTCTCAAACTTTTTTGAACCATTAGAGTATTGGGTCAAGGAGTCTCCCACTTCCATTGCCCCACCCCTACAGCCATCTCAGCCCCCTGTCTTCCTGGGGGGGTCACTGGTTTGCCTACACTTTCTGGAGAAGTGGTGAACCTAAAATGGGAGTCTCACCCCAGCAGCAATACTTGTCTCCTATCTACTCCAGTCTCTGCTCTCACCCACTACAAACTCCTCAAATAATCTGGATACAGACTGTCACAATGGGTGTTTTTAGACGGACAGGGAACGGGCTGGAGACCCAGAGCAGGTATGTGGGTGAGCCAAACAGGAGCTGCACACACCCCAGGTTTAGCTGGGTTCAGAAGGACAGCCCAGTGGGCGGGCAAATCGAGCGTGCAGGCAGCAAAAACACCTTCCCCCTGCCCTGGGAAAACCCTGGCTTGGGACCACCCAGGCAGGCAAACCAACTCCGGCCTGCTCTGGTAACAATGGCAATGAGATGCAATGACAGCAGCCTCTCTGGCCATTTGGTCGGACAGCATCTATGATCTGCGCAGGACAGAATTTTGCCAGGGCTCACGGGCCCATTTAGATGAACAGGGTTCCGTGTTTGCCTGTTTCCCCAGGTTTGGCCAGTTCCCTCAGCGAAATGTCTCCAGGATCTTCTTGAGCGCCACCAGCAGGGCTGCCCTGGAGCAGCCACAGCCTGCTCCGCTTTGTGCATCTAGTGGTCACTCTTCAGATGGACACATCAACCTGGGGGTGAAGTGGGCTAGTGCAGGCAAAAGCAGAGTTACTGGCCATCTGTTTACACCCCATGTATTAGCCTGCACTATAAGCAGTGCATCTGAATGAGCAAGATCCAGATAGCCTGTGATACAGTTGATCACGGGGTGTTGTTGACACAACCGTGGGACCTGGTGGGGGTGCGCGGGATCGCTTGAGTGGTTCCATTCTTTCCTGTCCAGAAGGTCCCAGCGGGTGATGATGGGCGATTGCTTGTCATCCCCTGGGGACCTTCCCTGTAGTGTCCTACAGCGTTCTATTATGTCTCCCCTCTTGTTCAATGTGTATCTGAAGCCAGTAGGGAAGTTCATTTGGAGCTTTGGGGTGCTGCATCATCAATATGCTGATTACACTCAGCTCTGCCTTACTTTCATCCATCCCAGGTCCTGCAGTCTTAGTGCTTTTACCTAGTGTCTGAATGCTGTCAAGAATTGGATGAGGGTGAGCCGATTGAAGCTGAAGTGATGCTGGTTGGCCATTCTTTTGACTTGGAGGGGACTTGGACGCCTGTTATTGATGGAGTTGTTGTTGTCGGTGGCCAGGAGCACTTTTCACCAACTCCATCTGGTGAGGAAACTGTGGCCTTTTTCTTTCTGAGTCAGCTCTGGCCACTGTCATCCATGCTTTAATCACCTCAAGACTAGATTACTGAAACACTCTATGTGGGGCTGCCCTCAATGACTGCTTGAAAGCTGTGGTTGGTGCAGAATGCAACAGGAAAGCTTCTTTCGGGGATGAGTCACTGGGAGCACATTAAACCAGTGCTCTGAAGTGTGCACTGGCTAGAGCTTTCTGAGCACAATTTAAGGTGCTGGTTTTGATCTTTAAAGCCGTAAACCGTCTGGGTCCCATATATCCGAGAGACCGCCCATCCTACTGCCCATGTCCCAGTGCAGCTCCTACAGTCGGTCAGGAGAGCCCTCTTGCGGGTTCCATCTGTTACTCTTATCTGTGGGATGGGGGTGCACAGGAGGGCGTTCTTAGTTGCTGCCCCAGTTTTGTGGAACTCCCTTCCCCAGGTTTGATTGAAACCAAGCCTAAGCATCTTCTGGAGCTGGTGTAAAACTTTTTTATTTGAAAAAGTATTTGGGAGGTGGTGTTAGGGATTGTTTGAGTTTTTGGAAAGGCTTGGGGGGAGGGTGGGAATTTTTTGTTGCATGAATTTTATCGTTTATGGATTGTAAGCCACCCTGAGCCTCTGCAAGAAGGGTGGCATATAAATCTGAACAAATAAATAAATAAACTGAGTATCTACTGCAGACATGTAGTTTCTGAATAATCTAAACTGGTACTAACTACCAAATGTATGAAAATGTGACTACTCATTGGAAAGTATCCCTAAACTAAACTTCAGGCCATAGGTACCCTCAGCTACTTGATATTTTGTTCCTTTCTGTTCCTCTGCTAGCATCAATTGCTCAAAGATGTGATTCCTACCCCTTAGACTGAAACAACTACAAGAAAACAAATTGTAACAGGGAGTGAAGTTAAATCTCCAAATCCAGTCATGAGCACCAGTAATAATTTTTCTTTCCTCAAGGAAAACAGACCATAAATGCTTGTCTCTCAAATCTTACAATTTGAACCAAACAAGGTGGCTTGTTTTAAAGCAGGTGATGACGGCTCCCACCTTCAACATCAGTACGTACACTACGCATGTAAACAAACGTGACGGTGGCCTGCTTTGGCCCGTGAACCACCGGCATGTTTGCTGGTGCACCACCAGATGTTCTCCTAGGATTGCTCCCAGGCATTTCAGTTATGAGTCTGGGCTGCAATCCCAGAGACCTCCAAGGGTCACAGTCCAGGCTACCATCCACCTGATCGGGCCAAAGTGGGCCACAGCTGGCTAATGTGCGTGTGTTTTAGCCTACTGCGATACGTCCCAGATTGGGTCCCCCATGGCTGCCCATCATGAACGGGGGGGCCTGGTGCTGGGCGCAGTGCGTGGGTGGGGTCAGCCACTCTTTTGTGTGGCTCCACCCTCGCCCCAACAGCTGCCACATTTGTGGGCTGGCCTAACCTAGTTGGGACTGTGTTTGCAGTAGGTTTCCGACTTTGATCGGGTCATGATAGCGGCACTGCGCCATCACCTTTGTTAACTTCCTTTGCCTCATAAATAACCATGGCAAAAAATGTTCTGGTTGTGAATAAGATTAATCCCCATTTGACCTTGTTGTCTCAGGGCCAGGTTCTGGCAACTTTACGCATGGTGATTAGCACAAAATTTATTTTATTTATTTATTTAAGCAATTTATACTACGCACCCTCGTGCAAAAGCAGCTTGAGGCAGCTAACAAACCTCTAAAAACCTGCTAAAATACACATACTATAAAATTACATAAACCCTAACATTAATAAAATATAAAAATATTGAATAAATATACACATAAATACACACATAAATAATGGGGCAAAAAACAACCAACGCAACGAAACACACACACACCCAGCCCCCCCCAAAACCCCACCCTCACCCACCTCTGTCGCCAAACGGAACAACCAGGTCTTACACATCTGTCAAAAAGAGGGGAGGTCCACTGATTTGAACACGAACCAGAGAATGACTGTTAAGTGTAGTAGAAACCAGCCTTAAATTTTGGGCTGCCTAGCATTTGTTAGTCACCCATTTAACAATTCATTAAAATAAATGAACATGTGAGCTAACAGACAAGCTAATCTGAATTTCAGCATTTACCTGCCAAATTTAAAATGAGGTTTACAGCAGAGCTTTCCCCTCCATCCACATAATTATATGCCAGCGTCCAAGCAGCAAGCAACTCCATGCTCTTCTCATATAGCTTATTTCTTGTGAATACATGTATAGCAGAAACCCAAACCACATTAATGATAACCTTGTTAAATATAAACTAGTATGCAATTATCCAAACTGCTAACATAAACAAAAAAGCCAGGGAACTCTGATTGATTATAAGTTCACAATGGCTTCTGACAGCTAAATGAAAACAAAAACATAATGCAGTTTGTCTTGTATGATGCTGTACTAGAAAATGATTTCATGTTGCTACACAACATAACGTACATGTCTAAGCCAAGACAACTATTCTTTTAAATGGCAGATCATACTTAATATATCTTTAGCTTGTAGAGACATCACAACCCCCACCCCACCCCAAAAAAAAAAGAAAAGCCTAATGCATAAATAAGACTAAGGAAAATCTTCACACATTTTATTTTACTCTCCCTTTCTTACATCTTTCTCTTAGATAACAACTGCTTAAAGACTCTCAGGTGAGCTAATGTCTTTCCTATAGTAATTTCAGTGGCACACCCTCTCATCCTCCCGATAAAGGAAGGCCACGTACAGGGCTTTTGGCTACTTCCTCCCCATTAACCGTAGGTCTCACTTAAATTCACAGTCCCTGGGCTCATGCCAGAAATGTGCATACTTATGATTTATCTTCCATGCAGTCCTCTTAGAAAACTGGAGTCTAGTGCATACAAGTTGATAGTGTGAGCTGACTAATAATTTCACAGTAAGCTAATGTACAAATCATACTCAGCCGCTGAAAGGATGTTTTATGCATGGTGTACAAGCTACACTATTCTTTACTTATCACTGCATTATCTTCATCTGACACTGTAGAAAAACACAGGCCTACTTAGGGAAGAATTTGTCCCTATAAAACCTCCCAAGACCAAATCCAATTACAATAATCTTTGATGGACTAGTTCCCACTTACTTCAGAATTTAGTCAAAGGACAAAAAAATTGCATGGTGAGAAAAACAAGACTGAGACCTAATTCCCACCATAATACTCTCAAGGGCATTGCCACTATCACATGCATGCATGCAGAAGCCAATGTAGGCAAATACATAATGGGTATTGTACAATGGCAAGCCTACTTGAGGGTTATCTTTATTGGCTTCGATCTGTTTAATGAACAATCCATCTATCTACACACAAATAGTGGAGTGAAAAATATATATCTGATGCTTGGTCCAGGATGAGTCCAAGAGAGCAGCAATCTTGTAAACACCATTTCAGTGCTCCTCATCATTGAAGGAAAAAGGCGGAGGAAAAAGAAGTGGGAGAGAAAACAATGCTAAACAAGATGAGTGTACAAAGGTAGGAGGAACCTGGAAGGAGTACAAGTCGGGAGTGAAACTGATGGGTCTGATGAAATTGTAGTGACACTGGTTAACACTGGGAAACACAAAAGGGAAATAAAGCAAGGAAAGAAAGCGTTTGGGGACTTCAGGAAGCCTCAGGAGCATCAGCATAACTGCTTATTCAGCAAACACGGTAGGGGCTGAAATTTTCTCTTGGTCAGTGAGAGCATTCCTGAACATATATTTTGCCCGTTTAGATCAACCAGGTACCACAGAAGAAACTATAACCATAGCTTAGGGCTGTGATCCTAAAAGCACATACTGTGGTCCCACTGACTTCAATGAGGTTACACTTGTGTAAGCACCATCAGGGTTAGGGCCTGTAACTAGACAGAGTGCTGGGAGCTTGTAGCAGATCACCACAGTCACTGTAGAATCACCCAGTAAAAAGTGTATGAAGGAATTAGTTTATAGATGCAATTCAATGTAATGTGGTATATGTAGAGGAGACAACCTGCTTTTGGAATATCTCCAACTTTTCCTACAGCAGATGAGATTTAAAAAAAGTTATTTCTACCACAGCCTATTGTACGTTTATGGTAAATTATCCTCAAATTATGAAAGCAAAATTTATTAATTTATTTAGATTTTTATCCTACCCTATATCTGAGGCTCAGGGTGGCTTAGAATTCTTTATTAACAATAACATTAACAACTAACTCAATTCTTAAGCCTCACCACAACCCTATGAGGTAGGTTAGGCTGAGAGACCTGTGACTGGCCCAAAGGTCACCCTGTGAGTATATGGCTAAGGTGAGTCTTAAACCAGGGGCTTCCCCCTACCTCTTAGTCCCAGTATTGCACTCTTAACCACTACACCACACTGTGACTCAAAACACATCCGCTTATGCGTATTGGAGAAACAGGAATGTTTATTGGCAGGACCTAAGCGTGACAAAGAAAAGTTAGAATGGTGAAAGATATTTCTTTGGACAGTACCGTCATTATTTCTAGCTTCTTCCTTGACCCCACCTCAGAACCGAGCTGTTTGCAGGAGGGGTGGGGTATAAATATATTAAATAAAATAATAATAATAATAATAATTAATAAAAGAACCTGAGCACATTAAAATAGAATGTCAAGTCTATGTTGTGTCCATGATAGGTTTCCCCCATAAGGAAGTTGCACAATCTTTTATGGTTTAGTATTCTTAGCAAAAGTCTTTAAAATATCTAAGCAGTCAAGATTATTCTTCATGGAAGAATCTATTGAGTAGAACAAAATAACAAAAAGATGATGAAACATTTACAATGGAAGCAAAAAAAAGTGATGTCTGTGATAAAGAAAAAAAAGATCTTTTTGAAAAGTCTGGCAAGTCTGTTTTCCTCTGTGTATTTTGGACTTGATCCAAGGCTCAACTACGTGAATGGTACAATTCATTTCAATGGGCTTTGGATCAGGCTCTTTCACAACATATTTATGTTAGCAGTCTACCTAAAAAGCTGTCAGGAAATGTCTGATGTGGATGGAAACATAAGCACAACCTACACAATAACCCTGCAATTCAGGTTCCCTGAGTATATCTGCAAATATACAAGAGACTGAGTAGTTCAGAGATGTATTAATAAGAAACACATTTCTGTTAAGAACAAGAAAAGGATTTAAAGCAGGATATACATGAAGGAGTTGGATATACTCCTAACACTTAAGAGCGTAACTTTTGAGAGACTTGCCTGCAAGGATAGTTCACAAGCAAATAGCATTATCAGCATGACACAGTTAAATCATAGCATAAACATACATACACGCAGGGACCCGAGTTGACTGCGTTGCTGCAATTTGCAGTGATTTTCGCAGAATCAGCTAATTCTCGCAGAATCCTTGCAGAATCAGCTAATCCTGACCATGACCCAAGGGTAAATACTATAGGCCCCTGGGAGATGAATTGTGGGTGGGTGGGGTCTGAAGGCCCTATGTTTGTGTGAGGGAGGTGCTGAAATTCCAGAGAATTTGAGTTGTGTTTGATTAGCAAAGTTGTGATTCTATGTCAAATCTATTGCAAATTTGCTTCCCAGCATGTATAGTTATGCAAATCAAGTTAATTATGCAAATATTAATGTTTGCGGTGAATTTGCAGAATTTGGCTTCATTGGTTGCTGAATTTAAGATTTTTTGGTGCAGTCAACTCGGGTCCCTGCATACATGCATACCTTAGTATAGCAAGCAGTCATGCCTTCATTATTTGTTTTCTCCACTGTGCCTCCATATCATGGAAAGTGCATAGGCACAACTGACAAAAGCCTGCCAGTTTTATCTTATTTGTTATGGTATTCAAGACTACTGTCACTATGCATTACTTTCCTGATTTCCAGACACTATCAAATGATCATGTTCATGGGGCTTAATGGAATGATGTGTGTTTTCACAAGAGCTATCTGTGGGTTGCAGGACTGTCACTTATTCAGTAGTCACTGCTTCCACAAGACAGTGCTTTCTAATCTTTTTAACAGGCAAAAAGAACGGTCATACATGCTGGACAGGTTTCCTTTTCAATACAGATCAATGCTTGAATGAACACTGCTAGTTACAACTCATCAGAAAGGTCAAAGGACTGTAAAGAATAAACAAACCCTTAGATTGGAACAGACAGACAGATCCAAGACAGAACAACAGCCTAGAGATTGCTATAGTGTACCACAAGTTATTTTGGCCTTTGATATGCCGTGGTCTTCTACCTAGGCACTACACAGAGATACCCACCTTCCTCAAACAAGTAACACGAGGCACAGTGCCAATGTTTGGCATATTGCTGAGAACAGTGTGTATAGGACGGTGCGATTGGATGCTGTAAGTATTTCAGAGAGGAGCGCAGCACCCAGGAAAGGGGCTACCGCATGAAGATAATTATCCCGATGGGTAAAAAAACCAAACAAACACAGTGGGGATTGATTTCTGCTTGGCCTTTAAAAAGCACATGCGCATGCAACGCTCCCGAGCCCAACCCAACTTCCCCGCTCGCCTGCATGTCCAGTGGCGGGGGCCCGGGGCGGGCAGGTTGGGTGACTCGGAATCACCTAAGTGTACGATCTTTCCCGGACGCTGTGGCAAGGCAATAGCACACTTCCGAGGGGCGCACCCTGGCAGGCAGGCACCGGGCTGGCTTACCTGGACCGCTGGAGCTCCAAGGCGCTGGTGCCCACCTGGCCCTGCTCCAGGCAGCAATAGCTGGGGGCGATGGGTCTGGAGAAGGAGACGGGCAGGATTCCCTGAGTGAAGGAGTTGAGGCGGCCCCTGCTGCCTGCGAAGGGGGTCCCGGAGCCGAGGAAAGCTCCCGCCGGCACCTGCACGCTGGCAAAAGCATCTTCCTCCTCCTCTTCCCTCTGCTGTTCCCCGGCCGGTCCCAGGGGGGGACTGGCCAGGCGGGCGCCGCAGCTGCCATAGTGGCCCCCGTGGTGCGGTGGTGTGGTGGCGGGGAGCGGCTGGAAGGCGCCGAGGCTCGGGCGAGTCCGGAGGGTGCTGCCGCCTGCTGCAGCCGCCGCCGCCGCCCCCAGGACCCCGTTCTCCTCGCCGCCGCTCTCCTCGTCCTGCAGCAGGGGCCGCCCGTCCAGCGAGATGTTGGTGAGGAAGGAGAGCGCTGCCTGCCTGCGCCGGGGGTCCATGCGCTGCTGCTGCTGCTGCTTCCTCAGGCAGGGCTCCAGCTGCTGCTGTAATGTGCTGCCGCCGCTGCTAGCTCTGCCAGGGCTGCTGGTGGCAGCCGCCGCCGCCATTGTCTCTCCCGCTCTCCCTCCTCCTCCCCCCCCCCCCCCTGGCAAGAAGAGCCAGGCAAGAACTCTGCGGAGGAGACGGGCTAGCAGGCAGGGCGCGGGAGCCAGGGAAGCGGCAAGGCGGGGAGCTGGGGCTTGCATAGCATGTTTCCCTCCTGCCCCCTGGCTGTGTGCATGGCTGGGACCCGGCTCTGCTTGCTTACTGCCCCCCTCCTCTCCTTGGCCAGTGTTACTAGGATTTAGAGGGGCCCTGCCAAGCGCTGGGTGCAATAACACAGCAGTCACGTGTGGGAGACTCTTGGAGAGCTGGGGAGAACACAAAAGCCCCAACTAGCCGCCCGAAGGAGAAGCAGAAGGAGGTTGGGACTAGGGAAGCTCAGGCTACTCCCGGCCCCCCTTTTCAACCCTTCAGGGTTTTTTCCTGGCTTCACTCCTCCTTATGCGCTGGCTGGCTGGGAGGGAGGGAGCAGCGGAAGGTGGAGCCTGTTGTGTGGAGTGCATAGCACATGGTCCTGAGATTGTTACATAAATAGGCAGTCTCCTGCAGGGTTCTGCCGAGCTACGGGGACCAAAGAGCCATGTGTTTCAGTCTCCTGAATAAAGCGGTGGGGGCACAACAAGGCACTGAGCAGCCATCTCACCCTTCCTCGACGCTGACTTACTGGATGCTCTTGGGCGAGTCATTTATTCTGCGTTTCAGTTTCCATATCCCTATTGGCATGGATACACAGCCAGTTTCAGGATAGAGAACACAAGAGCAGTTGCCCAGGTAGGACCCCACTAAGCTAAATTAGATCACATCTACAGAGTAGTGAAATATACAGATTTGAGGCAGATATGGATCATGCGCTGGATCTTATTCATAAGAGCATAAGAAGTGTCATACTGAGTCAGACCAATGGTCCATCAAGCACAGCATCCTGTATCAGACAGTGGCCAATCTCTTCCTCTTGGGAGAAGTACCCAACCCCTGTTGTTCCAGCCTGCAACAGTAAGAGGTTACATCCCCCAAAGCCTACTTGGCTAATAGCCATTAATGGACCTATCCTTCAATAACTTAATATCCAATCTCTTTTTGAAACTGGCTACACTACCAACCGTGACCACTTCCTCTGGCACTAGTAAATTCCACAAGTTAATTGTAAACTGAATGAAAAAATACTTTCCCTTATTTGTTTGAAATCTGCCAGTTAATTTCATGGAGTGTCCCCTTGTTCTAGTACGTTAGAGAGGGTAAATAATGACTCCCTATTTACATGTTCCACACCATTCATGATTTTATAAACTATCATATCCCCCTCCCCTCCCATGTCATCTCTTCTCCAAGCTGAAGAGCCTTAACCTATCATATCATAATGGAGTCGTTCAATACCTAGGATCATTTTTGTTGCCCTTCTCTGTACCTTTCCTAGTTCTACTGTCTTTTTTTGAGATGGAATGACCAGTACTGCACACAATACTCCATGTGCAGTTGTACTATAGATCTATATAGGGGCATTACAATATTTTCAGTTTTATTGTCTATCCCTTTCCAAATGATTCCTAGCATTCTGTTTCTTTTTTTGACTGCCGCCGCACACTGAGCTGAGAATTTTAATGTATTGTTCACAATGGGTGATTTCAGACGAGACGGGGTGGCATTCGCCCCATCCCGGAATCACCCAAAT
This sequence comes from Sphenodon punctatus, assembly GCA_003113815.1. Taxonomy (NCBI): domain Eukaryota; kingdom Metazoa; phylum Chordata; class Lepidosauria; order Sphenodontia; family Sphenodontidae; genus Sphenodon; species Sphenodon punctatus. The sequence goes on along the minus strand of QEPC01012606.1, from coordinate 1,229,268 downwards.
GATTCCCTGCCAGGATCACTCCGGCACGACCAACAGACGTGCCAGGGGATCCCGGCGGGGAATCGGGGAGGGGCCGCGCAGCGCAACATGTGGTCGCACGTCCCCCCCGCTCCCCCACCGCCCGCCCTCTGGGGAGACGGGCGGGCGCCGTGGCCAATGCGGCCGCAGCACCCGCTCGAAATGACCACGGCCCGGAATCCTGGTGGGGATTCCGGGCCATGATCACCATCCAGACGTGACGGGCCCCTTCATCCCCGCTGGGAATCTCATTCACCGCCGGTCCAGCCGATCGCGTGGTGAATGAGATTCCCGGCAGGGATCGAGCGTGGTTAACATCTGGGGGGGAACTTCCGGTTCCCCAACAGACGTTAAGGGACCATTCCCCACCACAGGGAATTGACTGTGGTTGAGCGTGATGTCGTAATGTCTGAAAATACCCAATGACTCCCAAGATCCTTTTCCTGAGTGGTAGCTCCTAATTACATTGTAAGCCACAGGCAGGGACCGCATCCATTTCTATGTTCTGTGCAGCGCCAAGTACATGACTGGAGCTATATAAATGTTTATTATAATAATAATAACAACCCAACACTGTATACATATAGCTTAGATTATTTTTCCCTATGTGCATCACTTTGCACTTGTCCACATTAAATTTCATCTGTCACTTAGATGCCCAGTAACCAGTCCTGTAAGCTCCTCCTGCAAGACTTCGCAGTCCACAAGGGTTTTAACTTCCTTGAATAACTTTGTGTCATCTGCAAATTTGATCACTCTTTACTCGCTTCTCCAGATCATTAATGAATACATTAAACAACACTGGTCCTTACTGGGGCACTCCACTAGTTACCTCTCTCCACTATGAAAACTGACCACTTAGTCCTTCTCTTTGCTTCCTATCTTTTAACTAGTTGCCCATCTACAGTAGGACACTGCCTCTTATCCCATGACTTTAATTTCCTCAAGAGTCTCTCATGATGGATGCCTTCTGAAAGTCCAGGTACACTATATCGATTGGCTCACTCTTATCCACATGCTTATTTACACCCTCAAAAATTCCAGTAGATTAATGAGGCATGACTTCCCTTTCCTAAATCAATGTTGACTCTTCGCCGTTATGCCATCATCCATGTTTATCAATATGTTCAGTAATTCTGTTCTTAACAACCGTTTCCACCAGTTTGCCCAGCACTGACGTCAGGCTCACTGGTCTGTAGTTTCCAGGGTAACCTCTGGAGACCGTTTAAAATATTGGCATTACATTTGCAACCCTCCCATCTAATGGTACAGTGGCAGATTTGAGCAATAGGTTACAAGTTACCAATAGTAGGTCTGCAACTTTATATTTGAGTTCCTTCAGAAATCTGGGATGAATACTATCAGGTCCCGGTGATTTGTTACTGTTCTGTTTGTCAGTTTGCTCTGGAACTTCCTCCAGAGTTACACTTATTTGTGACAGTTCTTCTGATTTAATTAGTTGACCATAACCCTTAGTGCAAGCAGCATTGCAGTGAATGGGACTCATTTACTTATTTATTCAAATTCCTACCCTGCCCTTCTCCTAAGGCTCAGGGTGGCTTACAAAATAAAAACATACATCATAAAAATATAATAAAACTCCATTTAAAAGCCTCATTAAAAACCCACCCTCACACTTAAACCGTTCCACCTCAACCCCTAACCCCATCTGCCAAATGTTTTGCAAAAAAATAAAAGTTTTGCACTGCCTCTGGAAAATGCTTGGGCTCATGCCCATGTATGTGCTTGCACTGATAATCTTGTTTATGTTATGTTGTGGTTGCTTAAAAAATGTATTTGGAACTTTTAAAAGGACTTTATTTCTTGTGCAAAAGTCCTTTCCCAAGCAAAGTCGCAACACTAGCCATCCCATAAGTCTAATACTGGTTTTGCTTGAACAACACATTCCTCCAAAATGTTTCACAGACATTAATTATTTTAACCCCACTGCATCCCTGTGACTTAAAAATGGTCATGAGCTCAGTCCTCCCATTGAAGCAAATAGCAAAACTCCCATTGAATTTAACGGCAGAGGAGCGTCGCTAATATCCTATTTGCAGATGGGGGAACCTGAGGTTACATTTTCTTGCCCAGCCTAAGACATTTGTGACACTATGGGTGAAAACAGACATGCATGTAACACCGTTTTAACATTTCTTATGCATGTTGTAGGGCTATATTGCCGCCCTGTGCAGCCCTGCGACATGCATAAGTAATGTTAAAGTGGTGTTAAAGCGGAGATAAAGTGCATGTCTGTTTTCATGCTATGAGGTATAAAACCCAGATATCCTGGCTCCAGTCCTGTGCCTTATGACCAGCCACCTTCTTTTATTATCCGAATGAGGGCTGAAGTTTGAAGGGTTTCGTTGTTTTTAACAAGATACATTTTGCAGCTTATGACCAATGTAGCCATACCAGCCTAGCTCATGTAGGATGATTTGAGGACTCTTGGAATTTATACTTGTTATTGTTACCCAACACTTGAAGAACCTCACCAAAATAGTGTATAACCCACTGGGTCACAAGATTTTGCCTGTGTGATCCTGTTTTGAGATTGTGACCCCAGACCCCAAAAAGACACACAACATGTATCATTTGTGACTCCACCTACAGCTGACATTAACCCATTTGGGGCCATGGCACAAAGTTTGGGAACCTCTGGTATAACCTCCATCATGGTCCTGTTTTATTTCTGTTTTCTCCATACGCTAATTTTAGTCTTCAGGTTTTCAGTTTCATCGATGGCTTATGTAAGATTTGTATAATGCAGAACTAATACAGACACACTTGGCATACGGGTTACCCATACACACCAGGAAGTACATATCTGTATGCCACTGAGTGTGTTGTTGGCAGAGGCATAACTAGCTATGAGCCACATTGGTTTCAGGTTACTTTTGATTATGAATAACATAATAGTTCTAAATCCATATGCCATCTGCATGTTGATAACACCCAACTCTGTTTATCCTTTTCATTTCACCTGTACCCTGCAGTCTTGGTGGTTATTTTAATCAGTGTCTATCCCTAGTTGCTGTTGGGGATTGAATGGGTGTTAACTAGCGTGGTGATGACCTGATTAGGCCCGCTGTGGCCCACTTTGGCCTTCTGGTCACCATCACATTTGTTGGGGCCAGACCAGATGTTTGCCCCGGATTTCTCCCGGGCATGTTGGCGACTAGCCAAAATGGATCACAGCCTGGGCTAGCTGCCAACATGACCAGGAAATTGCCCACCCGACTGGACCGAAGTGGGCTATCACAGGTGGTAGCCCGCTGTTTCTGGAGTGACCACACTGTCCCTCATGTGGGGGGAGGGGTGAGAACGCAGGCTGTGGGGTGCAGCATGGGGGTGGGACCAGATGGACACATGTCCATGCGTCTCCCTGCCCTCCACGACAGCTTAGCCCTTGGCACATTTGTTGTGCCAGTGGACCGGCTCTGGACCGGGGTGACAGCGTGTTGCGACCCCGGTCAGGATTGTGATGGTGGTGCTCCGCCATCATGTGTGTTTTCACCTGATATGGGCAAGCCAATGAAAGCTGAATCCAGACAAAACTGAAGTGATGTTGGTTGGCATGCATTGTGAGCTGGAAGGAATAGGGACATCTATTTATGGGGTTCAGTCTCGCTCACTCAGATTCACAGGCTGTTTTCAAAGGGGCAGGACTGGGGAGCAGGTCAGTGAGCAGAGTGCCCACGCACGTCCGGTGAGGTGGATGGGTGATCAAGTGGGCCAGGATGGGTGTGTGCCCCTACCCACGCACTGTCTACTCCTGCCCCTCATGGAGCATCCTGGATTTTCTCCTGATGCTCTGTGCATGGGCATGAGTGGGTGATGCATGGGTCATGGGAGCATGTGTCCACACACTCTGTCTTCAGACAGGTGCTCAGGTGGGTGGGGGATGGGTGGACCTGCATGGGCACATTTATTTATATATATATATAAAGGCAACTTACAATCATTAAAAACATCAAGATAAGAACATCATAAAAAGGAGGGAAAAAATATAACATTCCACCCCTTACCCAATCCCACCACCACCCATCTCCCCCACCAAATGTCTGATGGAACAACCGGGTCTTACAACCAGGTCTTACAACCAGGTCTTACATGCCGTTTAAAAATGACCACTGTTTTGACGTGCTTCTGGATCCATTGCTACACCTGGAACTTGAGGCTGTGGCGGTGGCTAGGAGCAATTTTTGCCAACTCCACCTGGGGAGAAGGCTTCCAATCCTTTCCTTTGGTATCCTTCATCCATGCCTTTGTCTCCTCAGGGCTAGACTATTGCACTGCTCTCTCTGTGGGACTGCCCTTGTTGGCTTCAAGTAGCTTTCTGGGGACAATTTGGTAATTCCATCCATATGTCAGCCAAAACCATATGGTAAAGGCATGTAGGGAGATGTTCTTTTGTGACTGTTCTTCAGCTCTGGAAGCCTTTCTCCTGGAGGCTTGTCAGAGCCTGATTATCTTTTGGAAGAAATGCAAAACTTTCTTATTTGGTCAAGCATTTAGTGGCTGGGGATAGGCTTTTAAATACATTTGTATGTGTTTTATATCATTTATTTTAATTTTTGTATTGTTAATTTTTCTTTTATTGAACATTGCTTTTACGTTACTCACCCTGATCCCTTGCAACAAGGTGAGTTGTAAATAAACCCACAAATTTGTCTAGGAAAGACAGCAGTGGTGTAGGGCATATTTGTGCCTGGGTCCAGCCCTGGCATCTCTTCCAAGCTCTGTCACTGCTGCTACATCAGGATGCAGAAGTCTCAGCCACATCCTTTCTTATGACAGAGCTGGGGCTGCTGGAGAAAGACAGGGAGGGTACTGCTACTGCCATCCATCAGCTGTTCAGCAGTGGGGGTGTTTTGCCACAAAACAGTTGATTGATAGTGGTGGCAGCATCAGCTCTGGATCCCAGCCACATCAGTAGCATACCAAGTCTGTGGCAGGCCTGGGCTCAGGTCCCAACTATGAGCTCCCTAAGGGCGAGGAGGGGGCAGAATCTTCATGGCAGCCCTCCCAAGGCTCCCAGCAAGCCTCAGCCATCTTTTGCAATGGTAGTGGTTCTGCCCTGGCTCTCAGTGACGCTCCACAGCATGTCAGCAACTCCACTGGAAAGGAAATGCTAAGAGTCAGCAAGTCCAGCACTTCATCCCTGCTCACTCTGAAAGCTTCCTTGTTGGTCCTGCTCCCTGCCCCGCCCACTCTAGAATTTCCCTAGCAGCACTCAGGCCTGTTGCAGAGGGGGGCCCTACCGCTCCTTGCTCCATGGTAGCTATGCCCCTGAGCGTCATCCAACTTAATCCAGCCCTGGTTTGGGAACAGGTGCTGGGTCTGGCTGGACAGGTCCACAGGCCCCTTTCAATATCCCCCATGCTTCTGGGGTTAAGGAGTGGGATTTCCAGGGCTGGGTTGAGCCCTGCACCTCTTTTTCTTACATAAGAATATAAATATAGCAATGCTGCATGAACATATCAAATTAAGCACTGGGGTATAACTACACGTATACTGGTTTGAATTTTCCTAATCTATATACTTCCTCATCTGGACTTCCTTCCTCAGACTGCACATGCCTTCCCTCAACAACAGGAGCTGTGGTATGGCCTGGCAACTTTCCCCTATTTCAAACAAGAATGAGCACATGCTAGAAAGCATCATGAAACCAAGGGGAATATAGGTCATATGCAAATGATCCCAGTCTTATGGCCCATTCACACCTGCAGCAATTATCTGGATTTTAAAAAATTCATTCTTCTCTAGTTTGCTGTTAACAATGCCAGTTGCGTTCACATGCATGCCATACCATTGTTTCCTACAGTGAAATAACGCATTCAGACCTTCTTGGAGCACGTGCTTACCCGCCTGTTCAGTGCGGTTCAATTACATGAAATTACAGCATGGCTGGGCAGCAGGCTGTAGCCAGCTTCTCCCCCAATAAGTTCTTCTACCTCCCCTCCCTGGCTCCGGACCCCATCCCACACCTGCCTCTGCCTCACATTATTATTATTATTATTATTATTATTAGACATTTATATAGCGCCAGTCATGTGACCTGGTGCTGTACAGAACACAGAAGTAGACGCGGTCCCTGCCTGTGGCTTACAATCTAAAAGACAAAGGGGGGGGAGACAGGGAGAGGGGACAGTGGGAGAGACATGTCCTTAGGACATAAGATTTGTTTACCATTGGACTCCTGCACACCTGCCTCCCCCTTTGGACTGACCTTCGCTTGCGACTGACTACAATCTTGATACACCTCTCTTCTTGGTGAGTGTCTAACTTTTGGAATTGACCCTAGCTTACAGCTGATCATGATCCTCAAAAACCCTCTCTGCTTGGTAAGGACCTACCAGAACTTGGGATGGACCTCACCACCCCTGGCAATGGGGCTTGAAAGTTTTCTATAGATTGTTACATATCTTACATCTATGGATTCTCAATCCATACATAGATCATCATATGTATGGATAAATGTTCCATCACAGAGGTGCTTGGGAATTTTTAATGGGAAAGTATTGGAGAAATGTTCATGTCAAAAGTTGGTGGAATTTTTCTCACTATTATTTCTCCCCATCATCAGAGCTGATTGGAAAAGTATGAACATTTCAAAGTTTCAGTTGAACCATGGGAAGGGGAACTGTGATAGTGATACAGGTATTTTTTGGCTACCTTTTCTACCATTGGACCTGCCAAGTCAAAAGAGGTAGGAAATAAACAGGGGGAATCTATTCATTTTGTGTAATAACAGGATTGATTACTAAATTTCAAAGGCATGATAAATTAGGTAATAATTATTAATAGGGTTGCGCAGAAATCAGTAAGTGCAAATTTAAAGGCAGTGCTTCGTTCACATATAACTGAGGGCATTATTAATGATCAGCTAGCTTCTCAGAACCTAGGTTAAGTTTGCTGGTGGTTGTTGTTTTAAACATCTGCTTGATCTGCAAACTGTCTGAGAATATAATAGAAATCCTTGAGAGGCAATGAGTATGCTACCCATTCTGAAAAGTGACTTTTGTAAAAATGGGAGATACTTTGAAAGGAGAGAAAATTGTAGCTGTGAGTGTAGGATTAGAAACCCTGGCCCAATATTTTTTCAGAATGAAGGTACACAGGAAAAGGATCTGGGGATAAGAATGCAGAAAATTTTAAAATAATCTCTAAACAATGGAAAGCAGCAATAAGAAGAAACTGGAAAACCAAAATGTAGAACTGGAAGAGTTATTTATAGCACTTCACAAAAGGTCTAGTGAGAAAATATCTAGGTTATATGCATACTTTGGACATTATGGTCTAAAGTTACGCTCTTAAATCTATTCAGGTACTTATGTAAATAAGTGACGTGACCCAATTCTCAGATATACCTACAGAACCTGTTCAAATCATTTCTAAATCTGGACTGTGCATATTTGAATGGACACCTTTACTTTGTGTTTTGAAATGTAAAATCGTGGTGATAATTCAGATAGCTCTCTTGCCTCTCCATTTTGCAGGGTTTCTTGGCAAAAAGGGAAGTGGGAGACAGAAGCCTGTGAATATATATTTCTCACGTACTTCTTTTGGTGTTTTAAAAATAATGGCTTATAATAATAATTTTCCCTTCACATCAATAATACATTCTGGAAGTGGTAACTGAGAGCCAGTGTAACCTAGTGGGTAAGATGTTGGACTTGGGAGACCATGGTTTAAATCCCATCTTAGTCATGAATCTTGAGCAAATCACTATTTCTTAGCCCCAAATCCCTATCTGTAAAATGGGAATAATAATAGTAATAGGATTGTTATGAGGGTGAAGTAGCTAAGGATTGTAAAACACTCTGAACACGGAAAATACTATAAAATAACTATTATTAGCTATCAGTGATATTGGCCCTGTCATTCACTCAGATTCCATGTGTGGCCGATTGAACTATCAGGATGCTCCTTCCTTCATGGCATAGTTTCTCTTCATCTTGCAGCCCTGATAAAGGTTTTTATGGATCTCCTGTAGACGTTGGCTCTATACTGTGGGCAAGAGTCGGATGTGCATGGATGGAAGCAAAGGGTATTTTCAGACGTTACGAGATCACGCTCAACCACAGTCAATTCCCTGTGGTGGGGAATGGCCTCGTAACATCTGTTGGGGAACCGGAAGTTCCCCCCCAGATATTAACCATGTTCAATCCCCGCTGGGAATCACATTCACCACGCGATCGGCTGAACCCGCGGGACTGGCGCCGATCGCGTGGTGAATGAGATTCCTGGCAGGGATGAAGGGGCCCGTCATGTCTGGACGACGATCACGGCCCGGAATCCCCACCGGGATTCCGGGGCGTGGTTATTTCGGGTGGGTGCTGCGGCCGCATTGGCTGCGGCGTCCACCCGTCTCCCCAGAGGGTGGGCGGTGGGGGGGCAGGGGCGTGCGGCCACACGTTGCGCCACGTGGCCCCGCCCCCTCCCCGATTCCCCGCCGGGATCCCCTGGCACTTCTGTTGGCCGTGCCGGAGTGATCCCGGTGGGGAATCCACAGGTTGTTTCCATGATGGGGCGAATGCCGCCCCATCACATCTGAAAATACCCAAAGTTTCCTATGCCATTTGCTCCTCCACCTACAAATCAGTGACACTTTTGCTGTCAGTAAATACTAAATCTTTCAACATTTACCGAATTCCCACTTCCACGCTGTGTGTTTGGTATGAGGTAAGGCAGTGTGTGTGTGTGTGATTGTGCCATAGCTCTTTTGTGATAGCAAAAAAATTTATATTCAGTTAATATCTGGTATTCCAAATAGCTTGGCGGTTGTCTGGAATCTGTCAGGTAACTGCAGAGTTAAACCACCAGATTGACCCTTTGATTCTGTTGGGGAAGGAGTGACAACATTCCCCTTAGCTTCCACTTCTACCTAAAGGAGACAGTCTGGTAGAAACTGTGAGAACCATGAGTGGTTTTGTCCCCTGTACAGAAGTATTTCACATTAAGGAAAATTGAGCCTTTGATATTTGACTGATGTTTATCTTTGGAGGAAATGAAGGGAGGCCATTAAATGACTTGTCCCAGGCTACAAAGTTGCTGTTTAATTATTTGTATTACAGTAGCACCTAGAGATCTCAAACAAGAATAGAATTCCATTAAGACAGGGCCACAGATAAAGAGACAATCTTTGCCCCAGAGAACGTACAGTCTAAATAGCAAAGATTTGTAAAGATGGCAGTGTCAGAACTGTGATTAGAATTTAGGAGTTCGTACATACCAGTCCACTCCAATGGTTTAAACACTAGAAAGTTTAGAAACACAACCATGCATTTGTCTTTTTAAAAAACAAACAAACTAACAAACCTGCACAAGCAAGATAATTTTTCTTAAGAGTTCTTCCTCACCTTTTGCTTGTTCTCATTAGAAATTTCAGTCCTCTGTTCAGGACATCATTAATTATTTATTATTAATTATTATTATTATTATTATTAATAACAAGCATTTATATAGCGCCAGCAATGTACCTGGTACTTTACAAAGTAATTGAATAGACACGGTCCCTGTCCTAGGGCTTACAATCTGAGAGATGGGGGGTGGGGGGGACGGGGACGAAGGAAGGGGAACAGAGGGAGAGATGAGTTTAACATTCACGAGGATGCGAGGTCCCAGGTGCACATGCTTGGCTTAATTAAATCAAGAATGATGGCTGGCTGGTCCACGTGGTGAGGATATGAGTACACAGACCTTAGGTAACAGATTGTACTGGATGGAAGATATCAGCAGGAGTTAGGGGAGGGGAGCAAGAAGTCGGGGAGGGTAGAGCGGAAGAGGTGGGTCTTGAGGAGGAATTTGAAGATACGAAGGGAGGGGGCCAGGCGGATGTGGGCAGGGAGGGAGTTCCAGGCATGGGAGGCAGCTAGGGAGAAGGGAGGAAGGCGGTTAGGGGAGGTGTGGGAGGGCGAGAGAGGGGACAGAGGAGGAGCGGAATTCACGGGCTGGACTACGGAGGGAAATTAGCGCAGAGAGGATGGGGGAGCAAGGTTGTGAAGAGCTTTATAGGTGAAGACTAGGAGCTTGTGCAGGATTCGGTCAGGAAGGGGGAGCCAGCGAAGAGAGGAGAGGAGGGGCTGCACGTGGTCCAAGCGATGAGCGAGGTGGATGACCCTGGCAGCAGAGTTTTGGATGGAGATAAGGGGAGAAAGGTGAGAGCGGGGGAGGCCAGTGAGAAGGAGGTTACAGTAATTGAGGCAAGAGATGACCAGGGCATGAACAAGGGTTTTGGCAGAGG
>QEPC01012606.1:1191896-1215139 GCA_003113815.1 Sphenodon punctatus | reverse complement strand
ACAACACCCCCCCCAAAATCCCCCCCATCCCCAGTCTAGTCTCTCCCCCTCGGCCCCTGTGAGGGGGAGAAACTAGAGCCACCTCCCCACGTTTACTCACCAGGGCAGCAGGCAGGCACGGGGCAGCAGGCAGGCAGTTTGCTTCAGCGTTCAGTGGAAGCGCTCAGGCGAGATGTGCTGCAACGCGCATGCTCAACTGAGTCAGTTCAAGCATGCGCACTGCAGCACATCTCACCGAGCGCCTCCATTGAATGCCCAACGTAAGACTTTACATTGAGCCCATAGGGCTCAATGCAAAGCTGCCGCTCATGGGAAATTTTGTTTCCCAGCCGCGTGCTTGGACTGAACGCACAGCCGCCCGGCGTGCGTTCAGTCCAAGTTTTTTGTCCCTTATGGGACTCACTTGCAGTCGCTCCAGAAGACAGAGTGCTCACCGACTGAGTGCTCTCTGTCTGCTGGCCGGCTGAAATTGACATCGACGCCGCTCTGCTGCTGACTGCTTGGCAAGCCGAGGAGTCAGATGCAGCGCGGTGCTCCGATGTGAATTTCAGCCAGCCGGCAGACAGAGCGCTCAGTCAGTGTGAGTGCTCTGTCTTCTGGTGAGTCCCACTCCTATTCGGGGGCGGGGGGGGAGAGGGGGGGGGGACTGCCCCAGGTGCCCTCAGGGCAGCACCGCCACTGATTTAGTTGCTGTGGTCATAGTTATGATACTCCTTCATGTGAGAAATCAGCAAGCAAGCAGAGGCAGATGGGGATCTTGCTTCTCTGAAAATGTCCTTTAGTAGCAGACAGTAATAAAAAACCTCACGAAAGACTAAAATCAAAGACACGCATCAACAGAATTGGCTCTAAATGAAACAGTTTTCAGAATTTTCCATGAGGTGTCAGCAGTGATTTAAGTTGTTCCTGCCTAGTTCAAGAACATGCAGAATCAAACTGTAGAATCTCTTGGGTATTAAGATTTCAGGGGAAAACCTAGGGAGTGCCATGACATTTTATGTTAAAGTTTAATCATCTCGGAAAGCATACTTTCAAAATATGCCACAAACTTTAGACATTCTCGAGCAAAGCTTTTAAAGCATTGGCTGCCTTAGGGAGGAAAAGTCTTCATTTCCTAGGAGAGGAAGTACTGTAGAACTGTTCTGAAGTGAAAATTCTGCTGACGCCCTTTGAGATCCAGACTCCAGTGACAGACTCAGACTGCCCGGCCACTACTAGTAAGAACATTAAATAAAATCCCTCATTCAGAGGCGGACCTATTGGTGAAGTATTTCATTCCTGACACACCCTGATAGGAATTCAAACTGACTAGAAATACTTAAAACCCAAATAGAACGAGTTAAAAGACTTCAGCTTCTTTCTTTCTTTTTTCTTTCTTTCTTTCTTTCTTTCTTTCCGGATGGCAAATTTTATGTTAGTGGAACACTCCAAGAGTTTGATCCTGCATTCCTTACTCAGGCACATTTCTCTAACTTCATTCCCCCTTAAAATATTTTGTTGTTCATGAAGTTAGTATTATGTTAACACCCGTGACCCGAAGGCTTGGACTGGGTCCCTGTTATCCTGGCACAAGTAGATCTGATCCCAGCCCTGAAAAGTCTACAGTCTAATTTGCAACAAGCTACAACAAGGGAAGAAGTCGAGAGGAATGGGCTGAGGGGAGAGAGGGAAGATCACACAGTTACATAGGTTACCTACTGCACAATTTGATGTTTCTAAATCATTGGAGGTCCTCCCCCCACCACCCATTAAATAAATTCAGTTACCTCAGGTTGCTATGACAGCACCTACTCATCACTGGCTGACTGGTTTCTTGTAGGTATTACAGTAAAAGCAAATCTCAAGCCCTCTGAATGGCATGTGTCAAAAAAGGAAGTGAGGAAATGTTTGCATGAGACAGACATATAAGCATTCCAGATGCATCCAGTTAGGGGATGAGGGTGGGAGGAAATAACATTTTTAAGTGCTCCATTGGTGAGCTCAAGAAGCTGTGATATGATGCAATAGAAAATAGAGAGTTGTGCAGGGAATCCAACAGCTGGGATGACACCTAGGTTTTATATCAAAATGACAGAGGAAAGGAGTGATGGAGAGAGGTAAAGAGCAGGTAAGGCTTGGGGAGAGAGATAAGTTCAGTCCAATAGGTTTATTTTACTATACACATTTGAAAGACATATGGCGTCTGCTGATTGGTTTGCATTTTCATTTAACAGGACCAGCATTTTGGAATGCACATCTTTAAAGGTAAAGAAAGGTCCAGACAGTTATCAGTGGGGTTACTCTTGTGTCTGGGAGCAAAACCTGCTCCTGAAAATACAGTAGGAACTTGGCAGCTACATGCCCAGAATTTCATAAGTCAGTGGAAAGTCTGGGCCAAGTGATGATGAGCCTGAGCCTCTGCTGCTTCAGTAAAAGATTTTGGATTAGAGGCAGTAGTGGCCTCAGACATCTATACTTGGTCAAGCCACTAGAGGGGACAAACTATTAGCTTTGCTTAGACTGAGTCAGGGTGTTAACAGATGTGGCATTGACCTGCTGTGGCCCACTTTGGCCCATGACCCACTGGTGCGTGTGTTCATGCACTACCAGATGTGGGGCTGCTTCTGCCTCCCCATGGGCAGGTAGGCAGCTGGCTCATGACACATCCCCGGAAAATCTCTGGAGACGCATCCCAGGCCAAGGGCCACTCACCTGAGCCAATGTAGGCCAACACAGTCCTGCACATCTGTTTGGCTCACGCCCATCCCTGCCACAGGGTGGGGTTCATCGCCATGGCTGCATGTCATGATGGGGAGTGGGGCATTGGGAGTGGGCAGGGGCGGGGCTGGCCATCTGCACGTCTGTTGCATTTCCCCTCCCCTCCCACAGGTTGTGCAGGCGGTGGGATGGCTCTCCTGGCAGCATCAGGCATGTTTGTTTCATGCCACTTGCTGACCTAGACAGTGGTGGCTGTGGTGTTCTGCCCCGGGCGGGGGAGCCACCTCACCTCCTGTACATTTGTTTTTATCCTCAGACAAAGATACAAGAAGACACAACTGAACCCCCATCCCAAAGAGACTGAGCTTACACGGTAAAGTCAGATACATCTTGTAAGTCTTTTGGTGGTGGTTAAGGTAAGTAGATGAGGACAGGCTTCTTAGCCCGCACAACAAACATGGGCTTGTAAGGGTCATCAACAACAAACTCCTGATGCAGGTCCAGTGGTACAGTCTGCAGAGAAGGAGGTTACTCTTGCAGAGGGTGCAGGTAGGGGTTGCATGCCTGGGCAGGAGAGGTTTTTACTGAGGGAGAGGGGAATGTGATGGTGTCACACGACCACCCCCAACTGCTGCATGATCCTGTGGTTAGTGTACAAGTGGGATTTGCTGTTCCCTCCACGTCCTCTACCTAGTAATGAGGTGCATATGGTTGATGAACAATGGGCTAAGAGCTGACAGCCCTAGGGTTCTGCCTAGTTCTGGGATGCATCCTAAGGTGGATGATGGTGGAAGGAATTCTAGAATGTCAGAGTTGGAAGAGACACTAAAGGTCATCTAGTCCAAACCCTTGCTTGGACGCAAGAGAAGTTTAACTTCTCTAGGGAGAAGAAGCTTAACTCTAAATTACAGCATGCTAAAATTAGTTAAGCTTAATTGATATAAGCAATATAAATGGGTTCAGTTAGGTTTAATTATGTTGGCTTAAATTCACACCTTGTGTTAAACCAATGTCAGTTTTATGTGTAGGTGAGACCTTACTCATACCGAGTCACATCTTATTGCATTGGTGGTTCCATTGATTTCAGGGGAACTCATCAAGGAATGTATGTAATAAATGTTGTAAGACTATTAAAATCTGGCCTTAGTCAAAACTGATTATTTTGAGTCAGATTTATATTTGACCTTCTGGAAGGCAAGCACCATATTATATTGTTTGTGAAGCTACTGAAGTGTATATTAGAAGCTATGCAAAAGAACAGAAGAACTCTGGCTGTTTTTACATGGACGGGGGTGGATGGGGAGATGGGTGTTCTGGTGCGGTGGGTGGAGGTGGGTGTGTGTCCCTTTCCACGGACACACACACACCTCCACCCATGGGGCCTCCTCCAGTTTTCCAGAGGGCTCCGTAGGTGGAGATGGGTAGGTGATGGGTGGAGGTGGGTGTTGTCCGGGAGCGCACCCCCCCACCCACCCATCGCTCGTGGTGTTCGCATGGACAAACACCGAGTGAACACCCATCCCCCCACTTACCACCAGACATTTCCATGAACTGGTGGAATACCCTCCCGCACACCCAGTGGGGGTGGGAGAGTGTCCGTGTGAAAACGGCCTCCCTTTAAAATCCTGAACATGCATGAAAAAGAACAAAACAAATTATCAAAATATTGGCAAATCAGTCAGAGTCAAAGGAGCACTGTAATAGCAGGTTCCTTTCTGTAATCAGTATTCTGAGCACTGCTACACTGCACCACAGTGTATCATGTATAGTCACTTTACTCCAGCTTCCTTTTGTTCTTATGCCCACCTGCAATTTTAAAGACAATTATAGCCAGGTATTTAAACAAGAGATACAACTTATTTTGAAGAGGCAGCATCTTGCCAGAAGCATTAGACAGTGAATGACATATTCTTTACTAGAGAAGATAGGATTGGAATTTCAGTTTAGATCTCGGGTAACTATTTGATTAGAGTCATAATGAAGACAGATGTATCACACAGCTAGACCACAGGTGTGAATTAAACCTCAAGCATAGTCATATGATATACATTTGCTATATATTTGCAGGCTTCCTGTAGATTCTGAAATGTGATTGATGCTGTCTATAGATTCTGCCTGCTGCTTGGCAGAGGTAACAGTGCCTTTTTAGAAAAGAGATGTCATGAAATAAATGACCACTATGGGTAGCATGGAGTACAAGTTGTAAATGAACTTGCGCAAGAACACTGTAATTTTTCTAGAAAGCTGACATGCAGCTCAATGAGCCAGAACGTCTAGGGAAAACAGAAGGCCCCTGTCTCGCAAGTATTTTTTGTTTAGATCAGTTTCAGTGATAGCTCCAACAATGGGTGCCAAAAAGCTGTTTATTAAATATAATAAAGCATAAAGATAAAAACAATAACCCCAATGAATACAGAAAGTAAAAGAGACTTCTCACACATCCCTATATGCACGCCGGGGAACTCCTACACTGGCTGCGGGATGATCCCCAGGCAGGCCGCAGGTTCTGCTGTGCCCCTCCACACATCTGCAAAGTAGCCAGCAACGAAGTTCCAAAATGGTTCCTCAGCTGCTGTGTTTTATAGTATTCCAACTTCATAAAACTTATGCAATCACTGCGCATGTGTGACCACTTCTAACTAGTGCAGCTGCCTGCCTGAGCATTCTTAGCTTCCAATTAGTCTTTCTCTGAACCCTGATAAGGGAGCTTCCCACAACATCTCTAACTGGCCTTGAGTTTCTAGACAACAACTTATACAATACAGGGAAGTTGCCAAAGAGGCTTATGCAAGATACATCCATTGCATGAAATGAGTTTCCAATTCTCAACTTTTACATTACACAAATGTTTTTACGTATCTGTCAATCAAAATGAATTCTACAGCATATGCAGGCTGAATTAAGATATATAAGTGTCCACTATCTGGCTCAGCCGGTGCACAAAGGTCTTCTCGCAATCTTTTCACTACAGCCGCTCTCATTCTGCCTGCTATTTTCTTGGTGGTATAGTTCCTGAAATACAATTATAGAACAGAATCCGTAAAAGCTACAGAATTAACGCTTCTTCTTGAGAGCTACTAAATAGCAGCGGTTCCCATGCATCTCTATAATACATGTATCTGCTCAAAATCTCTCAAGAACAATTGCATGGTTTTCTCTCAATGTAATTGGACATTTTATATTAACAGTGGTGCTTGGAGGACCAACATTAGGGGCCAATTTTGTAACAGGTGCTTTATATGCAAGAATAGGGCAAGACCACACGAGCCATCCCACATTGGGTCACCTTACCCCAAATTAGTTTGTGATGTAGCTGACTGTCAGTCCGGCACCTGATGTTCGCCTACTTTCAACCCAAGGCAGGCGGCTGGCTGCTATGTGATGTACCTGAATGTGGCGGCTCGGCTCCTTTCAGTGACAAGTTGCTGGGAGCACATTACACCTGTGCTCCAAAGTCTGCACTGGCTGCCTATAGCTTTCTGGGCACAATTCTCAAGGTGCTGGTTTTAAACTTTAAAGCCCTAAACAGTCTGGGCCCCATATATCTGAAAGACCGCCTGTCCTACCATGTCTCTTTGCAGCCCCTACGGTTGGCTGGGGGCGTCCTCCTGATCATTCCATCTGTTACCCTTGTCCATGGGGCGGGGGTGAGCAGGAGAGCATTCTCGGTTGCTGCCTCCACGTTGTAGAACTCCCTTCCCTGGGAGGTTCATTTGAGCCTGAGCCTGGCTAGCTTCCAGAGGCACTGGTGCAAAACTTTTTTATTTGGAAAAGCATTTGGCAGGCAGGGATAGGTGAGGTTTGCTTGGGGTTCTGGGTGGAGTTGCGGGGGAGGATGGGGGGTTTGAGGAGAGGGTGTTTTTATTCTATGATTTTTAACATTTTTAAATGTTTTTTTGCTAGTGTATTGTGAGCCGCCCTGAGCCTTGTGGGAAGGGCAGCATAGACATTTAATAAATAAATAAATAAATAAATAAATAAATCTGATGGAGAAGGCCGGTGATGCATCGTGGACTACTGTTGCCTCACCTGGGCCAATGTGGGGTAATGGCCCGCCTCCCGTCTGGTCAGCCTGTGCAGCCCTGCCTCAAGGCAAGATCCATGAATCGGATCCAGAGGAGCGCACTCACCCCGGCCGCCAAACGGCTGATTGGGGGTGGGGGGAGAGCGGAGGAGCTGTTCGGCGGCTGGGGTGAGCACACACCTACCCCCCATCAGCTGTTCGGCGGGCGGGACGAGCATGTTCCTCTGCGTGGTTCCCCATGGGAGGGGGGCTGTTCATCTGGACTGTTCTCTCTGCTGGTCCAAAGTGTGGCGGCTGTGTTTGCCCACCCTGGGGCAGGCAGGGGATCCAGCTGACCCTGTCTCATGTGTCTTTACCCATAAAGCAGAGACTGTTGCTGCCCTCAGTAGTTTATAATCTAAATTTATGATCACATATAACAAAATTAATGACATGTGAGAAGTGGTTTATGTTAATTATTGGCTATAGCTGGGGTAAATCCTGAGATAGTGCTCACTTATGCCTTAGTTTACATTCAGTTTTTAGTGCAGAACACCTCTTTTCAGGTGTTTAGAGCGTATGAGTTTTGTGTATTTTTTGGCTTGGGGCTCTTCTACATATAATGTTTTTATTTTATTTATTTATTTATTTATTCATATTTGTATCCTACCCTTCCCCGAAGGCTCAGGATGGCTTACAAAAAATGATAAAATACAATATAAAAACATTTAAATATTATCCCCCCCAAGACCCAACCTACTCCACCTCCAACAACCTCCCACCTAACCCCTCTCTCTATCCCACAACCCATCCTCCCCCTTAAATCACCTCCTCCTTTTTCTAAGGGGTAACACAGCAAAATACTACACTGCATTTCATTCATGTAGAAAGCACTACTCTTTTAGCCTCTCCCACACCTGCATCCCTGGATGGTATCCCACGGTCCTGAGAATGGACTGCAGCCATAGCAACTCTACGCAAATATTTGCTTCTCATTGAAGCCACTCTTCAAGCCTCTGTACACCTGGGTATGCAAGCGAGTCATGCAACATATCGCATGACCATGGCATGCATCGCTTTCCTTTCATGTTTGGGAAAGCACCATTGCAATCTGGCCCTGCTCATGGTGCTGCATGCTGCAGGAAATCCCAGGCACAATCATCTCATTAGGGTCGGTGCTGGCAGGGGTGGGCAACGCCTCCCTTTGGGAGTGGAGAGTGCTGAGTTGCATTAAGGAGACTGTGGTTAGGCCTCTCCTCAAGAAACCAGTGGTGGCCTGGCACCTCCAGGCACATCTGGATCGCACCGGTTTTCTTGATACTACGCAGTTTGGCTTTCATTCGGGTTATGGCATGGAGACAGCGCTTGTGGCCTTAGCTGACGACCTCCTTGTAGAACTAGATAGTGGGCATATGGGATTGTTTTGCAGTGGTTCCAATCTTACCTGACGGATAGGTCCCAGCGGGCGGTGCTCAGGGATTGTACATCAGCGGGCGCTGCTCAGGGACCTCCATTGTGGGGTACTACAGGGTTCCATTTTGTCCCCTCTCTTGTTTAACGTGTATATGAAGCTGCTGGGGGAGGTGGTCCACAGCTGGGGGGTCATGCTGTCATCAGGATATGGACGATACCCAGCTGTATTGGCCTTTTTCATCAGGCCCTGCTGTCTCCTTGCTATCCTGGTGTTTGTCAGTTGGGGGGGGACTGAATAAGGTTGAGCCAGTCGAAGCTCAATCCTGATAAGACAGAGGTGATATTGGTTGGCAGAACCGGTGATCTGGGTGAGGAGATAGCCCCCATTATTGGTGGTGTTCGTCCTCCTTTGGTTCCATCTGTGCAGAGTCTGGGGGTGCTTCTGAATCCACAGCTGCACCTGGATCTTCAGGTGTTGGCTGTGGCCAGGGGTGCCTTTTGCCAATTACATCTGGTGAGACGGCTCTGCCCATATGTCTTGGACTCTGATCTCGCCACCGTCATCCATGCATTTGTCACTTCAAGGTTGGACTACTGCAGTGCGCTCTACGTGGGGCTGCCCTTGGTGACAGTTCGGAAGCTGCAGCTGGTGCAGAATGCTGCGGCCCGGCTGCTTATTGGCATTGGCCGTAGAGAACATATTCAGCCAGTGCTTCGTGCTCTGCGCTGGCTGCCTATTGTCTTCTGGGCCAGATTCAAGGTGTGGTCATCTGAGGACACTCTTCTGGAGGTTCCACATTATTGGCGGGTTTGTACTGACAGGAGGGTGTTCTCAGTGGCTGTGCTGTCACTGTGGAATGTCCTCCCAATGGAGATCCACCTCAGCCCTGAACTCCTGGCCTTCCGATGTAATTGTAAGACCTGGTTCTTCTGCCAAGCATTCGGGGGGCGGGTTAGGGGGGGTTGTCTTTTGTTGCGAGCCTGGAATATATTGTTTTATACTGAAATTAATATTTTAAGTATTCATAATATTTGATCTTATTAATTTTATTTTAACTGTATTTATGGTTCTGTTTTGTAAGCCTCCCCAGTACGCAGCAGGTGAGAGGGGCGGGGTATTAAATTGAATAAATAAATAATAATAATAGTAAATCTCTGCAATCATTGTCACCAGGCACTGTTAAGGATCCGCTGTGCCAAGGCTGCCACCTTGGCAAACAGCAAAGCAAATGGCTGTTCCAGACCTTGACCAAGGAGATGGGTCACCTTCCTAATGCGACCCATGTGTGCCATTGATTCTGTGCCACAAGTTGAACTCACAGGCTACCTACTCTCGGTGAAACCACAGAGCTCAGAGTGGTTGAAGACTGTCATGACCATGTGGGAAGTCACTTGCTGGATCGAACATTTCTGCATGCGGCAGCATATTCTCCTGAAGCTGGCCAAGATTCTCCTGCCAAGCCTCCAGAAAAATGTCACAAACATGCAGACTCCAATCTCATGAAGAAGCCAGTGGCTGTTGCAATTTCAAAGTTTGCAACCCCAGACAGCTGCTGCTTGGTGGGACAGCAGTCTGGAGTGGGGACAAGCACCGTGGAAGCAATCGTCCTGGAAATTGAAGCTCATTGACAGAGAGGTGGCCATGGCAGGATTCAAATGCAATGGCTTCCCTAACTGCATTTGGGGCCATAGATGGTAGCCAAATCAGCAGTATCTGGCCGCCACACAGTAAGGATGACTACCTTCCCAGGAAGGGCTACTTCACTGTGGTGCTGCAGACAGTGGTGGTCCACAGGGCTCAGTTTGTGGACATGCTGGTGGGGTGCTCTGGCAAAAATCATGATGCCCGCATTTTCATGCCGTCCCCATTCTTTGCATACATGCACACTGGGGACTTTGGGCCAGGGAGAAGTGCTGTTACTCTGGGGGTGCACATATGCAGCCTGTGGTGCTTTGGGGACCCTGCCTATCCTCTAAGGCCTTGGCTCATCAAGACATACCTGGTAGTCAGAACTCAGAGCAGAACTGTTACACCCCTCTGTGTTCTATTTCCTGGGGGGCGGGGCTTGGTGGCTGTCGGCAGAGGGATGAGGAGGGAGCCCCAAGAAAGCTTGCTGTCATCTCTTCAGGAACTGGGAGTGGGTCTGCCTCATGGTATGCAAGGTTGAGCTGCCAAGCAGTGAAGGGCAGTGGTACACAGTGCTGGCAGAGAAGCTTGTAAAGATGCCCGCAGGTAGCATTGACTGGCCCCTATTGCAGGAGAGATACACCAACAGCCCAGTCCTCCAGAATACCACACTGGATACCAGGAAGTATATTTTGCACTCTCTCCACATCGAGACCAAATCCCTCTACATGTTCCAGAGCTCACTGTGCTCCTCCTGGAGGTGATTCCAGATACATTGCCACTGCTGCCCCACCCTAACCAGCTCTTGCTTGAGATACCTCCTGCCTCTTCTCCTCCATGTCCCAGTGCAGAAGCCTTTGGTGTCTACATCCTACCCCTTGGATTGCTTCCCTCATGCCTCATGAAATTCAGGCGTTCTCCTCCAGGAGATCACGGGCCAAATTCGTATGCCTCCACCGATTTCACATCCTTGTGTGCCACTGATGTTCAGCATCTGTAGCCGGTGCATCATGCCACTGCAGAGTGACTGGATTGGCCGGGGGGAAAATAAAAAAATAAAAATAAAGGATTGATATTATCATGCCTGCTGTGGTCCCTGCCCCCACCTTCCAACTAGCTGTACGTGGTACCAATCTTCAAAGCGAGCATAACTAATCTGACTGTTTTGCTTGATTTTTTCCCTCTTACTGGGTGCCTGTGTTGCAGGGATATGGCAGCGAGCGGAGCAGGAGAAGTGCACCTTTCCTCTTTGTGTGGCCCTGCACCACCCATTGCTGAAGCCAGGACCACACACAGCTGCAACATTGCAACACCCCCAATGGAGAAAGGGAAAGTGAAGCCAAAACCATGGGTGCCCTGCTAACACGCCGTTGAAAGCCCACCCTGCACTAGATGCTGCCCATCCCTCCATCAGATGAAAACAGCAATGCCCAAAATTTCCCCATCTCTCACAAGCTCCTTCCCCAAACTGCAATCCCAAAATCCCTTCCCATGCAAAAAGTGAGTGCTTACTGCATATGCCATCTACATCACTCTTGATGTGTGTGGTGTCCTGGTCCTCTGTGTCTGCAACAAGCACACCTGGTTCCTGGCTGAAGCACGGCTGGCTGTCCAATTGCAAGGGGTACATTGTTAGCAAGACGGCCCCCTCTATGGTCACAGCTGGCTGTAGTTCTGACTCGGCAGCAGCAGCAGGACAGCCTCAGTGGGCAGAGGGACTTGTACTGGTTGTCCCAATCTGCAGGTGGCTGTCTGTGCTCCTTGCAGTTCATGGGAAGCGGACGGCACTCACGTATGGCCACAAGTGAATGAATGCCGTCCCACACAGCCTTGATGTGACAATGGCTCCATCAACTCAGAGGAAATAGGTGAAGAGTTCAAAATACTGAGTAGTTTGCCTGCCATGTCTCAAAGTCAAGTTGTTGTCATGGATCTCCTTGTACGCACGCTTGAGGTCTTTTGCACGCTGCCAGCACTGCTCCATAGCATGTCCCTCCTATAGCCTAGGCTCTGCATCTGTGCTGCGATTGCCTGAAAAACAACCTCGTTGTGGTAGCATTTCACCAGGCCAGCCTATACTTTCTCATCGCCGAATGAATGCGTTAGTTTCCTCAACCCCTTCCTCAAGGAACTCCACACTGGTAGGTCGCGTTGCAGCTGCGCTGTGATGGAGCATTGGTGGTAACAGTGGTTCTAGTAGTTGCCTGGCTGTCAGTTGGATACATGCCAGCAGTGATAGCGAGCCTCTGAAAGCTGTACCATAGTATCCAGCAGCTAGCGAGAGCAAGCAGTGGAGGCTGATCTCTGACCACACTGAGTATGGAAAACACATGTTTTCAAATGGTGCTACACCTTTTATGGTTGCCAAGGAACAGGGGGAGGGAGGGGCACTACCTGGGCCCCAGAAGGCGTAAACCTCGAGGTTATGAACGGCAGGTTAGAGCCTAAGGCCAAGGAATGATCATCATTGGAGCCTTCTGTGGGTCTCAGAGCCCACTTCACTGCTGGGTGGAGGCTTTACCATGAGACCCCCAGTGAAACAGAATGGAGCAGCCGGACTGAGAGGGGGGACTAGGCCCCAGGGTGAACCATGAGCGAAAAGCCTAAGGCTTTTCCAGTAAGATTGCAGAGGGCAATACCCCAGGGTGGTTACATATGGACTCAAACAGACCAACACTACATGAAAGCGAGGCATACCAGATTACCCCAAGGTTACAAGGGGAACGAGACTGGACAGCGGAGTGAAATAGGAGAAAACACCAAGACGTAGGTATGAAAGGTGTGCAGGGGCTCAGGACTAGACATATTTAATTTATTTATTTATTTATTTATTTATTTCATAATATTTCTGGCCCACTCCTTCCTGCCATCAGTAGCTCAGGGTGGCTCACAACATTCACAATGAAAAATGTACACACACACACACATATATATATATATAGAGAGAGAGAGAGAGAGAGATAATATCAATAAAAAATAGAAAAATCCATAATATAAAATAGACAGACACACAAAGGTGGAGCTAAAAAAAACCAACCCTCCCTCCCAACCCCCACCCTCACCCATCTCCCTCACCAAAAGCCTGGCAGAACAGCCATATCTTGCACTGTCTTTGGAAAGAGGGAAGGTCCGGGGCCAAGCAGACCTCTGTCAGGTAGGGATGGGCGAACAGATCGCGGTTCGGGTTTGGCTGTTCGGTTCGGCTGCGTTCGGTTCGGCCGTTCGGTTCGGCTGCGTTCGGTTCGGCAGTTTGGTTAGTTCGCCGGGTTCGGGTTCGGCTGTTCGGTTCTGCCGTTCTGTTCGGCCATTCGGCCATACCGTTCGGCTGTTCGGGAAATGTTATGGGTGGGTTTTTTGTATTTTATATGGTTTTTTGTTTTTTTATTGGGTCTTATATGGTTTTCTTTTGTTTTTTATTTGGTTTTTTTGTTTTTATATGGGGTTTATTTTTTAATTTTTTAAATCTAATATTATATCTATCTATCTGCACTAAATCTAACTGCTATTAACTATTCTAAATGCTATAAATGGATTATCTAATAAGTACACAGACCTACTCCTACAAACACTAAAACTAAATCACTAGCACTATCTCTATCACTAAGCTAGCTCCTACAACTGTCTACTATCCCAACCTATCTCTCTACCTCTCTATATCTATATCTCTCCATCTCTCTCTATATGGGATGGGGGCGGGGGAATCACAAACACAAGGTTTCAGTTTAAGGTTTAAGTTTCATTTCAGTACAAAACTGAAATGAAACTTAAAGCAATCTAATAATCCTACTCAACGCCTGCTGTTCAGGAACAGTGACTAGCTCAGAAGGTGTTGGGAAGGGGGGAGGCAGATAGTTTCATTTCTTGCAAGCCTCTCCACCCCTGGTGCCTGGAAGTCTGCTCCTCAGTGACTAGTACTACCCCTCCCTGTCACCTTACAGTGAACCTTTTTTTGCCACCCGAACTCACCCGAACGTGATCCAAACTGACTGAACTGTTCGCCATTTCGCCGTTCGGTGTTTGGTTCTGTTCGGTATGTTTGTGTTCGTGTTCGCGTTCGGTCGTCCGAAAAGGCCGAGTTTGGGCCGAACTCCGAACTTCTGAACCGCTTTCGCCCATCCCTACTGTCAGGAGGGAGTTCCACAGCCTCAGTGCGGCCACTCAGAACACCCTCCCCAACACCACCCGAGAGACTCGGGGGACCTTGAGAAGGGCACCCCCACCCAGATGACTGCAGGGGCCAATCCAGGGCCCAGGGAGTGAGGCAGTCCCACAGGTAGGCAGGGCCCAGGCCATGTAGGGTTTTATAGGTCAAAACCAACACCTTGAATCAGGCCCGGAAGACTATAGGCAGCCAGTGCAAAGGATGGAGCACAGGTGTTATTGTGCACACAATAACCTGTCTCTGTAAGGAGATGGGCCGCCATGTTCTGCACCAGCTGCAGTCTCTGAACTGTCATTAAGGGTAGCCCCACATGGAATGTATTGCAATAGTCTAATATTGAGGTGATGATGGTGGCCACAAGGGCAGTCTCAGTGCCAAAATCTAGATGAAAGCCAGACTGCAAGGGATCCAGAAAATTGACACGATCCAGATGCCCCTAAAGCTGCAGATCCACCACCCACTCAATAACCTTCCCTAAAAAAGAGACTGGCTGATAGCTGGCAAAGGAGTCAATGTCAAGCTATGGTTTTTGGAACAGAGGCCGCATCACCGCCTCCTTGAGACAGCCTGGCACTCTGCCCTTCCTAAGGGAGACCAGTGACCACCCCCGTCAGCAATGGTCCCAGTGTCTCCCAGCTGGCCTTAACCAGCCAGGACGGGCATGGGTCCAGTTCACAACAGATAGCTCTAACTGCCCCAAGGACATCCCCCACATGAGTGGACGACACCCACTGAAACTGATCCCATAAAACAGGACAAGGTGGGGCTTCCATTACCTCTGGTTCTCCTATTGCATCAAGTGCAGCATTGAAGTTGTGGTGAATTTGAGCAATTTTAATCTACAAAATATTTACGTCGACAAACATGTCACAGCAAGCACTGGAGAATTCCAGTTCCAGGCAGAGGGAGACTGGACCGACCAGCCCCCTCACCACCCAGAAAAGCTCAGTTGGGTGCAACTTGCGGACACTATGAGAGCAGCAAAGAACACCCTCTTTACTGCCTGCACAGCCACGGCATAGGTTCTTAAGCTAACTCTATGCTGCAAACGGTTGGCTTCAGCATGAGTGTGGTGCCACCGTTGCTCCAACAACCACCCTTCACGCTTCATCTGCTGCAGGTCCTCCATAAACCAGGTAGACCTGCGTTGTTGGCACTCAGGAAGCGGATGCCTAGGCGCAGTTCAGTCAATGGCCTCAGTCAGCAGAGTATTCCAAAGAGCTACGAGGTCATTGAGCGAACAGCCGTCGAGGTCAGAGGGTAATTCCCCAAGAGCATTCCAGAACCTCTCCGGTTCCATAAGTCTCCAGGAACGAACCAACCAAATTGGTTCTGCACCTCTCTGGGGGAAGACGTGCCAGGAGACCAGCCTGAAGGAGGTAATGAGTCATCCACAACAAAGGCACACAGTGCCAGGGGACAGGATGCAAGATAGACAGTGCAAGGGCTCAGTACTGGATGCAAGACAGTGCGAGGGCTCAGGCTGGGACACAAACCAGACAGCCTTCAATTAGTCTCCACAGTAGCACCACAAAGGTGGTCACTAACTAACAAGTCCAGAGGGTGGTGGTGTAAGGTCCACACTTGACAATGGTAGATGTTACAGAGGGGTGATGTGTGCAGCTTGGCAAATGAGAGTTGCCACTCCATGGGATGGTCTTTGCATCTCTAAGGTACTGGAGGACCTTCCCCCATACACGAGCGACCATGTAACTTATTTAAATGGATAGTGTACACGTTTGCAGACTAGCCAGGATTAACCTGCATGACATTCCCCCCATTTCAAAACACAACGCTGAGTGCCATGGAGACATGGATGTGAATACTGACAACCTATTAAATGGCAATGAGAACAGTGGAGGGTTATTGTTTCATTTGTTATACACCCCGGGAGGGCAACTTCCCTGGCTGAGCTATAAAGCCAGGAGCCTGCAGTGAATTTGCCAAGTGAGAAGTTTGGGGCGATATCTTTACTGTTGTTACAGCAGCTCCCAGGCTCAGCCCTCTGAAGTCGAGGGTCCCAGCCAAAGCAGAGTGGCTGCAGTGGCCCAGAGAGGTACAGTAGGGCACATGGCCCAGGTCCCTTATCCACACAACGAGCTGAGGGGGCCATCAGGGGGCTGCCTGAGGAAGGGGAGGAGGGATGAGGGAAGAGGAGACAGCGGTAGCAATGAGAGCAGAGACCTGAAGTGGCAGCAGCTGCTGGGTCCATTTTAAAGCCCCCTTGAGCCGCTGCTGCTCCCGCATCTGTTGAGAAGGGTATATGTGTTTTGCCCCCCTCTCTCTGCTGGGCAGGGGCAGAGAGTTTGTGCAGCTGCTGGGTCAGTTTCACTCCCCTCAGGCAAAGTGGGAGGAAACCACCCCTGCAATTGACATAACCGACGAGCAGACAAGTACTGAGCCAGGGCGCCCCCCCCCGGGAGACAAGAACTAGAGAGACATCTAAGCTCCTATGGCAGTCTGGCTGACCATTGTCCCATGGCAGGGGAGTGGCAGTGACCAGATAATTAATCTGGGGCATAGTTTTGGCTGCTGCATGCGTTTCCTGAAGATTTCCCTGGATTTGTTCCAAGAAACAAAGCTCGGCAAGCCCATGGTCACTCCATAAGGTTGCTCCAGGGTTTGTCCCCATGGGTGACTGGAATGGCAGCAAACAATACGTGTAGAGACTCCCAGTGAATCTGGAGCTCCAGTCTATCAAGAAGCAGTAGTTACTTGATGAACATGTGGCCAATACAACAAGAAGCAGGTAGTAAAAAAAAGCCAATTGCTACCTGATAAACATAACATGTAAAAGGGACAGAGAGACTCTGTTGCTGCTGCTGCTGGGTCAGTTTCACTTCACTTCACGCAAAGTGGGAGGAGCCCACCCCTGGGAGCTGCAGAGCTGACACAACTGACGAGCTGAGCCATTTTGCTGCTGCCCAGGACACTGCAGGCTCCTGGCGTTGACTATGCTGGCAATTGTACCACCCACGGCACCAGACCTCCTGCACTGCTCCCAGTGGTAGTGGTGGTGCATAAGCAGTTATTGCAGAAGTGCTGTTAGGTCCTACCTACCCTGGATATTTGGGGGGATCTCACGCTTCTACTCTGCACTTTATTTATTTATTTAATTTATTTGTTTTGATTTTTATCCCGCCCTATCCACAAAGGCTCAGGGCAGCTAACAACATCGTAAAAAACATAAAATACAAGATAAAACCCCATAAAATGCTTAGAAGATCACACACACCCCCTCCCCGGAATCTACCCCTGCCTGTGAAATGCCTGTGAAAATAAATATGTCTTGTGCTGCCTCCGGAAGATGCCCAGGCTAGGGCTTAGACAAACCTCCAAAGGAAGCAAGTTCCTCTAAGCCTCAGAGCAGCCACCAAGAATGCCTCTCTGCATGTCTGGGTCATATAGACCTGGGCCAATGGGGGAACGTAACTTTCAAGAGAGCGCTCTAGGCTGATCTTAGAGGCCACAGAGGGACATATGGAGGAAGGTGGTCCGTTAGACATTAGTGCAGCTCTATTGGTGAGAGCAGGGAGTAGATGCCTGCTGGCATTTTTACTATTAGTGAAACACAAAGATGATTAGGGCAGCGGCATTTGGTGTGGTCTGGCACTCTCACCATTGTTGGTATAGCATTGGTGCACTGGTGGGAATGTTTTGAGTGTAGCCCCAGCCTTAGAGCCTGAGAAATCCAGCAGCTCCCCATCTGGACTGGAACAACAGGCGTTGCCACTCTAGCAAAGAGGATGGGGGACCACAGGATCTATGCATTTCTAGAGCCCATGGCTATTGTCCTACCCTCAGTGCTACTCTCCGCTGTGGCTTGTATAGTACCCATGCAGAGGTTGACTCTGCAAATTACAGACATCACACATGCCTTACTGACAGATTAGAATGTGCCCTTTGTAAAAAAGCAAACAAAAAAACCACCAAGCAGTCAAAACAGCCGTCCATCATCTGAATTTCTGGCAACGTCCTATAATAGAGGTTTCCAACCATGGTTCAGTACTTCAAGGAGGGTCACACCATATACAGATAGGGGGCACAAACCTGTTTGATGTCTGATGTATTTTGTATGGTTTTGTTGCTGCTTTGGAAATCACAGAATTAAGTCTCTAAATGGGGTCACAGAGGCAAAAACCTTGCGCACCACTGTCTAGTGCATGTGTGCAGACAGCTTGAACATGCTCACTAGAGGTTTTCAGCAGAGTTAGTAATATAAACTGACTACTGTTTATGAAGTCTTCATATCTGACTACACTAAAGGCTCTTGAGCTCATATTTTTTCACCTCACAAAGTGGAATAGAAGGCTTTGTATAATAAGGTAAGTGGTGGAGAGATATGTGGTGTTGTCTTGTCCCACAAAATATGCCCTGCATAAAAATATATCATTTATGTTACTGACTGCTTCTTAGCTAAAAGGAAAAAAGGACAGAAGGCTTGTGTGAGGTAACAGGAGGCACACGAAGCTTCTAACAGCATCTAACAAGCCATCTCTCCCAAGCACAAAACCTTTTAATCAGTACTGAGTTGCCTCTCTGAATTCTCCAGTCACTCTCAGTTTCAAACGTCTTACATCCTGTGAACTGCTATAACATCTGGTCGCCTTTGTGTTTTGGTCTTTAGTCATTCTAATTAGCAGATTTAACATCCTTGTAGCTGCTTCTAAGCAACATTTCAGCAGAGATATTTATTACGATGCTGCTACGTTATGCAGCTTAGTGCTTACTGTACCCTTCAGAATAGTTGAAGGGACTATCAGAGCAATTCTAACTGCTCACAAGAGAACAAGATGAATTGGTGCACAGGGGCATGACTTAACCCGTTTGAACAGTGGTGTGTATGCTGTTGAAATGGGGAGGGGGATGCATTCAGTACTTGGCAGCAGATTGGAACAAGGTGACCAGGGAAGGATTTCCTGCTTTGCTATTTCAATGAAATATTTCTGGACTTTCAGGAGAGGCAAAGCCACAAGGGGGAACAAGGATAGCAAATGAAGACGGGGTCATCAGAATTCATACAACAAACTCCCATATTCCAGTATAATCAGTACTTCGATGGCACTGAAAGGAGTCATGGCCAATTTGTTGTGGGCCCCAGAGTCAGATGTTTTGGGGAGGGAATGAATGTGCATTACAAAGCACAAAGTCTGAAGCTAGTGTCTAACAGGTTTTGTGGTTTGGGTTTCCACTAGCAGCACAGTGCTGTTGGGTTTGTTTTTGTTGGAAGTGCAAGGACTGTGAGATCATTGCATCCATTTGCCCAATGCAGAGTTTACAGAGGAGTGTGAGTAGCTGATCATCAATAAGCAGGCAGGAAGCATACTTAAGCTTAAGTAGCTTTACTAGGAAATACATGTAGGATAGGAAAGGCCTACATCTATGCTAAGTCCTAAGACTAGGTGTGTTCAGAAGGGAAGTAGGAAGCTCTCTCAGATACAAAGAGATGAGAAACCTCCTGGGGGAGGAGATTGACCAATCAGGTCCTGGCAGGAGTAGGACAGATAGGATGGGGGAAGGGTTCCCTGATCTGTCTGTCTACTCCTGCTGTTTCTAGCAAACAAACAGGATGAGGTGCTTAGGGGGGATGCAACCAAAGGAATGTATTTCCAACAGTTTTCATGCTACAGGGGAAACTAATCCAAAGGGCCCACTTTTCTCTTCATTCTGAGGGGTTCTTGTCATTTTGAGGAACTAAAAAGGCTTCCCCCCTCCCTATTAGTTTTGCTTAAGCTTTATTGTGAGTCTCCTTTCCCCACTAAATTAAATAGGCAAACTCCCATTGACTTCAGTGGTGCAGGAGCCAATTCTTGTGTAGGATTTGAATGGCATGTCAGCCATTTCCAGTCTTCTATTTGACCCTTGCACAGGTGGAGTTCCCTCTATGATAGCTCAAATGCCCAGAACACCACAGCGTCTTTGTGAGTTACATGCCGAATGACACAAACCACCAGAATGGAGAGAATAATTCTTGTGGGTTCCTTTCATTGAAGTTTCCCTTGCAGCATTGCCAAAGTAAACCCAACAGCAGTGTGCTAGTGAAACCCATATTGGGTATCTCTGCCCCCCTTTAGCCACCCAGGTCGTAGTCTGGGGGTGCTTCTTAACACACAGCTTTGCCTGGATTCCCAGGTGGCGGCTGTGGCGGGGAGCGCCTTTCACCAATTACATCTGGTACGTTGACTACAGCCGTATGTTTTGGACTCTGACCTGGCCACCATCAGCCATGCTTTCATCATTTCGAGATTGGACTACTGTAATGCACTCTACGTGGGGCTACCCTTGGTGACAGTTCAGAGACTGCAGCTGGTGCAGAACGTGGCAGCCCATCTTCTAACGAGGACGGGTCATCGTGAGCACATTTCATCAGTGCTCCGTTCTCTGCACTGGCTGCCTATTGTCTTCCGGGTTTGATTCAAGGTGTTGGTAATGACCTTTAAAGCCCTAAACTGTCTGGTCCCCGCCTACCTGCAGGACCAGCTCATGCCCTCGGCCGTGGTACGACACTTTCGGTCGGCCGGGGACGGCCAACTCGAAGTCCCCTGCATTTCCTGGGTGGTGACAGTGGGGAGGGCATTCTCGGTGGCCACACCTAGGCTGTGGAATTTCCTCCTGATGGAGGCCCACTTGGCCCCAGACCTCCCCTCCTTTCCGAGGCAATGTAAGGCCTGGCTGTTCTGGCAGGCCTTTTGGGAGGGAGATGGGTAGGTGGGGTAAGGGGTAGGGGGAGAGGGATTTTGATTTTCGCTCTTTTTAGTATTTTATGGTTTTAAGATGTTTTAGTGGGTATTTTGTATTGTTTTGTTTTATATGTTTTGATCTATTGTGAGTCGCTTTGAGTTGCCTGTGGGCAAATGTAGTAGGATAAAAATATAACGAATAAATAAATAAATAAATAAATAAATAATGCTTGCCATCTTTCCAGCTGCCTAACACCGGGGCAGCTGTGGCCATACAACCCTGGGGCAACCCATGGAGTGAACATGGATATATGGGGAACTGTTCGCAAACCTGCGAAAAACACGCCCAGGCATCAACATCTGTTCACCCGCCGCAGGACTTCGGACTTACCAGTTTCAGTGGCAGTCAGGGATCTTTTGCTTTGCAGCCTGGAGCTTTGCCATTTACTTTCACCAGCGGCCAGTTTTCCCTCGCAGCCAGTTTTGTCTAGTTGTTTTCACCAGGGCAGGGTTTTGCCTTCTCAGTTTTACCAGGGTGGAGCTTTGCTTTCTCAGTTTCGCCAGTAGGGCATTCGGCCATTCACATCTTTCAGGCTTGCCACATATTGGTTCAAGTCCACAAGGGGCAGCACAAGGGGGTAGCAATCATGGTACAAGGGGACACAGTTGAACTGGGGCCCTGTGGGAGGATCCTTTGCAAGGGGTCTCAGCACTAACCCCCCACCCCCACCCTGGAGACTCTGACAGTTTGACCGTAGGGAGCCCATAATTGGGCTCTGAACCCCCGCACATTCTTCTATGCTGTGAGGTGACATAAACATGGAGCAGAATAGGCCAGCTCCACAAGTTCTAAAACGGGAAGTACTCTGCGTGCTTTGCTTTTCACCCTCCCACAGGTTTCCCCCCCCCCCAAAAAAATCCCCAAAACATTTGGTGCCTTGTTTGCTGTGTGTGACTACAGGGGAATGCATTTGAAGTCCAGCAAAGAGATGTTTGCCACTGTGTCCTGAATGAGTTAGGGACCTTTTCAAAGGCACAGTATTGAATTTGAAACACAGGGGACAATCTTTCTCCCATTGAAGTCAACTGCAAAATTGACTTCAGTTGTTGTCCTGAGAATTTTCCTGACTGTGCTTGCTGCTATATGTCCGTGGAGCATGTAAGCAGAGCAGGATGCAAGAGGGTTCAGCAACTCCATGCTTACTGCTCCTGGAGAAGTTGGATAGACGTGCCAGGGTTGAAACCTGTTTTTCCAGTGACATTTCTGTTAGACTATTGCAGCAGTCACTGTCTTCTTGGAATGTTTTGACTGAAGGTTTGACTTCAGATATTTATTTATTTATTTTTACAATTTCAACCCCGCCCATCCTGCCACAGATGTAGCAGGTAAAAGGAGCTTTCCACTTAGTAATTGTCCCTCCAAAACAGGGCCAGGGGCCAGAGTGTGGGGAAAGTAAAAAGAAGTCTGTGCTTGGGCGATCTGTGCTGTTATCTCTGCTTGCCAGCAGAAATAGAAGGAAATTGTCAGTAACAAGGGGTGTCATACAGAGCCTTTCATGAGTTCCGAGCTTACCTTTAAAATGAAAAGCAAACACTTTTAAAAAGGGTCTGGTTTTTCAAAAGTAACTAATGTTTTTTGTTGGGAGTGTGGTTCCCCTGTTGTTCCCTAAAGTAAAAGCTGGAGAAAAAAGTAGTTTAGATGATCTCTTTTATTGGACTAACTCTCACTAGCAGGACTTTGCCTCAATCTCTAGTGATTTGGGGGGTGGGGGACTTCCTTAAAACACCTTAAAAGGGCTTGACTTGCAGAGGACACTCATCTTTTTTGGAAAATCATTTCTGTTTTGGGTATTCCAAGTTGGGCAGGCAAAAGCCATTGTGTCCATGATCACTATTCATTCTTGACAATCATAGCTAAAGAATCACTGTAGGAATCAGTAGGGACGGTGCTTAACAATTTATTAAAAGTAAGTGGCTTTGAATTGTTTCATTTTCTGTTTTTGAGGCGATAATACATTGTAAAAGACTTGTTAGAGAAATTTTACATAGGCACAGCATCAACAAATAACACTCTGAAGCAGTGTTTCATACAGAAATGTTCTACAGTATATTACTGCATGACCTTGGTAACTGGTATTACAATTCTTTGCAGTACATTCCAAAGTGAATTCTCTTCCGATGGGACCTGCTAGTGACTTGCCTCTTGATCAGTAATAGCGTTTTTTAAACTCAGCTTGTCGACTTGTTGTGCCCTCCTGCTCTAAGTAACCTGGGTCTCTTTTGTTTGTTTGTTTGTTAGATTAGATTCTGTCGAGCTATGTTTTTATATGATTTGATAGCTTTGTAAGGGCAAGGAAGGATAGCTCTGGGTTGTTCAAGGGCATTTTTCTGGAAGAGCCAGTGGGGTTTTTATTATTATTATTAAACATTTATAAAGCACCAGTTGCAACCTGGCGCTGTACAGAACATACAATCAGATGCGGTCCCTGCCTGTGGCTTACAATCTAAAAGACAAAAATGGGAGGGGGAGACAAGGAGAGGGGACAGCGGGAGAGACATGGGAGAAGACAAACAAACATTCAGGTGGATGCGAAGTCTCAGGTGCGTGTACTTGGCTTGGTTACAAGGTGGTCGGTAGCAGCAGTCAGCAGAGGAGGGCTG
>QEPC01012606.1:1147414-1176770 GCA_003113815.1 Sphenodon punctatus | reverse complement strand
CCCCCCCCCCCCCCCCACCCAGTACCAGCACAACTGCAGTCCCTGAAGGCAGGGAGAGAAGCTGCTGGGCCCTGTGGTGTTGCCTCTGCCGCTGCCATCCTTCTCACCTGAATGCCTGGCCACCAGTGGGTTGCTGGTTCCAGTGGGTTGATGGGAGCGAGGCAGATCCCCTGGCTTCCGTGAAGGAGTGCACTCACCTAGGCTGGATAAGTGTGCCGAACAGCTGATCAGGGTGGGGGACTGGATGAGTGTGCTACTCCAGGCCCCCTGATCAGCTGTTTGGTGGGCTGGTTGAATGTGCTCCTCCAGGCCCCCCAATCAGGTGTTTGATAATCCATCAGCTATTTGGTGGTCTAGGTGAGCATGCTCCTCTGGGCCCCCCTGATCAACTGTTTGTCTAGCCAAGTGAGCACACCCTTAGAGCCCCCCTCCCCCCAGCTGTTTGGTGGGCTGGGTGAGCGTGCTCCTCCAAATCCCCCCAATCAGCTGTTTGGTGGACCAGGTGACAACACTCTTCCAGGTCCCCCCAATCAGCTGTTTGGCAGCCAGGATGAGTACAGAGTGAGATGGACAGTATCTCAAAAATAAATTTAGGTTTAAGGGAAAGTGAAAGTACAGACACAACAGACTGTGAAAGTAACTTACAGGCAAACCTTAGCTTGAGTTGACAGACAAGCAAACTTTATCTTGAGTTGACCTGTCCTCACGACAGACATGAAACCTCCATTCACGTAGATTCCACCTGTTGCTCATAGTGGAACTCCCATTAATGAGCCACATGTATCTGAAAGAATATTTTGTCATAAGACGGTAACTTGGAGGAAATTTTATGGATTTCAGCTGCTTTACATTGACTACCCCTTCCAATTATTACAATCTGTACCTGCCCCTACATTTAATACCCTAAATATCATCAAATAAACTCCAGATTAAGTCTATGATCTTGTGAAGTTTCTAGTTAGTTTCACATTTTGGTCTCTCTCTATACCTATTATTGTTGCTATTTTAAAAACTGTGAATCCTTCCAAGCACCAATGTGAGCTTAGTCTATTTTGTGAAAATTCAATGATGGAGAGTCCTGGAGATCATAAACTAGCTAGTTGCAGTTTGCCTTGATTAACACACTTTCATCATCCTTCAGTAGATTTAAAAATTCTTCATTTCACAGAGTTGATTTTCATATGTACCTAACGAAATCCAGAGTACAGTTTAGAGCAGAGGCCGAGCAATGGGATTTGTGTCTTTTCCTGCGTATTTCTTTTGTTTGCTGTGATTAGAACAGCCTATATTTCCACTTGATCAGACCTAGTCAGTAGGATAGTCCTGTTACTAAAGAGCCACAGGAGACTTTCCCCTCATTCTGTGTTAGCCAACTCCGGTTGGTGGAGGTATGCTGAGCTGAAGGAGGGGAAAAGCTGCATTGCACAAATATCTGCTAAGATCCCATGCCTACAGCTACAGGAAGCTTTAAGTTTTACTTATTCTCAGCAGGTCTTATTCTATTCTTTTGAACTGCGGCCCTCCTGCCTGGATTTTGTTCTCCCCTCCTCCTCTCCACTCCCTTTGCCATTGTTTCCAATCACTGTATACACCTCACTGCTTTGCTCACTCTACAGTGCTAACTCCTGACTTGCCTGACGAAGGACTCTGAGCACATTCCCACATACAGCAAATCAGTGCTTTTTTCTTTTCCCCGCATATTTCCTTGTAGTGTGAAAGGCTGTATGCGCTTCTTTGACCGTGCTTGCGGTTGTTTTTTAAGCGCATTGGCAAGTGGCAAAAACCTACCTTTACAAGAGCGCGTTTCTAAACACCCGCATAAATCCTCCTGTCAGAATGTCCTCCGCTCTCCAGTATCATGAGCGCTCCATTTCGGCTCAGCTCCAGAGCAGAGAGCCGGGGAAGCAGAGCGCTGTGTATCTGACATGATACTGACTAGCCTAGTCAATATCATGTTACAGAGTGCCCTGTGTATCTGACATGATACTGACTAGCCTAGTCAATAACATGTCAGTTACACAGATTCCTGCTTCGGGCTCTCACTCGGCTCCTCTCCGGGGGAGCCGGGCAAGGGAGGTGCTCATGATACTGACTGTGGGAATGTGAAAGGTGCATTATTTAAAATGGCTGGAATGCGCAAATTAAATGCTGTGTGAATAAATGCAAGCGCATTTTAAAATTGCCTGCATTTAGAAACACCAGCATTTTTCTGTACGTGGAAATGCACTCTCTGTGAGGTCCAAAAGCGTGCATACCTCCACCAACTGGAGTTGATCCAACAAAAGATATCACTGTACTACTTTGTCTCTATTGCCTATATTTGGGACCAACACGGCAACCTTACTTTCTCTACAAGATCCCATGGAGTCAGACATACATAAATCCCTCAAGACCCACTTTTTCCTCGCCGCCTTTCCCATTGCCTGCTAGTCGTTCCCCGTATACTTACTGTCTGCCCTCCTCTGCAGACTGCTACAACCAACTTGACTGTAACCAAGCTAAGCACACGCACCTGAGTCTTCGCACGTGCTTGAATGTTTGCCGGTCTTCTCCCGTCTCTCCCACTGTCCCCTCTCCCTGTCTCCCCCTCGTCTTTTAGATTGTAAGCCCCAGGCAGGGACTGCGTCCATTTCTATGTTCTGTACAGCGCCAGGCACATGACTGGCGCTATATAAATGTTAATAATAATAATAATAATAATAACTATCAGTTCAGAATCAGATTCTTAGGGTCCATGCTCCCCAAGTGAGATGGGGAGGAAATACACTAGCCAAGGTTGCAGCATTGCACTTAGGCTAAAACATTTCTGGGACTTGTGCTTGCTGAAAGGGCTAGTGAATCTGCACAATGGCAGATTTGGTCTTCCTCCAGCCCCCATCCATCCCTTTCCTTTTGAACAGTCTGGTTTTTTTTATATTAAAGGCAACTGGAAAACCTGAATTGATTTTAAATAGTGTAGAACAAGGGTGGCCAAAATCCCCAATCCCAAAAGCCACGTGTCAAAATTTCCATATGGTCAAGAGCCAGAACACACACACACACACACACACACACACACACCCTTGCTTGATAACTGGCTGGTAAAGCTGGTGGTGGTGCTCTGTGATCCTGGTTGCTGAGATTCTGGGGAGTAGCTACAATTTACATATTGAGACTTGGTTGCAATGAAGTAAGACAGCATAATTAGGGAAACATGGGCACAGGAACCAGCCCTGGCTGAGAGCTACAACACTTTAACTGCCCAAGAGCCACAGTTTGGCCACCCCTGCTGTAGGATTAAATCCCAATGAAGCAAAGGTACACCGATGGGACCCAGCTCTAGACCATATCAGTGTGTATCTCCCTTTGTCCAGTGGAACTTCCCTGATTCCACGGTGTCTGGGAGCAGTGTATATGCTTATGTCCAACATCAGCTGATTTAATTAACTTTTTTAAAAATTGTGTTAACGACAATTCCAAGTGGCTGCTACTAATGGTTTAATTTTTTCCCTTCTTTTCATACTGTTTGCTACAATCATGGTTGAAAGAGGAGGAAAGATCAACGAATCCGCACAGAACTGGGCATCATGCAAAGGGCTATTAGGCAGTAGGCTTGCCAGAGAATCCACACAAGAGAGGAGCCCAGCCTGTAGAAAAAGCCAACAACTGCTCCTGCTCGCTAAATGGTAAAGCGTTGAAAAGGACACAGTAAGTACAAAAGCTAAAGTCTGGCTTATGTAAGTGATTAGCGGGTGGGCATGATTGACTTTATTTTTGTTTGCTTTAAACAACATCAAAAAGCTCCTAACACAACCCTGTTTCTTTTTCTAGCCTAGCCTCAAAGTTAGGCAATGGCTGTTTTTAATGTGCATAATTTACATAAATTAACACACATTTATGCAAATTGGTGGTGGCAGGGCACAGGGGTGTCCTACTTTCGCAGTTTTTAAAATCTGGCTCTCATATGCGTGAACATTATCCATGCTTCTCCTGCACCATAAATAAAATACATATTGTACAATATGTCCCCTTTTCCTGAAGCACTAGAAATGAAGGTGTCACTGAAAAAAATTACAGTGAGTACCATGGCCATGGGAACAAGACAGCTTAAATGTGATAGAGCTGTGTCTTGTGCTAGAATTCATCAGGAATAGCAAAGAGTGTTCTGGGGAGAGAAAAGGGGAGGCCAGTCCTTGTCACCTAGCAATGAGAGGAGGAGGAGGAGGAGTAGTTCTTTTTTTAATAATTGCCATTTGAGACCAATGCAAATTATATTCCAATAACGAACGAGACTCTGACATGCTAACTAGTTATGCGACCCCCGAGCGGTCTGCATCCAGCTTCTTAGAGGGATAAGTGGCGTTCAGCCACCTGAGATAGAGAGGCTTGACAAGCTGGGTCTCTTCAGCTTAGAGAAGAGAAGACAGAGGGGACATGATAGAGGTGTATAAAATCTTGAGTGGTGCGGAACGAGTAGATAGGGAACAATTATTTACCCTCTCGAATAGTACTAGAACTAGGGGACACTCCATGAAACAGGCTGCCGGCAGATTTAAAACAAATTAAAGGAAGTACTTTTTCACTCAACACATAATTAGCCTATGGAACTTGTTGCCAGAAGACATTGTCAGGGCCAGTAGCATAACTGGGTTTAAAAAAGGATGGAATAAGTTCTCAGAGAGTAGGTCCATTAATGGCTATTAACTAAGTAGCTTACGGGCTGAACTTCGTACTGTCAGGAGCTGGGAGTGAACAACAGGGACTAGATTGCCCATTGCGACTGTTGGTTCTTCTCTTATGCGATCGAGATTGGCCACTGTTGGAGGACAGGATGCTGGGCTTGATGGACATGGGTCTGACTCAGTATGGCACTACTTATGTTCTTATATTAACATC
The DNA here is from genome assembly GCA_003113815.1 of Sphenodon punctatus. Classification (NCBI taxonomy): domain Eukaryota; kingdom Metazoa; phylum Chordata; class Lepidosauria; order Sphenodontia; family Sphenodontidae; genus Sphenodon; species Sphenodon punctatus. The sequence continues at coordinate 1,171,895 of QEPC01012606.1, read as the reverse complement.
TGCTTTTCAGATGTTTTGTCTTGCTAATGACAGGATGAGAATCACCTATATATCACCTATATCTGACTTGTTTCTGTCCATTTATGTCTCTCTAAGAATTCTGTCATGGACGCCAGTTGACATCACACCATTCTTCTGTTCCACACTTGTTGTCTCTATTGTTGACCGAAGAGTTTTGGCCCAGCAAGTTTTTTGCCTAGCAAGAGGACATTTATGGTCTATGGTGATCCGATCTGTAAGACAAGAGGACCAACTATTATCCTGCTGAAGGACTACACGTCCAGCCCATCGTCACTTGGCATCATAAATAGCTTGGATAACATCCATTACACTTGTGCATTTTCAAACTTCTGTGTTAAATACCAACCTGGCCTCTATCATCCATGCTTTCATTACCTCAACATTAGACTATTGTAACACACTCTAGGTGTGGAGTCCCGGAAGTTTCTATTCTGTCCCCTCTCCTGTTCAACATGTATATGCAGCTGTTGGGCGAGGTTGTGAGACGGTTTGATTGGTGTCATCAATATGCTGATGACACTCAACTCTACCTCTCCTTTTCATCTGACCCAGACCCACCAGTCTTGTTGCTTACCCAATGTCTGGCAGCTGTGGGGGACTGGATGAGGGTCAGCCAACTGAAACCGAATCCCGACAAGATGGAGGTGAAGTTGGTGGGTAAGGCGGTGGGTGTGGTGTCCTTTCATTGACAGGATCCATCCCCCATTGGTCCCTCAGGTTCGTAGTCTGGGAGTGTGCCTTGATTTCCCAGTTACGCCTGGATGTCCAGGTGGAGACTGTGGTGAGGAGCACGTTTTGCCAATTTCACCTGGTGCGGCAGCTTCAGCCGTATATCTCAGACTCTGACCTGGCCAATATCATCCATACTTTCATTACCTCAAGATAATACTATTGTAATGCATTCTATGTGGGGCTACCCATGGTGATGATCTGGAGACTGCAGCTGGTGCAGAATGCGGCAGCTGGCGCAGAATGTGGCAGTTTGCCTCCTCACGGGGACAGGTCTCCATGAGCACATTACACCAGTGCTCCATTCTCTACATTGGCTGCCTACAGTCTTCCAGGCCCAATTCAAGGTGTTGGTTTTGATACAGCCCTAAACGGTCTAGGCTGCACCTACCTGCGGGACCGCCTCACTCCCCAGGCCCTGGAGCGGCCCCTGCTATTAGATGGGCGTGCCTTTCTGGAGGTCCCCCATGTATCCCGGGGGGTGGGGGTGTGTGTGACTCTGGAGAGGGTGTTCTCGGTGGCTGCACCTAGGCTGTGGAACTCCCTTCCAGGAGAGGCCCAACTGGCCCTGGACCTCTCTTCCTTTTGACGCAAATGCAAGACCTGGCTGTTCTGCCAGGCTTTCAGTGAGGGAGGGTTAGGGTTGTTGGGTTTGATCTATGACATCCCCCAGTTGGTTTTTTTTTAATAGTTTTATTGTTTTTATAGTTTTATCATTGTATTTTTATTGTATTTCATGTTTTTTTGTTAACTGCCTCAAGCTACTTTTAGCAGGAGAGGCAGGGTAAAAAAATCTATAAAATATATCCCTAGTGCTGACACTATCTAATGACTTACTGTAGCATATGTCCTGAAAAGTGTCAGACGTTGCCACATTACATCTCAGAACTACTATGTATGCTAGAGTCTGATGATTCACTGAGTTTAAAAGATGCATATTTCCATTAAAATGAGTTTTTTTAAAAAGTCTCTGCATTTTTTCCAGAAAACATTTTATTGCGCTTCCTGTCTGATGCTTATATCAAATTAATTGTCTATAGTGGTAGGCCGGAGTTCACCAACTTGAACAGCTCAGACAAAAATCCTTCCTCCTCCTCCCCAATAAGTATACAAACGAACCCTCTAGCTGCCTTAAAAAAGATCCTTTGTGCAGGGCCTGCTATTGAATCTAATCAGGCATCACTCCCAGAGATTTTACTGAGAGGGATAGCGATAGCGATTTGCCTGGTGGGATAGCGATAGCAGCGCCGTTATGGAAATCCCTGGTGTTAGTTCTCTCGTTCTTGTTACTTAGAAGCTGGCCTAAATGATTCAGTAGTTGATTCAGTACAAGGAGGTGAACTAGTTCTTAAGCTGGCCTTTATCACAGACACCACATCCTTCTACCGAAGAGGTCCGTTTATTGGAAAGTTCCTGAGTAACACTAGGCACATCAGAGCAGAGTTATCAGGACATTTATTTGAGAAACTTGGCTTGATGTTGTGGAACAATGTATGGGAAGAAAAGCCTGCAATAGTAGACGTAGCCAAGGGATCGATCCTACTTCCATTGAAGCCAATGGTGAAAATGCTATTGCAGAGGAGGGCAGTATACTCTTTTCCTGAGAAGTATCCCACCCATCCTCCCATTGTTCATGTGTTTCTAGAGTCAAAGTTGCAGGAATGTTTGTGACAGTGCTGTGACTATTAATAAAAGGCAGTCTCCCACCTCCCAGCAGTAGTCTTCCCCCTTAGCCAGTTACAAAAAACCCCACATAATTAGGGATCCTGGTGCCTTAATTTTTGGGTGTTCTATTTGAGGAACCTTCAATAAAGGCCTTTACATTTTTTATTTTTAAAATTTTTTGTTTTCCTTTCCAAAAAACTAGACACGCCCCCCTCAGTAGATCTTAAATTTGGCACTAAAAATGTGCACATATGTACTCCCCTCCACACCCCACTTTTTGAAATAAATAAGTAAACCTAAGAGTGAATGTCAATGGGAGAAAGATTTACTCAAAAATTATTCATGCTTAAGAAGTTTGAGAGAAAAAAATAAACCAACACCACTCGTAAAAAAAACATGAAATGCCCCCACATGGGAATTCTATTTGCTTTTCTCTTGAAAAAGCTTCCGCGTATATATAGACAGTACACAGCAGCGTCTGGCTTGTGTAATTTGAAATGGTGAGTATAAAAACTCTGTAAGGAGAGAGAAAATTGTAGACCAGGAAGGAGCCCAACGGTTATCTAGCCCAGCCCCTGCCCTTACACAGGATCCACATCATCCCCAAGAGAGGCCTGTCTCAACCTATTGTTAAAGGCGCTTGATGCAAACGCCCAGGCAAGAAGCTTTGGGCCGGGCGACTGAGGCAGGGACCAGCGTGCATGCGCGCTGCTCCCTGCCTCAGCCGCACATGCTCAGGAACAAGGCTGGCGGCGTGCTGTTGTGCTCTCCCTCTCCGATTCAAACAGCGCACCGCCAGCCTCAGCCGCTTCCCTGCAGCTCTCCACCCCCCAATCTGCCGCTCAGAGTGGCGGGGGGAGAAGCGGCAAGGCAGGGAACTTTAAGTCCCCCCCCCTCTGCCTGCAGCCTGGGCCACCAGGGACCACTGGAGCAGCAGCCAGGTAAATGATCCCTCTCCCCCCAACCCTGCTCCCACCCCCTCGAGCGTCCCCCCACCATGCCCCCTGTAACTGTGAGTCTGGTGATCTTAGCTGTGTTCACAATGCTGGAAATGGGATGCTTTTGAAATCCTGAGATGTAACTGAGAGTCTGGTGATTCATGGGCTTTGAGCCCCCCTCCCACCATACACACACACGCAGCAGAGGGCAAGAATACTGCTTCAGAAGGGACTTCTGAAGCAGGGATTGGGGACGGGTCCCTCCAACATACATGCAGCAAGTCCCTTCTTTCTGAAGCAGTATTCTTAACCTCTGCTGTGCGTGTGTGCGTGCGTCTTTGCTAAAATTGCTTGTAAGTGAGGTTTAAGGTTGTCTGCTTGGTTTTAAACCTGGCAGAGGAGGTGATTATAACCTGCCTAACCTAACTGAAATTGCTTGATTAAGTAATGTAATGTCCATCCAACATTAACCCTTGGAACTCCTTGCTGCTGGGTTATGCCGCCCACCATTGCCCTGGCTCCGTCCACCGTTGCCCACCGGCTGGCCTTACTGCCTCTCCAACCTCAAAACTCACCAGCCACCTCTGAACTGACACACAACTTTCCACGGTACAGGAGGAATATAATTTAATAGGAACACCTCAGGAGATGTATACAACATTTAATTATCCAAAAATTTGAGAAGTTTTATTTTACTAAGGGTGCCCATCAGTTTATTTATATGCACCAGCAGATAGTGACAGGTCTGATTATTTGTACATGGATGATCCATTTTTTCCTACCCACTATTTCTCCCTTTTTATAAAAATTCTTCTTCTGTTTGCTGTGTCACTGTGAGTACGAGCATTTTTGAGGTTCTAGTTCTCAAATACATTTTGATTTCTTTTAAGAATTAGAAAATTATTTTGATTCAAGAGCAATATTTTCTTTATCTTTCAAATTTTTCATACAATCTGGTTATTCTATTCAGCTATCAAATAGAATATGTTCAGTCTGAATTCTGCATTGATGCCTTCCTGTTAAGAGAGAATATTTTAATAAAATGTACTTTGACCTATTGTCAGGTACTGAAAACCGGGAAGGAAACAGTATATTTTTATCTGAGCAACCTGCTCTGTGCACAACAGCATTAGCCAAAACCCATGGCCATTTAGTCACAAGAGCAGGAAAAAGAGTCTGGTTAGCTGCCATTTCTTTGTGTTCATCAATAAACTCTTTATACATTATTGAATAATCATCCAAAGCTCACAGAAGCTTAGTAGATTTGAATGGAAGGGCTCATGGTTTGCCTGGCTCAACGGAAAAGAAGTTCATTGCTGTCCTCTTATGGAGAAATGTAAGCCTTACAGCAATTAAGTTTAATGAACAGTCTTCAAAGCAAGCTGTATTGCTTCAGCACCTGTGTTGTTGCAGAAAACATTGTGTGTTAACAGATGTAATGCCAGCCACAGGGAAAATCCATACCATGCTGGCAATCCTGAGTCCGTAGCTGGTATGATAAGGCAGTGGGGTCTTGCCATTTGCGGCTCACTCAGGTAAAACCCACCCATTCTTTCACACCAGTGACTGTCTTCCTAATAACCGTAGGCTCTTTGCCTTCATGGCTCTGACAAGCTTGAGCTCCCTGTCACTCCTGCTGCCGCTACTCCCAGGGCCCTGCCGTTAACCTGATGTTATGCTGGTGGTGGGGGGTTACTGTAGGGTTGACACCTTCGGTCCGTTTTGCCCTGACACTTCCATTTTGGCCTATGAGAGCGTCAGGTAAAAAACAACCACAGGTGGCAACCCTAGCTTACTGGGACCAGCAAATACCTGCCCCTAAGTGTAGCAACTACACCAAGCCTGCAGACACGTCATAGGTCTGAAACACCCATAACCAAGATGCATGTGTGTGTGACCTGAACTAGTAGTTTGTGTAACATCTGTTACCACCATCTACATACTCCATCAATTCTAGGTTTACCTTTGATATGAGGGGAGTAGCTTTGTTGTACACTCACCGATACCAACATCTGGTGTGTAACTCGGTTTCAAGGGCTTGTACAGATTTGCTTATCACAAATGTGCTAGGAGATATGGGACAAAACATATACATCTAGGAGTTTAGAGATATGAGGATTATATGTCTAATATAAATACACCAGTAAGGAAACTTGAGGCAGTCTCTCACGAGATAAGACACGCACCATTTGCCTCCAGGAAAAACTCTGGAAGGCAAATGCTGCGCAGCTTTTGTCATGTGGGAAAACAAAGCTGTGCTGCTCTGGCCCCCCATCATATGGAGGATGCAGAGCTCGATTTTCCAGCTCTGCAAGATTGGAGCCAAAACTGCGCAGCTTTGTTTTCCCATGTGACAAAAGCCATGCAGCATTTGCCTCCCAGAGTTTTTCCCGGAGGCAAATGGTGCATGTTTTGTCACATGACAAAGTGGTTCAAGAGAGGCTTGTTTTTGGCACTATCAACATTTGATGGACTAAATTTTATAGTGCACCATGACTATAACTTCCTACATTATAGTGGACTTTGGATATAATGAAACCACCAGCTCCCACTCCAGGATTTTGATTGTTCATTATAATGAAGGGTATATAATAGTGAAAGGGCAATGAATACAACAAATTGCTTAGAACTCAAGGTCTGTTATAGTGAGGTTGTATTGTATTTCTAATTATCCAAAATTCCTCCAAAAGCTACTATTATGTACATCCAAATTTCTCAAAACTGGCAATAGAACTTTGCCAATATTCTTAAATTAATCTGCACAAAACTCTTATGATTGGTTTCTCCATTTTACAGATGGGATTTAAAGGACATGCCCAATCCATTACAATAGCCTTTCAATTTATAAAGGGTGTTGTGATTAGCGGTCCTAAGAAGCTATTTAAAAGTTCAAGTCAGGTAAGTAGGTATTTTTGATTGAAAGGAATATTTCATTATAGTGCTGTTTACAAAAGGTATTTTAACAGAAAAGTCTCCTTTTGGTATTACACACTGAGGTTTACATAATTCAGCCCTTCTGTTTCACAAAGAGCACATTCCACATCTTGAATTTAGTGTAATGCTGGGATATTTGGAGTGTATAGTGAAATAGCAACTTCTGCACAATCTGTCATGCAATACAGAACTTTACAAGAATAATTTCAGACAATGTTACGTCTTTGGAGAATACCCAGTAGTGGAAATTACTGAATGTGTCCAGATTTTCTCTCTCAGATCATGGTATTTGCCATCTGGTCATAATGCTCTCCATTACAAAAACCAATTCTGCAATAACAATGCTGAATGTACTCAGTAAATGTTAGGGCATAGCAATCAGTCATACTAGGAAAGAAAGTCTCATAAATGATATAGAATTAAAAAGAACAATGTACGGAAAGCTGATTAAAACTGATCAAATAGTGCAGCTAGATTGTGAGAACCATTTTAATATGCACCTGTGAGGCAGGAAAGAAATGTGATTAGGAATCTCTGCCAAAAATATAGGAGAGAGATTTTGGAGAAATAAGTTGGAGGCAGCAGGATCATAAACAAAATCCATTTTTATTACAGTTAGGCATTATTTCACATTTACTACAAAAAAGAGAAGGAGATTGTATAATCCTTTAAGTTATCCAGTGCAAAACAGAAGCATCCTACTAGGTCCAGACTTGCTCTCACCTAAGTTTATGGGCATCACCAAAACCTGTCCTGAGGTGAGCAGCTGCACTCCAGGAGTCACGCCCACTTACATGAATGCGGCTGTATCAGTGACTGATGGAAAAGTAGCACAACTGCTGTCTTAAAGGTGCAAAATCAAGACAAACTTGTATACAAGGAAAAAAACGGACATTAAATAGAAGCACTTACAGCTCCAGATTTTCAAATGAACTTTAAAGACGGAAATGACTTGCTTACTTGATGAAATGATTTGTTATTTTGGAAAACAGAACAGTACCTTTTATTCCAAACTTATATTAAGCTATAAATATCTAATGACATGAAGGACTTGCCCCACATTTCAGTGTTTTGTTTCCTATCCTCATCATTTAGGTCTTTTGTTCTTTGCCTTTTGGAGAAAACATCACATTATAAGGTTGCCTTCTTTTGGGACGCTGACAGGGAACAGAGTCTTCTTTTATATAACCTTGAAAGGAATAAAAGTCAGGGTAAAAACTTTATTGCACCCTCTGGCTAATAGAAGGTACAGTATGTAAAGCACAAGTAATTTGCATTTAAGGGAATCCTCATATATTTCCAACAGCATAAACAATTTGATTATTTTTCATGTTTGAAGATCAGGAAACATCTAGCATGCCCCCAAAGCAGTGAAAGCCAGTAACCATCAAAAATGCAACGCTTAGCTCTATTGCTCCACTGTACTTTCCCGAAGCCGATAAAGGTGTACTATGCTGAACCTCTGCTAAGTAATCAACCTGTCAAATGGTCAACTATTTTGAAAGCCAATTACACATTTCAATGCCTGCCCCAGAGAGAAGTTTATATTTTAACAGGCCATTCACATAAAATATATACAACAACAGTTATTACCACCACTTCTGGTATAAATACCAGGTCATTTTAACAAGTCAGTTCCTAGATGTTTTCTTGCAAACAAAATATAAGTTGAAACACATTCAATACAATGTCTATGGACATATTTAATTTTCTATTGCTCTTTTAAAACAGAGACAAAAACAAATCTGCCTTAAAAATAAAACATCTCTGTAAGAACATACCTGCTTGGCTAGACTATTTAGCCCAATGTCCTGTCTCCAACTGGCACCAGACACTTTATACAAAAACAGGGCAAATACACGGGGTGATCAACCCACTGTCTTTCACCCTTAGCTTCTAGCAGGCAAGAGGTTGGATCCCCTGATCATCTTGGTTAATAACCATTGATGGGCCTATCCTCCAGGAACTCAGGAAATCCTTTTTCTGAACCAAATAAAACTATTGGCCTTAACATCATTTCATGGCAATGATTTCCACATGCTAATTGTGTGTTGTGTACAAAATGTAGCTCTATTTGTTTTAAATCTGTTGCCTGATCCATTTCTTTGGAGGTTGCCTAGTTCTAGCAGTATGAAAAATTATTCACAGTATATCTGAATTTATTTTAACCATACTATTTATAGCCTTTTATCATATCCCCACTCAGGTATCTCTTTTGTGAGCTGAAAATCCCTAGTCTTTTTAGCTTCTCCTTGTAAGCAATTTAAAAACAAAAATATACAAATTCTCCAATGCAACTATTTTCTGTGCTCACCTCTTTCCATACAAGTTTGAGTGGAAGGAAAACCAACCTCCCAAAAGTTTTCTGGCGTGCTAGGAGGAATGTAGCGAAATCGGTGCCTTGAGCAGGAAGCTAGCTTCTTTACCCTCTCCTCTTCTGGAATATCTGCATAGTACTAACAATAGAAATTGGAAAATCTTCAGTGTATGAAACAGACCACAGCAGATCGTCACATAATATATAATATAATTTATTACGGCATCAGCGTTTGCCATAGCCAAACAGAACAAAGTATACAACACATAAAATATACAAAATAATAATGCAGGTATCCAATACAACCATAAAGCAGCTATGAATAAACATAAATCGGAAACATAAATTAAAATTTATAACTTCTGGAATAAACTCTGGCTTGGAAACTCTATTGCCTATATAGGAGGAGATTATAGTTTAGAAAGAAGTTAACCAGGAAAGAGTCTTTATCTAATCCTTGTTAGGTTCATTAGATCTCAGTTCTTGCCTTACATAGTATTAGAGCAAATGTTGTGATACAGAGATAATTATCCTTATTATCTGGTTTTAAGAGTTTTAACATTTTCTGTTTGTCCGTCAAATAATTAGCATCCTTAAAAATGGGGGACAACCACACTTCTCTCAATTGCTCATACAGTGGGCAGTACAATAACATATGTTCAATTGTTTCCACCTGGCCACCTTTACAGGGGCATAAACAAACTTCTCAGGGGATAGCAGCATATCGTTCTAGTGTTACAGCTGATTTTATCTGCTGGAACCGCAGCAAAGTATAAATTCTTCATAAAACAGGATTACTAAGACTATCTAGATAACATTCAAAACCAAACGATTGCTTGGCCTGCTTTAGCCAAGGGGCCACCTTCCAGGCTGCAACTGATGCTACATCTTCTTGCGCTGCAATATCAGTAATTCTAGACTTCAATAGGTTTTTTTGTTGTAATAAGGTCTTCCCACAAAACATACCAGATGACACCCCTGAATAAGCCAAACCTGTGAGTACACCGGACAGCCAGTGATAAACCTTTGCTGTTGTATTCTCCAGTTGTTCCTTTAAGCATAGTAGAGGCAGAAATTCTTCATTCTGATTAAGACCAGTATGTCAAAAGAGCCACCCTTCCCACACATTCAATAGAAAAAAAAAACCCAGTTCAGCACACACCACAGCACCTGGGTTAGCCTGAGAGACCTTAAGTATTCTTCTCGGAAACTTATTTTGAACAACTTCCAGAGTATGGAAGGATTTCATTGGAGCCACTTCCAATCCATAGGTCAATATCGATTGTACCTTGGTCTTATATAATTTGAGGATTGTAGATAGTTTCGTTGTTTTAGTACGATATGCCAGATTCAAAATACCTTTAGCTGCCTGAGATGCTCTAAGGCTAAATTTCCCCCATGGTTAACCTATGACCCTAACTTATTGAAATAAACCCCCAAATAACGTGCAGCATCTACTTGTTTAATTCCACCTCCTTGGGTATGCCAAATGTGCTTTTTGGCCCCTTAGCCTACCATCAGAATCTGAGATTTTGCATAATTTACTTTAAGTTTATTTTTGATACAATAATTTCCTAAAGCTTCCAGCAAAATTTGTAGTCCTTTCTTAGATTGGGACAATAATATGATATCATCTGCATCTAGAAGTGCAGGAATTAGATAATCTTTGATTTTTGGTGGTAGGTGATCCATTTTTCATAACTCAGGAATCAGATCATGCAAATACAGGGTATATAGAATAGGGGCCAAAACACAGCCTTGTCTAACTCCTCTCCCAACCTCAAAAGGACTAGAAAGTTTCCCCTTATTGTCCAATCTAATTTTGTCAGTGTTATTAGTATGGAGTTGCATGATTAAATCAAATAAATCCTTATTTATTCCTAAATCCAAAGGTTTAGACCATAGGGTTTGTCTATCAACCGAATCAAAGGCTTTACATAAGACTATAAAAGCCAGGTATATTTTTATACCTCTAATATAGACATACTTAGTGATCAGATAGGAGAGAATGAAACAGTTATCCACACCTGAGCATTTTCCCCTAAAGCCAAACTGTTCTCTAGGTATTAAGTTATGTGTCTTAGACCACACCTCTAGGTGTCTTAAGTAGTGATCTAGCATAAGGCTTACCTAAGACAGGTAATAGGCTGATTGGCCTATATGATGCAGGGTCCCGGAGGTTCCCTTTCTTAAAGAAGGGTACAATTATACTATGTCCCCAGTTTTTGGTATCTGCTTTGTAATATTGATGGATGTAAATAATGTAGCCAATACTGGCGCCCACCAATGCGGGATAGCCAAAAAAACTTCTGCAATAACAAAATCGAACCCTGGGGCTTTTGGGGGTTTCAACTTGCCTATTACCTCTAAATTTCATCTTCAGTAACCTCAGGATCGAATACGGATCGCCACATAAAAAGCAACTACATTACTTGTGTGCACGACCAGTCACCACTGATTTTTGTGTTTAACTATACACAAGCCTGTAAGACTGCCCCAAAAGTACAGATTTCTGTCTGCGTATATTCAAGTTACATTATTTACAAGCTTTCATTTTTTTATTACATTAAAAATGCTCCCTGCATTGGCAAACTGTGGGGGTCTTATACACTGTAATAAGCAAAACGATGTCTTTTCCAGGGATGGGAGTCTTTAGCACATGTACAGCTACTTAGATGAGTAGTTTCACTGGACTACACATGCACCTTGGAGACCAGACAGCAAAACTATTTATGTGAAAAGATACATATGTAGTTAGGTCTGGTAAGATCAGGGTCTAAACAGGCAGTAAATATGGAGGCAGGTGAACATTTCATTTCAAGGTTAAAGAAAGAGGGAGATAAAAGTAGAAGCCTTAAAATGAACCATGAAACCACTGGCTGCTATAATGTAGTGTTGACTATGGTCTTCTATGGATTACCTACCAGATGGGCATCATATAACATGTACGATGTTTTGGCCAGTTTGCACCTCCTGCTCAATGGACTGAAGAGTTACAGAAGGATTTCACCTGCCTCAAAGACTGCGTAATAAGATCAGGGATGGAAACAGAGCCAACGGGCCCTAGGACCTGTGCTCGCTAGGGCCCTCACACTTGCCTTGGGTGGCCTCTCTTCCTCACTCCAAGTGTCACCTCCCTGTATCCCCTTTCGTTTAGCTGTGCTCCTCACTCCTGCCTGCATCCTGTCAGCAGTAGGGTAAGAGGTCACTCTGAAAGTGGGGAGGGAGGGGGATATAGGCCCTTTTTACACAGACACTGTAACGCCGATAAAATGGGTGTTACGTTTTATTATACATGGTACAGGGCAACACGGCAGCCCTGCAACATGGGCCCTTTTCACATGAGATGACTCCACCCAGTTTCGCTGGGTGGAGGTGTCTGTGTAAACACTGCAGGCAGTGAGTGTAGGTATGTGCGTGCTCCCGTGAAACACCCATCTCTACCCACCCATGGAGCAACTGGCTCCCAGTTTCGATGGGTGGAGGTGTCTGCGTTAGCACCCCATCGAAACTGGGTGGAGGCATCTCGTGTGAAAAGGGCCCATGTTGCAGGGCTGCAGTGTTGCCCTGTACCATGTATAATAAAATGTAACACCCATTTTATCTGCGTTACAGTGTCTGTGTAAAAAGGGCCATAGTTAGAGATGTCACATGTAACAACACGTGTTTCTGGCACTGCTCTGTTGAGGAAGTCACATCTGTTCTGAATAATGGGGCCCCATCACAGCTGGAGCCCCTCAACTTCATGTTTTCCCTTTTCTCCCAATTCCTTGGGCTGGGTGGGTCTAGGCTTAGCAGCCCCCACACAGGCAGGTGGGGACAGGAGACTAAGCCTCTCCAAATGCTGCCTGTTCGGTGACCCAGCTGCTCTCTCCCCCTTCCTCAGGCAGCGGGGTAAGGAAGGAGATGGGTGGCTCATCCTAGCACTGTTGCACTGCGGCTCCCCATGCTGACACACCTGTCCAACCAATGTTGAACCTACCTCTCTCAGCTGGCCCTTTCACCGTGAATCACCGCCCAGCACTGAACTCGGACAGCACCAGTAGTTGCTTTTCCCCTTGTCCCCCTTGCTGTTGCTGCCAATGCCACTAGGCAAGTCTCTAGCAGCAGGAGAGGCAAGGGGTGAGGAGAGATTGATACGGAGAAGACAGGGAGAAAAAGGACAAGAAAGGCAAGTAGAACAGCAGAGAGGCTGAGGAGAGAAGTGGTGAGACAGAAGAAATGCAAAGTGGGGGGAACCTTAGAGTAGAAGTGGGGATTAGGAGATGGGAAACAGAGAGAGAGACACACAAAATACAGGGCAAGAGCAAATATGAGAGAAGGAATGAAAAGAGGGGAAGAAATGAAACAAAATGGGGAAAACTGGAAGGGAAAAGAGAAGCACTGTCCTATTGTCTCTCAGTTCCTAAGTCACTGAGGGGAGCTTAGTCTGGCTGAAAGCAAGCTCTATTTTCCCCTCAGAGTTTGGCAGGTGTCCCTGAGGGTGAAAATAGACGCGCAGGAGGCGCGACAGCTCCCTGGCCCAGGAAACAGCAGCTGCCATTCTCCAGGTCAGGAAAAGGCACTGCACCTGGAGAAAAACAAAGCAAACACCAAGAAAGGGACCAAAAGCCTATATACAGACCAAGCCCAAAGACTACATACACCAAACAAAGGTCTGTAAATAAATGTTCTTGTAGAAACCAATAATAAAAAATTGAACAATTTTATAGACAAATATTATACATGTACGTCAGACATTGCATATTAGAATCACAAAGCAATAAAATTCCATTTGATCCATCATAAAAATATGAAGACTATTGTCCAAGCTTTAGTTCAAGACTGGTGAGCCAACACATTTCATGAAGGGACTTTTTTATGGGGTTCTTAGTCCTTTTAAAAGAGTAGCTTGGCACTGAAGGATTGATAAATAATAAACACCAAATGTAAACAATAATGTAAATAAGAGGGGTGTGTGTGTGTGTGTGTCTAGAGTCAGAGTCCCACAGCTATAAAACCAGTTCAAAGCATTCAAAGTTTCTACAATATGTAATGTCTGGTGTACATGTATATGTATTTCTAATTTTGTCTATAAAATTGTTCAATTTTCTATTATTTCTACCAGAACATTTATTTACACACCTCTGTTTGGTGTATGTACTGCAGCCGGAGAGCCATCCCCCACCCCGCCATGACAGGCAGCCGACGAGCCGTGGTGGCCCCCAGCAAGGCTGAACAGACATATTGGTCCACATGGGTGACCCTTAGCCCAGGATGTGTGCCCGGGATCAATCGGGGGACGCATTCCTGGATAGCTGCCCAACCGGCGCAGGCCAGTCCCGGCCCAACATCTGGCAGCCAGGGAACAGATGTGCAGGTGGTTCCCCAGCCCAGGAGGGCCATAGCGGGCCTGCATCATGTCTGTTTTCACCCTGAGTCCCCTTGGAGTTTTGGGGGTTTACCTTCTCTGCGTATGTGCCTCTCCAGCCCAGTGAGCTGCAGTCTCACGCAAGCAACGTGCAGCCTTGCTTCTGCCAATAGACAGCAACAGTATTGGTGACCAGTGCTTAGGGGTGGGACTACTGGATCACCCGGTATTCGATACTGCCGGTATTTTGGTGTACTGGCAGTATCGGATTAACCCGGTAATCCGGCCCGTTTTCCGGATTCCTCCCCGTACCAGATTTTTTACATTGCGGCCATTCAAATGAATGGCCACAATGTAAAAAAACAAACACAACCCCCCCCCCCCACCAAACACTTTCCCTCCCTGAGTGCAGGCTGCGCAGGTGGAAGGGGGGACACCCCCCACCCACCCTGGATTTAAACAACAACAAATCTTTCCCCTAAGTCCCCTACTGCAGGCTCCGGGCCGCCGCCGGTGACCCAGAGCCAGCACCAACGTCCAGCAGCAGGTAAGTACTGGTACTGTACTGATCCCTGGGGTGGAGGGTGGTTTAACACCCCCCCACCCCAGGGATCACCCTACCTCCCCACCCAGGGATCACCTATCTTGTGCTCCGGGCGGCGGCAACTTCAGCGCTACTAGGCCTTCCGGTGAAACCCGGAAGTTCACCGGAAGGCCTAGTAGCGCTGAAGCTGGCAGCCACAGCCAGCGCTGAAGCCGCCCGAGCCGGACCGCCGCCCGGAGCGCAAGGTAGGCGATCCCTGGGTGAGGAGGTAGGGTGATTCCTGGGGTGGGGTGTGTGTTAAACCACCCCCCACCCCAGGGATCACCCTAGTACCTACTAGTGCAGGCTCTGGGTCGCCGGCGGCAGCCCGGAGCCCGCACTTGGGACTTAAAGAAAAAAAAATGTTTTTTAAATCCAGGTTGGGCAGGGTGGGTGGGGGGGGGTGTCCCCCCTTCCACCCGCACAGCCTGGGAGGGGGAGGGGAGAGGAATTCCCCCCCCCCCATTGATTTCAATGGGGACAGTTCCCCATTGAAATCAATGGAATAAATCCGGTACCGGTATACCGGGAATACGGTTTTTTGAGAACCGGTAACCGGTAAAACTGGTAACCGGTATTCTGCCTGGTGTCCCACCCCCAATAGTTACCACTCTACAGGTTACTCGGCCACCTTGGATCCTACTGAGCGTGTTAACAAATAAGCTGCTCCTGGATCCTCCCAACTCATAGGAGTTGTGTCACAATCCTCTGCGGTAGGAAAGAGAGCGCAGTGCTCTTCCTCTCTGTTAATTAATGAAAGGAGAACATAGGTGGTGTTGTACTGGGTCAGACCAATGGTCCATCAAGCCCAGCATCCTGTCTCCGACAGTGGCCAGTCTCTGTCCCTAGGGAGAAGTACCCAACAGGTCACAATGGACAATCCATTCCTTCTTGTTCCAGACCCCAACAGTTAGAGGCTATGTCCCCCAAACCTACTTGGCTCATAGCCATTAATGGACCTATCCTCCAAGAACTTATCCAATCCCCTTTTAAAGCTAGCTACACTACTGGCCTTGACCACTTTCTCTGGCAATAAATTCCACAAGTTAGTTGTGTGCCGAGTGAAAAAAGACCATCTCTTATTTATTTTAAATTTGCTGCCAGTTAATTTCATGGAGTGTCCCCTTGTTCTAGTACTGTAACCGTTCCCTACTGACATGTTCCACACCACTCATGAAACTTCCATTATAGCCCCTCTGTTGTCTCTTCTCTAAATTGAAGAGCTCCAACCTATTAAGCCTCTCTTCATACGGGAGCTATTCCATACCCATTATCATTTTTGCTGCCCTTCTCTGTACCTTTTCTAGTTCTACCATGTCTTTTTTGAGATGGGGCGACCAGAACTGCACACAATATTCCAGGTGTGGTCATACCATAGATCTATATAGAGGCATTATGACATTTTCAGTTCTGTTCTCTGTCCCTTTCTGTAGGATTCCTAACATTTTGTTTACTTTTTTGGCAACCGATGCATAGTGAGCCGAGGATTTCAATGTATTATCCACAATGGCTCCAAGATCCTTTTCCCAAGTGGTAACTCCTAATTTAGGTTTATTCTGTCTATCTGATTTTAATACAAAACATTATGGTAATGGATTTTACATTAAGGACTATTTTAAACTAGTGACGCAGCAAGTGGAGTGCCAAAAAATCCCTCAACATTCTAAATAGAGTTTGGTTTTAAGAGACTGACTGACAATGATGCGATAGCTGAATTCAGCATCGGCAATGTTTTATTCAGTTCAGAAATCTGTTCTTTGATGTTTCGAGCTGAAATTGCTTGCACATGTAGCTGGTTTTAAAAAAAAAGAAAAAAAAGAAAAATTAAATCAGTCTTTGTTAATTGAATCATAGCTTTAGAAAAGGACCACAAGGGTAATCTATCCTGTTTGGGTGCAGGATGACTACAACATCATCATCTCCAACAAATGGTTGTCCAGCCTCTGTCTGAAAACCTCCAGCGATGGAGAGTTAGAGCTCCCACTGCTAGGAAGCTTTTCCTGATACCCACTTTTCCTGTAACCCGAACTCATTATTTCTAGTTCTGCCCTTTGCAGCCAACTTCGTTGCCATCCTCTTCGTAGCTGCCCTTTATATATTTGGAGACTATCACATCTCGCCTTAGTCTTCATTTCGCTAGGCTAAACATACCCAGTTCCTTCTACCTTTCCCCATAAAGACTTGTTTTCCAGATCCTTTTATCATCTTTGTCAACTTCCTCTGAACCCGTTCCAACTTGTCAATGTCTTTCTTACAATGGGTCCTCCAAAACTGGACAGGATACTCAGGGATCCGTGTTCAATGCACTACAGCAATTCATGCAGATTTTCTTGGTGTCAACTGAGCTCCACAATGATAAAATGATTAGCTTTAATTGCTTTTTAAAGGCCCCTTTGCTTTTCAAATAGCCAAGGTGTCAGCCAAAATCAGCTGTGATAAGGTGATATGCTTTAGTTCCTTCTTAAAGGGATCCTTTGTCAGTGCTGCGGAGGGAAAGGCGCCATGGTCTGTTTGGAAACTATGGCCTCAGCAGACAGAAATATGGATGGACGAACAGAACGCGGTTCGGATGTTCGGTTCGAAACCCGAGTTCGGGTTCGACGGTTCGGTTCAGCAGAACTTGGCTGAACATTCAAAAATAGCAAAATCGAAACCGAAACTGAACCGAAATCGAAACCTAATTTTCGGCCCTGGGAAGACATTTTTCCTGCCTCTGAACTCATCCGAACATGACTGAACTGTTCGGTCGTTCGTTCGAGAGTTCGGTTTGGACGTCCGAACAGTCCGAGTTTGGTTCAAACTTTGAACATCTGAACCACGTTCACCCATCCCTAGCCAGAAAGGCCCCGGGGCCCTTCAAGCTGGGCATGCACGATGGAGAGGGTTGGGAGAACTACTGTGCAGGAGTGACTGATCCAGCTGCCTGGCTGGGGCCTACATGCTGCCTCCCAGGCTTGGACTCAACTCAGTAGTGTTGTCTTCACCTGATCATGAAGTGAGATGTGAAGAAATTGCCTGGGGGCAATTGCCCCTAAGTCCCCTCTCCCCCATCTAGCTCCTGCCTACAATCATTCCTTCCACAGCAGGATTCTAGAAAGTAGAGGAAAAGGACAGCTGATTTGATTTCATTAAACTCCTACTGCAGGTCAGGCTGTCTAGGATGGGGAAGCAGCATCTATGGTGGGCCAGGCCAATGCTCCATATAGATCAGGATCCTGACTCCAACAGTGGCCAGTACCAGATGTATTAAAGGAAGTCACAGGACTACCAAGGAGTGAACCATGCTCTGTTAGTAAATCCCTGCCCTATGAAGGTGAGAGTAACACCTTGATCAAAAGGTTGCATCCTGATCATGATGAATAGGATAGTCCCACTCCTATCCTCTATGAACTTGCCTAATTTTTATGCTATACTTTGTTTCCGGTCTCTCTCAGCTGGCAGGAAGCTGTCAGATAAAGACCTGCTTACTGGGAATGTTTGACAACAATGGAAACATTATCTCAACACCTGACAGGGCTGTAAAATAAGTATAAATCAAAACCCATCACAACCATATCTACACAAAAGCAGCAGTAATAGCTGTGTGGTTCTGAGATAAGCAAATCTACTACAAAGAGTGATTAATGAGACACATCAAACAGAAAGAACTCATTATTAGCCTGAAGAAGGGTCCTGTGTGGTCAGAAAGCTTGCATATCCTCCTCGGCAGAAGTTGGTCTCAGGTTGGAATGGGCAGAAGAGTTCCCATATCCTCCTTAGCAGAAGTTGGTTAGCTAGGATGGAATGGGCCTCCTGCTGAGGCACTAAACTCTAGTATGCATATACACTCAATATGTGTGTATAAGATATCATCTGAACGACTGTCTCCATCTGTTACTTTTGGGACCAATAGGGCAATCATGCTCTTTCTTTAGACTTCCTAGTGATGGACGCATTACTAAGATTTTTGATAAATAACTCTGGATGAATCACTACCACAAGGACCTACTTGCAATATCTTCTACCCATTCCCAAGAATTTAATCATGCTTCAGAGTGTATTCCAAACCATGTGTTATCCAATGGTTAGTCTAGCCCTCTCCCTGCTCTAAGCCATCTCTGACTCAAATCCAGCCATCTTGATGTAGCAATGTCAAGTATTTGATTGGTTTTTGTTAAAACATTCAACTTGAATGGTTTCGACTAGCTATCCCTCCTCAGAAATGTATTCGAATTCTG
This sequence comes from Sphenodon punctatus, assembly GCA_003113815.1. Classification (NCBI taxonomy): domain Eukaryota; kingdom Metazoa; phylum Chordata; class Lepidosauria; order Sphenodontia; family Sphenodontidae; genus Sphenodon; species Sphenodon punctatus. The sequence continues at coordinate 1,153,141 of QEPC01012606.1, read as the reverse complement.
CCTTTATTCTGACACTTCTTCACTATGAAATTATTTGGAAATTGCAAACATCTGGAGAAATGAAGTCTCCAAATGTTTCCAAGTCCACAGTTACCAGCATGAGTAATTTGCCAAAACATGTAATGACAACTGGGTGCATGGGGAGGAAGAGTCCTGTAGCACGCAGGGACAGGAAATTAAAATCGTTAATGCACAGCTTTTTGGCATAAGGAGAGCAGCTCCTTTTTTACACATTCCGTTTTCATTCAACCCTCTAGTTTTCACATATTTGGAACAGAAAATATTGTTTTATAGCTGGCTAGAAAACTAATTGCATTAAAGAAGTATTTAATGAAGGTTTTATGAAAGGGCTGCTGGTCCATTTTTCATAAAAAGTTCTTTTTCAGATACACATTAGTGGACTGCCTCAACGAAACAATTTAGAAATTCCAAGAAAGATATTGCATCTTGAGAATGGACATTACTCAATAAGACTCTTTATTAGGACATCAGTCCACTCCTCAGGCATGTTGTGAGGCATAAGACAAATCCAGAAACTACAACAAATAGGAAAAAAAGGGCTGAATTAAACATGCCCTTAGATGGGCTATTGGAAGCATATTGCACCAGTGCCCCAGAGTCTGCACTGGCTGCCAATAGCATTTCAGGCACAATTCAAGGTGCAGGTTTTGATATATGAAGTCGTAAATGGCATGGGCTTGACATACCTAAGAGACTATCTCCTCTCCTATGTTCCATCATAATCCCTAGTCAGCTGGGGCACCCTCTTGCAAATTCCATCATTGCATCACATCCATACAGCCGGGGCACAAAGAGAGGCAGTCTCCACAGCTCTGAAATTCCATTCCCCTGGAGGTTTGCCAAAGCCCACCCATTTTCCAGAAACATCATAAGACCTATCTATTCGACCAGAAATTTAGCATGCAGGGATTGGTTTGGAGTTATTGTTTTGTGGGTATAATATTTTATACTGCTTTTTATGGGTTTTATTTTTGGATTTTATAAACGTATATTTTTTGATAATGTTACCTGCCCTGAGTCTTTTGGGAAGGGAGTAAAAATCAAAATAAATATAATCTAGTTTATATGAAGCCAGTTTAATTACTCCAAAGAGAAAAAAAAATGCAAAATGACTTGCAGCTCTATTCCCTTAACTCTTCACACTTCATAATTCTACTCTCAAAGAACCTTGCCAGCACTCTTTGGACACTTCTTCAAAATAAATTTAGCATCACCAAAACTCAAACTATTGCAATGGTGGTGTGCAAACCAACGAGTGCAGCTAGATGAGCTACCTTGGTCAGGCTACCACGCTTTGAGCATCCTTAACCCACTCTGGGCAGCCGTACCAAGCGATGCAGTGCACTGTGTGGCCTGCTGCTGTCAGGTGTCCCCCGTCCCCCCCCGCCCCCCCAGTGTGGTGGGGTGAGCACCTGGCTACTATGTGATGTGTCCTTGGAAAAAGGGTGGCTTGGAAGCCCATGTGCCTGGGTCCCTTCTGCTCCGCCACACGGCTATTTCTCCAGCGGGGCTTTGAGCAGTGGGTGCGGCCATGTCACGGCCAGGGGAGGGATTTTGGTCGGGCCAGGGGAGGGAGGTGGGGGCAGGCTGGGCGCCTGCTTGTGTGGTCGGCATCTCAGCCCGCCCCCACCATAGTGGGAGATCTAACAGTGGCCCACCTACCCTGCAGGGGGACCGAGCATTTGTTTGCCCAGCTCCCCGCGCTGACCCCACATTGTGGTGGTTGTGCTTGCCTGCCACAGGGCTGCATGGGGATCAGGTCCTATACAGCTCGTGTGGCTGCTCCCAATGGTTGGCACTGACCATACCTTGTATTCTCAAACAGCGTCAGACACAATGCTTGACACTGATTACTACCTGCTGTGTGTTTGCTGTCAGTTTGCCACTGGCTTCCTCCTCGTTTATGTCCACAAACAAACTTGAAGAAGAGGCAACTGGAAGGTAATAGTTGCGTCTGGCAACAGCCAGCATCTAGTGGGGTGAGAAAGGGCTCTAGCAGAGTGAGGCACTCCGCAGGAGCAGTGAAGATAGCGACAGGTCCCCAGACTCTGCCACTGTCTCTACCACTCCTGGAGAGCACTGCTACTGCAAGTCCCACACATCGTACCAGCAAATGGGTAACAGCTTGAACACGAGTTCAAAAATGAGCTGCTACCCAAAAGCCAGTACATTTGTATGAGAGAATGGCAGTCACGGAATGGACTTTCCCATGGCTAGCATTACGTGTGATGAGGTTTTCAAACCAGTTCTATATGAGCATCAGCAGTTTTGACGGGTGAAATCTTGTATGCAGTTTCAATTATAAGACATGAGATCATCTGTGGGAGCCTTTTTGGAGGTTCCCGGGCAAGATGGGTGGCCACCGATGTTAGATCTTTTTCGGTGGCTGCCCCTGTGCTGTGGAACTGACTCCTGGAGGAGGCTCGGCTGGCCCCCACTCTTCTGTCATTTTGATGTTTGTATAAGACCTGGCTGTTCTGCCAGGCTTTTGGCGAGAGGAGGGATGTGTGTGTTGTTTTTTCTCCCACATATGACATTTTTAACTTTTAAATTGCTTTTATTGTTTTAAATTGTTGTTCGCTGCCCCGAGCCCCCCTGCGGGCAGGAGGGGTGGGATAAAAATCTTTTATAAATAAATAAAAATAAATAAATAAATAAACATGGCTCCCAAATACAGCGTTATAACGAGGCTGCACTGTAGCTCTATTTAGGACTCCTCTCTGGATATCACATCATTAGCAGAACAAATGAGATTCATGTATTGCTGAGGTATTAGGGATCATTCATAGGCTACTTGATTTATTTACCTTATTATGGGTCTTGACAGGATTTGAGATGTCTTCATCTTTTAGCAGACTAAGGAAATACGGATACCATAATTTCAAGGTAAAAAGGTTATTTTTACCACTGCTAAAAATGTAGGTAGTTTTTTATTAGAGATCTCTGCCTTAGCCAATAGCTCATGTACAAATGACTTCCATGCCACTTTAAGATGGGATTTACCACATGTGTGCTTCTATGCTGAAAAAATATTTAAGCCTCTGGTACCAGAGGATACAATGGGCAACTGACTGACAGATAATCACTTACTATTTCACATTCCTTACAGGTATGGCCAAGCAACCTTCTTCTCTCATCTTTCTTACGGACAGCCTCAATATGAGGAAACTCTGGTACAGTATTCTTTCTGAAAAAGAAATAAAATTTTAAAAGTTTTAGCTTGATATTCAATATTTTTCTGTTGGAAAAATACAGTGCTTATTAAAACCAATAAGGGGAAGAACAACAAGATTCAACTAGAACAACTATGCTAATTTATTTAAAATAAACTACTATCCTTACAAAACCTGTCCATTTAAAACACAAAGAAATGAGTTTTAGAAATACGGTGAGTTGTACGGTTTTTAAAATTAAAAATGTGCATCTCGTTACATATATCCATGGCCTCCATGAAGGACAAACAGCTGAACATCTCTTGGATTTTTGTGGTGCCCTGTCTGACTACTTGCAAGCTAGTGAGGAATAAGAAAAATATTCCTTCTGAGGAAACTCGCAGTTACGAGGACTGGGATGATCCCAGTCCTGAAACAAACAAGTTCTCAAGCGGGGTTGAGGGGAGGACGGGAATTCATTGTGCATGTGCAAAATGACCACTGCTCTTAGCCAACATGGCAGCAATAGCATCAGCACCAATTTGGTTAAGGAGGGTTTGAGGGCATGAGATGGGTGGATGAGTGTAGGGGGGTAGAGGGCACAGGGGTGGCCATTTTGCACATGTGAAATAATTTTTTTATTACTATTATTTTATTCTCTCGCCCGAGAACTTGTTCCAGGCGAGAAGTAAGTCATTCTGCATGTGCAAATGGCCCACAGGATTGTTTTGCGCATTCACAAAATAGTCACTGCCTATTGCCACCATTTTGGTTAAGGGCAGCGGCCATTTTTGTGCATGTGCAAAACAGTCTGGTGACCATTTTGCGCATTCTTCTCCCTCATCGGAAACTGGACAAAAAAGTCCTGGTTCTTGGTTCAGGATTTTGACGAGGACTGAGCGAAACTTGAGGACCTACTGCCAACCCATAGCTTCCTTCAAATTCCATGCTACTGTGATGATGTAGTTGTACAAGTTTGTTCCAATTCCACAGAATGTATTATGTTTAGTTTCATAATACTGAATGGTACCACCAATATGGCAAGACTATACTAAAAACGTAAGTAGTACCATACTGGGTCAGACCAATGGTGCATCGAACCCAGTAGTCACTCTCAGTTGCTTTAGAGAAGTACTGAACAGGTCATAATAGAGTGATCCATCCCCTACCGTTCACTCCCAGCTTCCATCCCCTAACCTACTTGGCTAATAGCCATTTATGAACCTATCCTCTAAGAACTTATCCAATCCTGTTTTAAATCAAGCTGTGCTACTGGCCTTGATCACCTCCTCTGGAAACAAATTCCACAACTTAATTGAGCGTTGTGTGAAAAAACACTTGCTTCTATTTATTTTAAATCTGTTGCCAGTTAGTTTCATGGAGTGTCTCCTAGTTCTAGTATTATTTGAGAGATATTATTATAACAGCTCCCTATTTATTTTTTCTATTCCATTCATGATTTTATAATGTTCTAGCACCATAAACTGTGGCAGTTTTCTAGGATTCTGTCTCACTTTATGTTGTTCATGAATACCCAGAAGAGCCATGTGAACAAAAGGCATTTTTGTGCCTTCCAAATCTGGTTGCCATAGTTTCTCTAAGGCCATGCGACAGGTGAAATAGACTTCTGATAAGCTAAGACTCAAGATTTTAACATTGCTTTTTCATGTTAAATAAATTGATGGCTGCATCTAATTGATCAATAAAGCATAATTTTTTGCAGCAATATCTACTTTGGCCCAGATACAAAAATTTCTGTAATTATCAGAGACAAAGGAAAGGTGTATAGGTTGAAGCACAACAGATTATACTTGCAATATTGGGTGCAAACAGACATGACGCTAACCACCCTTGGTGGTCATTTATGCTTGGGTGTTTTCAGACGTTACGAGATCACGCTCAACCACAGTGAAACACACTCAATCCCGAGACGGGGCCAGAGAGCCTTGAACGTCTGTTAGGCGGCCGCCAGATGTTCACCACGGTCAATACCCACATGGGGTCAATTCCAACCACGTTTCCCAGGCTACCCGGCGCAAAATCTCGGGAAGCGTGGTCAAAGAGATTCCCACCGGGAAACAACAAAAAGTAACGTCTGGACGCCAATCCCCGGGCGGAAACAAAGAAAATGATCCCCAGCCGTGGACAATGCACACAGCGTCGCTGCCAGGCAACCAGCAACAACACAACCACCGGAGGGAGATTTAAAGGGAAATCTACAGCAGGGAAGCGTGGCGGGATGGAGCGAGGTGGAAGAGAGCGGTGGGTGAGAGAGCGAGGAACACGATGCTCCGAGGACATCAACCGAAATGGGGGCGGGGGAGGCACCCAGGAAACAGGTAAGGGGAAACAAGGGCAGGGGGGCCGGGGCACCGGGGGGGGGGATGGGGTAAAACTGGTATCCCGCCAGGGAGGAGGGGGAAGGGGGCGCCCTGCGAGGGGCCAGGGCACGCACCAAACCCTAAACCACCCCCTGCCTCCCACAGACACGGAAGAGCGCCCGGGTGGACGAGCCCCCGGAGGACACCGGACCAGCCCGGGCGGAGGTGGAAGA
>QEPC01012606.1:1128541-1145022 GCA_003113815.1 Sphenodon punctatus | reverse complement strand
GCAGATGTTGTGGAGCACACAGCAGGCCCCGATCACCAGGGCGGAGGTCTCCACAGTGTAGTCCAGGCGCCCAGCGAGACTCCTCCAGCGCTGCTTGAGGGCCCCGAAGGCTCGCTCCACCATGGTCCTGCTGGAGCACAGGTGGGTATTGTATAGCACCTCCGCAGGGGGCCGTGCGACAGGGTAGACCTTCATCAACCAGCGGGTGAGGGGGTAGGCAGGGTCTCCCAGGATACAGGGGGGCATCGGTACCCCCTCAATCCAGGTCATCCCCATGTCAGCGAAATCCCCCCGAAACATCCGGGCATAGAAGGGGGACATGGTCATGATCCGGGCGTCGTGACTGCGGCCGGAGTTGCCCGTGAAGATGTCTATGAACTGGCCCCGGAGATCCACAACCGCCTGCAGCTGCAGGGAGTGGTACCCGTGCCGGTTCACATACTCTGCTGCCTCCCCGGCGGAGGATCTCGACGTGGGTGCCGTCCACAGCTCCCATGCTGTTGGGGAAGCCTCCGGCTGCGTATCCCGCCATCACGGCCTCCTGGTCCACCAGGTGGATCGTCCTGTCCAGGAGCACGTCCTCCACAGCCTCACACACATCCCGGAGGATACAGGCTACGGTGCTGAGGCCTACCCCGAAGTGCTGGGACATGGACTGGTAGGAGTCGGGCATTGCCAGGGCCTACACCCCTATGGCCACCCGCTGGACCATGGGGATGGGGGTCCTCATGGAGGTGTGCTCTTGCTCTAGCCAGGGCATAAGGAGCTCCGCTAGCCGCAGCAGGGTGAGCTTGTCCATCCTGAGGTGGGCCCTCCAGGCTGCCTCGTCCCACTGGGCCAGCGCCCTCGACCACCATTTCTGTGGGCGCTCTGCGACCCATAGGCGCCTCTCAATGGGCATAGCGAGCATAAGACCGGCGCATGGTCTCCCTCGCCCACAGGAGGCGCCTGACCACCTCGCGGAGCGCCACGGGCCGGGTCCAGGCCCGGCTCACGGCCTGCCTCAGATAGCCTCTGGGCCCTGAGACGGGCACGGGCTTTCCTGAGGCCATGGTGCGCCCTGTGGGCCCTTGCAGTTCTCCAGGCCAGGGAAACCTGCAGCCGGGCGGCCAGGTGTACCTCCGCACCAAGGAGGCGCAGCTGCTCGGTGTGGTCGTGGTACCACTCGGCTGCGAGCGCGAGGTGCATCCAGTAGGCGGCTGCCCTGTCCCGCTCCATGGTGGTGGTGGCGCCGGAGGTTGTGGGACGTTTATTATGGCCCTCCAATGGACGGCCGTGCCGGGGGCCGGCCCCCAGCTGGCTGGGCCCCCCAATGGGGTGCACGGGTCTGTGGGTGTGCCCATGGTTACGCGTGCTGGCTGCGCATGGGTGCTCGCACCTGCATGGGCGCGTGGTTCCATGCACTCCTTCTGCAGCTACATGCCTTCACCCATCAACCCCCCCATGCCTGTTTGCAACACCGTGGCCTTGGCGTCCCGATTAGCTGTTATGTGAGTGCTATTGTGTTGGGCAGCTGTGCCAGGTCCACACCCCACACCTCACTCTGTTGTGCTACAATGTTGCGGTCCGTGGCCGCTTTTCCTGTCCTTGGGACCCCTCGGAGGCCCTCCCGGCCCTGGACGGTATGTGTGCCCCCCTGTCCGTGGTGTTATTCTCCCTGTCTTGCTGGACCATGGCTGGTTGTCTGTCCACCGGGCTCCCGGCCCCCGTGGGGCCCCCCATATCTGGACCTTCCGCGAGACCATGTCTCTGTGCGACCTGTGGCATACCCCGGCCGTGCAGCTGCTCCTGGGCAGCCCGGGCAGCCGTGCGGGTGCCTTTGTGAACTTGATCTCCAGACTTTGCTACTTCGGCTATGAGGCGAGCGCTCGTGATTGCCGGCTACATGCAGACACCCTGGGGCTGGTTCGCTTCCCTGATGGACGCATCCCGGACAAGCAGTGTTCTCATGTGCCCTGGTCTGGGGCTGAGACCGTGTCTGCGCTGAGTGTATGCGGGCTGGGCGCCTACACGCTGTGCCTTGCTGAGGGTGGCCCTGCCTTGGCCGTGTCCTACTTTGCCGGTGTTCACGGGGTGAGTGGGTACCAGCACACCTGTGCGGCGGTGTACCACCGGCTGCTGGAGCTGGGACATCTTCCTTGGCTCCCTTCTGCTGCCTGCTGTGTGTTAGAGCCTTCCGCGGCGGAGCTGTCGGCCCTGTTGGGGGTGTGGTCCCGTTCAGACGTCCAGCTGGGTCTCTCCATGCATGATCCCTTCGAGGCCTACTACCTGATCGCCCACCACATGTCCGTGCTGGGGTACCACCGGGGCTTGATCCATTGGCCCCACCTGGTTCACCGGGCGGGGCGCCCGGACCCTGGGCCCGCAATGGCCCCCAGCTGCTGCCTGTGAGTTCCGGTGTTCCTCCCGGTTCCCTGGTGTCCTGCCCCCGTGTGGGCTCCCACCCCTGTCCGGGGAGGGCGGTCCCCGCTGGCTGCTCCCTCCCTGAAGTCTCTGCCGTGCTGTGGTGAAGCCTGCTTCGTGGGGTGCTGCTGCCCCTGGGCCCTCTTTGGGCCCCACCCCCAGGTCTGCCTGCACACCCGGGGTTTCCCTCCGTGGTTGACCTCCCTGGTGCCTGGGTGCGGCGCTCTGCATGGCCTCACCGACCCGCCTGTGTCCAGCTACCTGTCCCCACCTGCCAGCGCTGCCACCTGCTGCCGGCTCCCCCCCTTGGGTGCTTCTGTGACCTGGGGGTTCTGGCACCCCCGGACTGGCCCTCGGTGTTTCCTCTGGGTGTGTGTGTGCGTCCTTGTACCTGCAGCGCTGCACCGGCTGTCCTCCATCGGCCCCTCAGTGAGTGTGGGGTCTCCGTGTGCCTCCTGGACTGTTCCCGCCCGGCTCTCTGTGCATTGCGGGCCCCCGCTGTGCCTTGGGCCTGAGGTCCTGCCCCCCACCCTTTCCGAGACTGCCTGTGTTGCTATGGGGGTGCCCGGGCAGACTGTGCTGCTGTGGGGGTTGTGGTTGCCTGTGTCCTGCCCTGCCCCTTTGCGGTTTCCCCCCCCCTTCCGTGTCCCGCCCCCCCCTTTGCTCCCGTTGTGCCTTGTGTGTTGTCCGGGCACCCGTGTCCCCCTTCCCTTCCTTCCCCTTGTGTGTGTGTGTGCTCGTGCTGTGTGTTCCGCTGTGCCTCCGCTGCCTGTGTGCCTGCTGTGTGTGGTACCTGTCCGACTCTTCTCCCTCTCCCCCCTCCCTTCCCGTTTCCCTCGTGTGGGCGTTCCCTTTTGTGCCTTTTTGCTTCGTTTGCCCTCAGGCGGCCATGTCTGTGTCCCGCCCCTGCCCGGTGGGTTCTGGGTGTTTTGACCACGGCTGGGAATCGGCGTCACGTCTGTTGCGCTTCCCCAGGCCGTGATCTGGCGGCCCGATTCCCGGCCGTGGTCCCGGTCTTGTCACGCCTGTTCGGGGCTTTTATTCGCTCCGGGTGGTGGTTGTTTTGTTCACCCCCATTGGGAATCCGCTGTGGTGAACCGGCCGCCTGTAACGTCTGAAAACACCCATTGTTTCAGGGCTGCATAGGGCACCAATACAGCCCTGCAACATGCATAAATAACCACCAACGGTGGTTAAAGGGTGGTTAGCGTCATGTCTGTTTTCACCCATTGTTACTGAAACGATTTTTTCCCTCTACTTTGCCGTTTTAGCAACGCACAATGTGAGATATCTTTCTCTTCCTCTATAAAGGGTAGAGAAGCTAAGTAAAATAGAAAGCCAAGGGCCAGAAAACCAAGTGCAGATGAAATGAAAACCACATGCTTTATGAAGAAAAAAGAGAAGAAAGAAATAAGAGTATACATTAAGAGATATAGGATACTGCAATTCTCACTCATTAAAGTTAGTCAATAAGAGCTGGTCAGTTGACTGCAATGAGGAGAGGCTTGCATGCTAGGAGGTTGTTTGTTTGTTTTTTGCAATTTCCACAGAAATGCTGCAAATTGAAGATTTTTTCCCCAATATTGCATTCTTATACATCCATAATCAAGTACTACACAGCCTGAACTATCAAAGGTTTTAGAGACACACCTAGGGATTATTGAGACATGCACTTAGCAAAATCATGAGATGTAATTTTTTCTTCACTTCAAAGTGACAAAACAAATTTTCTCATGTTCAGCATTCATTCTTTGTAATGTTGCCCAGAATTCATTTGGAGATTTCCCAGCCATATGCTTTTAACTTCTAAATAACGATTCAGGCTCTTATACTCAAAGCACACCGCCTGCACAAGTCCCATGTACTTCAAGAGAGCTTGAACTAGCAGAAGGCTTTGAAGACCAGGTTGTTCATAGTTTAGGATTTTGGCAGTGTGAAGAGACCTTATCTTTTCATAAAATAATGCTTTTAAAGTAACAACAAATGTTACATTACCTTTCATCACTTTTAAAGTACGGCTCCACAAAAGCCTTCTGTTTTGTTTTATCTTGTTTATCTTCGTGTTCTGTAGATATATTCACACAGTAAAATATGGCATAAGTTGCTTATTGAACTGTTAAGAGTTCATATTATGATCATAAAGTGAACAAGCTAGACAAAGTGTAAAAATTACGATACCAATTTAGAAATTCATCAGTAAAGGACTCATAGGGCATTTTCACACAAGACACTCTCCACCCACTACCCACCCACCCGCTATACATGTTATAGGGAATCCATAGGGCAACACTGCAGCCCTGCAACATGTATAGTGGGTGGGTGGAGAGTATCTTGTGTGAAAATGCCCATAGAGTGAAAACAGACATAATGCTAACTCCACTTGAACACCGCTTTCACATTTCTTATGTATGTTGCAGGGCTTCATAGGGCACCAATACAGCCTTGCAACATGCATAAGAAATGTTAAAAGAAGAGTTGCATAGTTAACCATCATTACCTGAAAGAAGCTAGACCACAAACATCTATAAGAGTGGTTCTGAAGCTTCATGTGGTGCAACCCTGTTTTGATTCTTAAATATAATCTCATGACCCCAGATAACAATAATGGCACACAAAGTATATAAAACAAGGTCATAACCCCATTTGTAGATGCCACAACCCCTTATAGGGTCCTGACCCATAGCTTGAGAACCTCTGATCTCTCCCTTCAGCTCCTTGCTCAGGACTCCTAATTTGGGTATTGCTCTGCTCCAGCCAATGAGAAGGCAGATCTCGAATGTCAAAACTTTGCAGGCGGACCAGGCGAAGTCTGCTCCCTGAGGTTTCCAGTTTGAGTTCTGCCTTCAGACTGAGTGGATGAAAATCAACTTCTCTTCTTCAGGGACTTAGTACTCGCTCTCCCTTCTCTCTCCACAACTGGAGCGAATCAAGCTGAGAGTGGCCTTGCCCACACCCCTCCTTTTTTAGGAGGCAAACAGCTAGGGACCTCAGTCCCTTCAGACAGGGGCGGCTTTCAAGGCGCCACTCGGCAGGAGCCACAAGCAGTGGCCTTCCACCTGGGGGTTTGGACTGCCCAGCTGCACCAGGACCGGGAAGGTAAGTACCCTCTCCTCCCTGCCCCTGAATGGAGCTCTCGCTCTGCAGCCCCAGGAGGGCTGCCCCGTCTCACCTCTCCGGGGTCTCTCCCTTTGGGAGAATCGGCTGCGGGGGGAGATATTCTCACCCAGCATAACTGGACGATTGTTGTCTCTCTCCCCACACCCTCCTGGGACTCCCCCTCAGGGAAGGGGGCTGGGGTTTTTATTTGCCCCCCGCTTCCCCGAGGAAGGCCCAGGAACCGGGGCCATTCAGAGGGGTTTTCCTTCCTTCCTCACCCTGCCCTCCGGGGCACAGCCGCAGTGACTCAGGCTCTTGCCCTTCACCCCGACAAAGTGGAGCCGTCTCTCCTCCGTTGCCCTTCCACCTGGGGGTGGGGTGGGGGAATCTGAGGGGACTTGTATCTGAGGGGTCTGGCACCCTGGGAGGGCAGGGGAGCTACTACGTCATAGGAGATTTTTTCCTCTGTTCCCGAATTCTTCCCTCTCAAAGGGGCGGGGAGTGCCCGAAGCTCACCTCGGGCAGTACAAACAGTGGGGAACCCTCTGCTGAAGGGCTACAGCAGCGGCCAGCCCCTCACATCGTCTCTGTGGGTGCCGCCATGTTGAGCTCCCCTCATGTGCACGGGAGCCTGGGCGGCCATTTTGGCCATGTGATTAGCATGGGTACTGCCATCTTGGGTCCAGGTGCATGCGCATTAGAGACAAGCACCCACAAAAAAACAACAGGTTTTAAAAAACTTTAAACCTGACATTGCTGTCTCTATTAACCTTCAGAGGTATGAGATCCATGAGGTCAACTGATGCTGGTGACTCGGAGAGACCTGCCTCCCCCACCTCCCCTCCAGGAGGCTGGGCGACAAGAACAAGAACGCGGGCACTAGGTGCAAATCTGTGCAACCCATCACAGGGTGGCAGACTTGGAAGGAGACCGCAGGGCCTCACTCAGTCCACCTATGCTACTACTACCACCACCTGCCTCAGCCGTGTCAGTACCTCAACCCAAGATGTTTTCGTGGTTCCTACAGACAGTCAACGAACTGCAGAACCGGGTTCAGAAGCTGGCAGTTTCAGACAACGAGGGGTCGAACGGAACCTTCAAGGAAAAATCCAGATCAAGAGGAAAAGGAAAGCAGCCGTTCAATAACAGGGCTCACCGAGACCACTAGGAGTCCGATCAAGAATCGCCAGAAGAGCTGTTGGAAGACGAGGACTCCAACTCAGAGATCCTAAGGGCCTTGGAGCGGAAGGGATACAAGATAAAGCGCTCAAAGGAAGACAAGCGGGGCACCATTCCTAAGAGATCAAAACGCAGACCCACTAGACTGGAATCCTCCATGGACTCCGATTCATCTGCTGAGGAGGGCGAAGTCTCGGAAGAGGAAGTCTTATCAGATGACGAGTGACAGGACAGTCACTTCCACCCAGCAGTATTGTCAAAGATCCTAAGGTTGTGGAGGTCCTCAGAATATCGAGCCATGGCCTCCGGGAGGAACAGGGAAAGCCGGCGGAGGAGGGGCACAAGTTTCTTCTACCTGAGAAAAAGAAAGACCTTCCCCTCCTGATTCCCCAGGCTTTCTATAAGATTCTTGAATCAGCATGGGACCACCCTGCCAGGAAATCAAGGGGATACAAGCTCCCGGCAAATCTCTACTGAAAAGTGTGAAAAGTGCATTCCATTCACTCTTCCATCAGTGGACTCAGCAGTGGCAGTGCTAGCAAGAGAATCGGCAGCTCAGCCAATCGGAGACCCCATACCCAGAGACCAAACGGACCGAGCGACAGAAGCCTCGCTCAAGAGCTCATATTTTATTTTATTTATTTATTTCATTATATTTCTATCCCGCACCCTCCTGCTCACAAAGCAGCTCGGGGCGGCTTACAAAACATATAACAAAAATAATAATAAAACAAACACAAAATATATGATTTAAAATTAATTAAAAATATACAAAAAGGGCAGAACCCCACCCCCTCCCCAACCCACCCTACCCGTCTCCCTCTCCAAAGGACCGGCGGAACAGCCAGGGTCTTACACTGTCTTTGGAAAGAGGGGAGGTCCAGGACCAAGCGGGCCTCTGTTAGGAGGGAATTCCACAGACTGGGAGCAGTCACCGAGAACGCCCTCCCCCTCATTGCCACCCGGGAAACCTGGGGGACTTCGAGTCGGGCATATGAGGCAATAGCAACAGGCCTCAAGCCCTTGACGGCCTGTATATTATTCAGCCAAGCAATCATGGCCTGGGCTGAGAAGGCAAACTGCTGGGTCACCCACGCAGTTGCAGAGCCAGAGGCTCTGTAGTTCAACATGAGACCCTGATGAACAGAATCTCTACGGCAGTGGCATACATTGCTGATGTATCACTGGACGCAATTAGGATGAGATCCCAGGTCGCAGCAGCAAACATGGCAGTGCGCCGCCGCCTCTGGCTCTGCAACTGCGTGGGTGACCCAGCAGCAAAGACAACACTGACAGCAGATGCCCTGACGGGACGCAAGTTGTTCGGCCCCATGCTGGACAAGCTAGTTGAAGAGGCTCAAGATAGAAATAAAAAGCTCCTCGTTCATACCAGTGACAATAAGTTCTTTCCTTTTCGCCACCAGTCCTACCCATGCGACTCGTATAGAATGAACAACCAAGGAGACTACAACAGAGAGCCCAGGTACCAGAAGCCTGAACCGCAGGGTACCAGAAAGCCCACCTACAACGCCAGAGGGAGAGGCAGGCCCAAGTCCTTGGGGCCTAAGCTTGCCCAATGACATGCTGGACAGCCCTCCTGAGAAAACCTCCCCGGCTTGGGGGAAGGTTGTTTCGCTTTGCCCAAGTCTGGAACAGGACAGTATCAGGCTCCTGGGCAAAAGCGATAGTAACCAGGGGGTACCAGATCGAACTGACCAGATGGCCCCCAGGAAGGTTTGTTCAGTCTCCCATCTCAAAGAATCAGGAGGAGCAAGCACAAATGGCACAGGCCATAGGACGCCTGAGACTACTGGGAGCAATTGAATGGGTTACCTCCAAACAGCAAGGTCGGGGATTTGAAGTTTCTGAATCGCTTCACATGCTACAAGGTTCAAGATGGAAACCTTGAAATCCATTCTACATGTGCTCTCAAAAGGAGACTGGATGACGTCCATAGACCTAAGGGACGCATACCTGCACATTCCAATCGCAGATAAGCACAGATCGCTGCTGCGCCTCTGCTACAGGGGATTGCGCTGGCAATATACTGCACTAGTGTTCGGCTTGGCTACGGTACCCCGCACCTTCACGAAGATCCTCGCTCCAATCATAGTGGAACTTCGGAAGCAAGCAACTCATGCCTACCCATACTTAGACAATATTCTCCTACGATCCAATTCGTTTCGCAGAGCGAAGCATGATCTCTCCAAGATGCTACAATGTCTTCAGTAGCACGGCTTCATGATCAACATCCTCAAGAGTCAACTGCACCTGTGCCAGAGGCTCCAATATCTCGGGGTCAACATTGACACACAGAGGGACCTCGTCTCAGTCTCACAGAAATGCCAAATGAAAATCATAGCATTGATCTCGAGGTTGTCACATCGTCAAACAACCCTCATGGTCATGGGTCTATCCCAGATCCTAAGATCCCTGGTGGCCTGCGTAGGCCAGGTGCAGTGGGCACATATGCACCTATTGCCCCTTCAGAACTTCCTCTCCACAGCCACGTTTGCAACAGGAATCCCCATGACGGAGTCCACTCGGCTATCCATCACAATGGATGCCAGCCTCAGGGGCTGGGGAGCCAGGCTAGCATAGGAGGGGGCGCAGGGAAAATGAACCGAAAAGGAGGCGAGATGCAGTATTAACCTCCTGGAGCTTTGAGTGATCTGCCTGGCACTCCAGGCCTTCGAGAGGAGAATTTGCGGCAAGCACGTCCTAATCCAGATAGACAACATCACAGCAATAGCTCATCAGGGAGGATCCAGGTCAAAGACCCTACAACTCAAGGCACAAACCCTGTTCAAATGGCTTGAACCCAGAGTGCTGTCAATAAGGGCAATAAACATCCGTGGAATCGACAACCTGGAGGCAGACTGGTTGAGCTGCCGAGATTTGGGTCTGGGCGAATGGGAACTCCACAATCAAGCATTCCAAGAGGTGGTGCATGTAATGGGTCAACCAACGCTAGACCGGTTTCCATCAAAGGACAACCGCAAGACACCCAGTTATTCCTCTAGGAGGAGGGACACGGGTGCTCTAGCGATAGATGCCCTACAACAGATATGGCCACAAGAGCTACTCTACATGTTCTCACCGATGGCCATACTCAGCATAGTGCTCACCAAGATACGGGCAGAGCGAGCGGAAGTTATCCTCATTGCACCTTACTGGCCCAAAAGGTCCTGGTTCTCTGACCTCGTTGAACTCAAGACTGAACCTCCGTTCATGCTGCACCCCTACACAGGACTGCTGAGACTAGGGCCCACTGCGTACCCCGAGCTGCAACGATTATAGCTGACAGCATGGAAACTGAAAGAAACTTTCTAGCAGCAGCAGGTTACTCAGACAGGATACTGAAAACCCTAATGACTTCATGCAAGGGTTCCATCAATAGGATATAGTCGACAACCTGGAAACGCTTTTTCATATGGTACCATGACAGGGCCACAGTCAACAACGGCCCTAGTATTCCAGACATACTGGAATTTCTTCAGGATGGAATGGACCTTGACCTTAGACTGGCTACACTAGCTAGGCAAGTCTCTGCCATAGCAATAATCCTAGCTCCCAATTCACCAACATCTATCACCAGACATCAGCACGTTTTGCAGTTCCTCAGAGCAGCAAGACTCAAAGCCCCACCTCCTGTGCATAGATTCCCGAACTGGAACATGAACATAGTTCTAACAGCACTCGCTCAACCACTATTCAAACCGATGAGGAGCGTATCCCTCTACTTCCTCACCATCAAGGTCGCCTTCCTAATAGCCATCACGTCTGCGAGACGAATTTCGGCGCTTGGAGCCCTATCCACCACACCGGAGTTATGTACATTCCACAAAGACAGGGTGGTACTCAGGCCAGACCCTGTCTTCATACCAAAGGTCAACACAACATTCCATCAATCTCAGGAAATAGTGTTGCCCATATTCTGTCCAAATCCGTTACACCCTACAGAGAAAGTGTGGCACAAGTTGGACATTAGACGGGCCCTTAAGGTCTACATCAGACAAACTCTTTCAGAAAGTAGATCATCTAATCTATTCATCCTTTACAGGAACTTGCTCAGGGGGTGCCCTGCTACTGAAGCAACGATTGTCAGATGGGTAAGGAACTGTATCACAGAAGCCTACAGGGCCGGGTCCTGGCCCACTCTCTACGCTCAGCTACTTGTTGGAAATTGGCCTCCAGGGCCTCTGCAGAGGAAATTTGTAGGGCAGCTACCTGGACGTCAATTCATACCTTCACCAGACACTATAGACTGCACAGGTTGGCTTCTGCAGACGCGGCATCTGGCCATAGGATTCTGCAGGCCGTGTAGGCAGACTAACACAAGTCCTTCTCTTTTTCTCGTCTCCCTCCCGCTGGATATGCTTTGGCATTACCCAAATTAGGAGTGCCGAGCAAGTAGCCGAAGGGAGAAAAGAAAATTGGGGGCACTTACCAGTGAATTTTCTTTCTGGTAGGCTCCTTGCTCGGCACTCCGGCCCAACCTTGGGGCCTGCCGGCAGGAGGATAAACCCAATGCTAATTTCTCTGTTCCTTTTAGACGCTTTGGAAGAATCAAACTGAAAACTGTAGAGAGGAAACTGCTCGGTCCGCCTGCAAAGTTTCGTCATTCGAGATCTGCCTTCTCATTGGCTGGAGCAGAGCAATACCCAAATTAGGAGTGCCGAGCAATGAGCCTACCAGAAAGAAAATTCACTGATAAGTGCCCCAATTTTCTTTTCTCAATGTTAAATGGAATTTTCCATTTCTCCTCCAAGGAACTGAAGGAGGATTCGGATGCCCATGATTAACTGTTCCCCAAATAGGACTACATAGACAAGAGATTTCAGGAAGCACATTGATATATTCAGGCCTCAATTACATTTGCAGTAAGAGAACAGCAAGGTAGGGAGAAAGTAGACAGATTAAAATGGGAATGGGTGAAAAGGAAGGACAGGGTGGGAGAAGGAAGATTAAAAAAGGAGCAAGGGAAAGAAAACTAGAGAGAGATGAGGAAGAAGGGGAAAAGTTGAGAGGGCAAAGGATATCCAAGTATCATTTGAAAGAACTCCTTAAAAATGTTACCCACCTTTACTACTTCACATTAAAGTTAAGCTACTTCAGTGCAACCCTGAAATCAACACTGGCACCAAGTAGTAGCATTTTCTGACAAACACACTGCACTTTTGATTGGCAAATGAACATTTACTGTAATATAGTAAAACAAAATAATAAACATAGAACAAAGTATTTAAACTGAGGCAGTTTGAGAATTCCTATGATCCTTGGTATCTCAAACGATAGCTTACTCTGCATATTTTGGTGTCCAATAGGATTTTGAGACTGCTAAGACTATTCGTACATAGTCTGTAGGGATGGGACTTCGGATGGATTTCCGGATTTAGATTTTTTAAACCTTTTTAAAAATGGATTTGTATTACGGATCCGTTTTAAAAACAATAAAGCTATAAAAATTTCATTGTGCATGCACAATGACTTTTTGGACTAACTTTTGACTAGTTTGACCTTCATACTAGTTAAAAAAATAACTGTGTAACAAAAAAAGCATACATACTATTTTTTAGAATGTTCATTATTGACATTCCACAATTTTCTTCCTCTTCCACTCGAGGATTCTGTTTATCATTACATGTTGGAGGACTATCATCTGCCAGACAGGATCGATACTCTTCATATGATGTCCGCTCAAACATTTCTGTAAAGCTGTCATTCTTCTTTCCTTCTTCTACAAACATAAGTTCAAGGGTCTTAAAAAATTAGGCCAAGAGATCAGAGTCTTACTTGCTCTTGACAGAGCATGAATAAGGATAAATAGGTTCTACTCTTAAATTTTTAAGTAGAAATAATATTTGCCTACCCTAAAAAAGCACCTTCGATATCAAATTTCAAATTTATTTTATTTGGCATCGGCTCACGCCATAGCCAAAACATTTAAGTAAATGATACGCTTAAACAGCAAATACTTTAAAATAATGACAAATAAACAATACAGAAATAAACAATACAGAACAATAATTTAAATTACATGAAAAGCAGCCATAATACAGTCTTTGCTCCTATTCATAGCAGTGGGACAGACAACCCACACCCCTGAAATTAAGACAACAATACAATGTAAACAAATACCATATACCATGATCAGAGCATCTATACCCCAATACCTTCAATATCATTAAGTGATGTAAGTGTCTAATAGCATGATTCTCTGGAATACTGGGTTTATGTTAGGAACTTATGGATCCCGTTGGAGATCCACCTATGCCCGAGCCTGCTTGCCTTTTGTAAGAGATGCAAGACCTTTTTGTCTGGCCAGGCATTTGGAGGGCTGGGATAGGGTTGGGTGGGAGGATTAGGGAGAGGGTTAGAGGGTTTCTTTTTAATTGTTTTTATATTTTATATGTGTTAGATTTATATATATATTTCTGTAAGCTGCTCTGAACCTCTGGCCCTTTATAAATGGGTCGCGGGTGCATGGAGGGATTGGTGTGAGCGTGGCAGCATGGGCGGTGTGAGGAAGGCGGTGTACACGGGTGCACACCGATCCCCCCCCCCCGCATCCCCACTCACAGAGCAATCGCTGTTTTCTTCAATTGCTCTGTGAGTGGGCGATGGGTGGGGGTGCATGCGTATTCTGCGGGAGCGTGCACTCACAATCACCCGCCATGGCATTTACACGGGCGACCCCACTCATGCCCACACAGCGGATTTGCATGGACATGAGTATGCCTGTCTCGTGTAAAACGGGTCTCTGAGGGAAGGGCAGGATAAAAATTGATTAAACAAAAACAAACGAACAAAAAAGAGTTCTCATACTGGCAAAAAATTACTCTTCGGTCCCCAAGTAATTTTAAAATATAGCAAAGCAGATTTTTATAAACACTTCTTGAAAGAGACACATGGTGAAAACAAAAAAGACCGTAGTCTGCAGTAGCCCGTGAGTCAGTTTGGTGGCTGCCAGATGTTCCCCCAACTGCTGCCTCAGGGCAGGCAGCTGGTTGCTACCAGACACGTCATCCAGGGAAGGCTGGCGATGTAGCGTGGACTAAGGCTTGAACAGCCAGGCTAATCTGAGCTAACGTGAGCCCTTCTGTCTGCTAGGCCCTGCCCAGCCTGGCTGTGAGGAGAAGTCCAAGGATTGGGCCTATAGGAGAGTGCTCACCCCGGCTGCCAAGTAGCTAATTAGGAAGAAAGGAGGGGCGGAGGAGAGCCCACTTCTCCAGGGCCCCCAGATCAGCAGCTTGGCAATCCTCCCCGACTCGTGGCATGGAGGGACTTGTAACAGTAGCCCACGCATCTGGATCCCTAGGGAGGGCTGCTCATTTTTACTTATTTATTTATTTAATTTATACCCCGCCCCTCCTGAACACAGCTCGGGGCGGCTTGCCTAGGCAGCCGCCGAGGTGGTTCTCCCCGGGGTGGCCAGGGGATCCGGATCACCCGTTTCGCCGCCCCGAGCTGTTTCAGGAGGGGCGGGATAAAAAAATGATTAAATAAATAAATAAATAAAAATAAATACATTTTCACCCAGAGACAGCAGAAATATAAAAATAGGTCTTTCCAAGATGTGAAAGGGAGTTAGTGAGGATCCATATTCAAAGCAAGACAATAAAAATATTTTAAGACATCTATCCCCATGTAGGATGAAAAACCTGGATTCATACAGTTGCTTATAGCAACTTCGGATCAAATTACAAACAGTAGCAAAACTCTTGCTGATTTGAATAGGACTTAGATCACTATAGAGACAATCCTGTCACCTGCAGATGAAGTTACACTTGTGTACAGTGGAGGGCCTGCCACAGTCATAGTGAAGATGTGCAGGAACACCAAATGACTCTCTCGACACACCTCTGCTACTGAGCAGAGCCAGTTCCGGCTCTGGAGTGGAAAGAGGATCGCATTGGGCAGACTCAGGACATGGTACCATGCCACGTGAGCATGTGCAGTTAGGAGCTGGTAGGTATGTGGGGAGGATGCCTGCTTTAACATTCCATAAGGGGAATGTGCACTGATGGGGAAGAATTCTTCTACGATTCCATTAGGGAGGTGGGTGGGCTCTCCTTTGCTGGTGGTTTTCAAACAGAGACTGGACGGCCATCTGTTGGGGATGCTATAGCTGTGGATTTCCTGCATGGAGCAGGGGGCTGGACTAGATCACTTCTGAGGTACCTTCCACATAACTCGATGACTCTGCATGCAACAAGTCATGATTCTGCATGATTCTCTATGCATGTAACAAGTCATCTCCCACGGGGTTCTACATAAAACTGCTTCAGTTTATGCAGGGTGTCAGACTGAGCTGCTGAGATATTATAATATATTAACTTAAATAATATTTCATTGTCAACTTAAGGAGGCAAACCAAAAACCCTCCACTTACTTGGACTGCTAATTGCTTTCTGCTCTTGATTTTTCATTTTCAACAGAATACTTTCACTGATGTACGTATAGTCCATGTCAACAGTCTCTCCTCGTAGTGTTGCTGGAGAGCCGTCCTATAAAAATGGATTATAGTAATGATAATTGCATTTTAAAATATTATAACTGAAACTTGAAACCCTTATACACAGTCAACTAGTGACAGATTACCAGTTTCTTCAAGGAGGATAATGTCTACGTGGTAGAGATTTTAAAAAGCTTGCTGCTGCTGCCAGTTTACAAAACCTTATTTTAAACTAGGGTTTATTTGCAGACTACATCACCGATCACCACTGGGACATATTCTTCAGATTAATTCTCGGAAGATCTGCAAAATGATTTAAGATGTGCATAACTAATCCATGTGTCACGGGGCACCAGAGGAGGCACCTGGGCCCAGCAGGTGGTTATACTTGCAACTAGAGGTCACATAACGTAAATGTCACAGTGTAAGTCACACAGTATGAATGTCACAATGTAAAACCTGGGAGGAATGGAATGTGGGATGTTTCAATGTGAAACCTGTGATGGGACATTGGGAGAGTGCTTTAGTGACAATGCAGGCTTGCAAAGGAGATGTTCACACAGGAGCGAGCAACAGTCAGCAATGGGCTATTGACAACTATCGCCGCCCAGGTAATGGTCCATCAGCATCATCGCATGAGACTGGGAACAATGGAGGTGGTGGCTTCTTAAGGCAAGCCCCAAAGAGCCAAAGAAGGAACCATCTTGAAGCTGCAGAGCAGGAGGGTCTGGAAGGACGTCCAGACCCAGAAGGAACCAGGACTAGAGTAAGGGGGCAGTCAGCTCATGGCTAAGTAAGGGCAGCCTTGTGCACCCTTTTGGACTTTATTTTCTAATGCACATTCTCTATGACTCTGAACCAATACTTGTCTTATATCCCTACATAAACCTTTTCTCTTTAATACAACAGGTCTCTGTGAGTTTACTGGCACCAGATATCAACTGGGGAAGGACCCCAGTCTAAATTGGAACACCTTGAACCGAACCCAATCTTCTGATGACTCAGGCCCTCACTAACACACAGGCAACCAGGTTGTGGCTGGTCTAATGGGGTGTTGGGGGGACAGCCTAGAGAGAAGAGGGACCCCAATCCTGATAACATCGTGGTCAGTCAAATATATAAATGCCATGAGCAGCCATATAAACAAATTTGTAAACAAATTCATTTGCCTTCATGAAAAGCAACAGACAAACATTACAGTATACTCATCAAGAGATCAGCTTATAATTCCATAGTAAAAAACCCTCCGGTTTACAAGAAGAGTTAAGGCTCTTGCAAATTCAGTCATGCACTAAAAAGCATGGAAATTGCAAGTTAAGGCTCCCGCCTTAACTTCCATGCCATG
>QEPC01012606.1:1108621-1127605 GCA_003113815.1 Sphenodon punctatus | reverse complement strand
CTGCCCTCGCTCCCTTACCCCCCCACCCAGAGCACTCCCCCTGCCCATGCTCCCTTACCCCCCTCAAAGCACTTCCCCTGCCCTAGCTCCCTTACCCCCCCCACACCCAAAGCGCTCCCCCTGCCCTCGCTCCCTTGCCCCCCTGCCCTTGCTCTCTTACAGCTAATATTTCCAATATATTTGAAATCAAATTTGTTTTGCTAACGTTCATGATATACTCTTATTTATTTTAGGAGCTTGTCACACATAAGTATGCTTACCTTTGCATCAATTACAGTCTCATCCATTTTGTACAGGGACAGGTCTGCTCCTGGATCTATACTCCACTGCATATTTTCCAAGGATGCTCTGTCTTCAAGGAAGGGGTGAAATGGAGCAAGAGAAAGATAATTAAAGCAGAATCAAACTTTACTGGCAACATCTACTGACAAGTCAGTTTCATGTATCAGTCTGTTTTTCTGCTAATTATCTTGGTTCTAGATTTTTCTCATTACAAGGTAGAAGGATGTATGGACTAAATATTAATTTCATATATCATCAGTCAGAAAGCACGTATTAGTTTCATGTAACATCAGAGTATATATACTTTAGTAGGTGACAAAGTGAAGCATAAGAACATAAGCAGAGTCACAATGGGTCAGAACAACGGTCCATTGAGCCCAGCATCCTGTCTTGGATAGTGGATATGATGACTTGGGTCATAATGGAATCCAATCCCTGCTGTTCACTCCCAGTTCCCGACGGTCAGACATTATGTCCCTCAACCTACTTGGCTAATAGCCATGGATGAACCTATTCTCCAAGAATGTATCTAATCCTTTTTAAAAATCAGCTGTGCTACTGGCCTTGATCACATCCTCTGGTAGCAAATCCCACAAGTTAATTGTGTGCTGGTGGCGGATAATACTCTCTTTAATTAGTTTTAAATTCCACAAGTTAATTGTGCACTGGGGGGTGGGGAAAATAATACTTTCTTTAATTAGTTTTAAATCTGCTGCAAGTAGTTTCATGGAGTGTCCCCTAGTTCTACTAGTATTTGAGAGGGTAAATAACAATTCCCTAATACTTGTTCCATGCCACTTGTGATTTTATCAACTTCGATCATATCCCCTCTCAGTTGTCTTTTGACAACCCCCAACCCCCGCAAACACACACACACACACACACACATGTACGCACCCATGCTCAGGTAGCTGGACTTAATCAGCTTCTTCTGTAACTAGCATTTGTGCTTCCTTCATCAATAAACAGTAGGGGTGGGACTCCAGTCAAAATATCAGTATCTGTTTCTTTCTGTTTCGGCTCCCCTGTGTCTGGACATGCCTCCCACCCCAATCCTGGCCACGGAGGCTGGGAATCCATTACCCCTAACACCCCCACCCGCCGGGGCTCAGCTTTACTCAACCCCCCCAGAGCCCCTGTATTTTACTTACTGGTGTTGTCGATCCTGTGTGGAGGGTGGGGGCCACCAGCTGGGCTGCCGGTTCTGCTACTGGCAGCCGGGTCTCTTCTGCTGCTGGCAGACGGGCCTCCTCTGCTGCTGACTGGTGTCAGGTCAGGAACTGGCTCCACTGCCAGGCTGCCAGGTCTTCTCCGCTGTGAGGCGTCAGAGAAGGCCCGGTCGCCTGGCAGCAGAGCCAGCTCCTGCCACCAGCCAACAGCAGAGGAGGCCTGATCACCAGCAGCGGAGCCAGCTTCTCTGTCAAGTAGCTGGTCCTTCTCTTCCTTCTTTTTACACGTCTGGAGCTTAAAGAAGACAACACTGGATCAGCAGTGGCGCACTTTAAAAAGTGGCTCCAAAGGCCATTCTGCGCATGTGAAGCCCTAATCCAAAATGGCAGTGGCAGAACAGCTTCCCTCTTTCAAAATGGCACCAAAGCTGCCAACGCCATTTGGATTATTTATTTATTATAAATACGTATACCCCGCATCCTCCTGCACCATGGCATCTCGAAGCGGCACGTGCGCAGAATAGTCTTGGTGGCCATTTTGTGCATGTGTGCTGCCCCGCTGCCTATCCGGCGGCGTTTTCTTCAAGCTCCAGACCTGTAAGAAGAACAAAGAGAAGGCCCAGCTGCCTGGCAGAGGAGTGGACTCTGCTGCCAGTGGCCAGGTCTCCTCTGCTGCTGGCTGGTGGCAGGAGCTGGCTCTGCAGCCAGGCCTCCTCCACCAGCCCACAGTGGAGAAGGCCTGATGGCGTGGCAGGATAGCCTGCTCCTGACACCAGTCAGCAGTGGAGGAGGCCTGGTCGCCAGTAGCAGAACTGGTGGCCAACCTTGTGACCCAGTCTGTAGCCGTGACCCCCACCCTCCTGACCAGACTGGCAACAGTAAGTAAAGTACAGGGGCTCTTGGGGTTGGGTAAAGTCGGGCCCAAGCAGGTGGGGGTATTAGGGGTAATGGATCCTCACCCTCCGAGGTTGGGAGTGGGGTGGAGGAAATTTCCTTCTCTTTCCACTGAAGTCAATGGGAGGATTTCCCATTGACTTCAATGGAAACAGAAGATCTGAGAATTGGAAACCAAGGTGGCCCAATTCTCAGATTTTTCTGTTTTAACCAAAAGAGACACTTTCGGCCTCTTTCAGTTAAAACCAAACCCTAAAGTCCCATCCCTAATAAACAGGCATTAAAATTTGCTTTTCCCCCTGGAGGACAAAAGGTATTATTTAGTTGGGCATAGTTATAAATAACTTTTAACGAAGTATGCTGGAAAAGAAAGGTGTATGGGCCCTAAAATACAGGTTCTCTTTCCTCTTAGGCTGTGTTCTCACCTGCGGCATCGGTGGTGGCAGTGGGAGGGGCGAGGGAAGACATGGCAGCGCGGAGGAGCCGGCCAGCGGGAAAAGAGCTGGTGTGAATGGGCCATGGCTTCTCTCGTGCAGGTCAGGATTTTGCACCCTGACATGCGCGAGAGAAGCTGCGGCAGATCCCCGTTTGCACTGGCTCTTCTCTCGTTGGCCGGCTCCTCTGCGCTGCCGCGTCTTCCCTCGCCTCTCCCGCTGCCGCCACCGCAGATGAGAACACAGCCTTAGTCAGGATACTAGTATGGCCTGGTACTAGAATTAGCATCACAGACCACCATGCTAGAGTCAGTACTAGAAGAGGTAACAGAGGGAGGTGTGCTAGAGAGCATGTCACTGGTGTTAATAGAAGCAGCACCACAAGTGAGCATCCTACAATCGGGAAAAGATAAAGATCAAATTACTAGTGAGTCAGATCCCAGTTAGTGAAATAAATTTCTATAGGGACAATAGTACAGATTACAGAATTTTAATTAATAGGGAATAAGGAGGCAATGCTGTAAGCATGTTAGTGAAAAGAATGAGTTTAGAGGGAACATGCATCCAAACAACATTAAATCTAGACATTTTTTTCAGTTCATCCATCATACATTTTAAACATTTAAAAGATTTTTAAACAAACAAACAAACAAACAAACCCAGTCACAGTTTGTGTGAAGTGAAACTTCAAAAACCTATTTAGTTTACAATAAATAATTCAGCTATTGTTGTAATTGCATGTCACTTTGCAATAAGGTCAAATGATCTAAAGCTAACATAAAATTTTTGTCTGCAGAGCTTAAAATTAAGAAGGCGTGGATAGATAAAACTACAGTGAACATACAATGGTATATGGACATTGCTGATGGTAAGCTATATAAAACATGAATGCCTCCTAAAGCAATATTAAAAGGATGCGACTATGGAAGCTTACAGTTAAATTAGAAGGTTCTTATGTTGTCCTAAAATAAGAGGTGGCATGAGGCTGGCAGAAAGTTTAGATGATTTACACAAACCGGAGAACAAGTGTCAGAATTACCCTCCTTAGAATTATAAATGTGCCAAAGAAAGAATGCTTAAATAAGGTTTTACCTTGTTCATTTTGCAGGGGTCTATTTGTTGTTATTCTACAGGGGTTTGGTTGAAGCACAGATGCTGGTTCACATTCTCCATGTCCTGTCCTAGTTTTCTTTCTAGTTGGTTCATGGGCACTGGCAACCTAACAACATACTACATTCTTAGCATTTTTAGATTTATAAACACAACATTTGGAAATGAAAAATTATTTTGTAGACAGTCAGGGCCACCCTTATAGAGGGAAAGATCTGGCACAAAGCAGCTGCTCTGGCAGGAGCTGCAGCATCACCTCCTCCCTCCCAGAAGTCCCCTAATCCTCTTCCCAGAAGCCCTGGCAGGAGCCATAGGTGCACCACACTGGGTCTCGGCATATGGGGGAGGAACCCTTCCTCAGCAGTGGGGGCAGCACTGCTCTTCCACCCCTACCTGGTGTGGAGACCTGCTATGGGGAGGCGTCCCCTATAGTTCTTTCTGGGGCTTCCACCACCATGTGCGCTGCTGCAGCTCCTCCCTCTTTGTGGGCCCTTCTGTCGTCCCCACTCCCCTGCCAAGGACTTTTTGCAGTGCCCTTTCTTCTACAGGGCCTGGGGTCACTGCCCCAACTGCGCTGGCAAAGGGTCATGGCTGTAGACAGTTCACCAAGAAAAGCAACGTACCTTCATGTCATCAAAACATTCCGTGTCCAGTGTATTATTTGGCAGTGGAGGAATTTTGAAGGCAGAGATTTCTTCTTTTATCTGTATCTGAGTTTTTTTATCTGGGGATGTTTTATTCAGAGACTGGAGTATTGCCTCCTGAACACAAGGATTGTCTTGTGAATCTTTGATCAGCAAGTAGTTCCCATTGCTGGTGTTTTTGAAGGACGAAGGCTCTTTCATTGGCTGTCGAAAAACATCGTGGAGAGTCACCTGTCTCAGTCTGTTTTTACAATTCCGATCACTTCCTTGGCTTTTTTCTTGGCTGTGAATACCAGAGAAGCGATCAGACAGATCCAGCGGTTTATCAATTATATTGTCTCCAATGATGATAGGATCAACTTTTCCTTGGGAAGGAAAAGCATTTTCTTTATTGAAAGATATTTTTTCACAGCTAATTACATGTTCACTCTCATCTTCGTTCTTCTTCCTCTTAGCACATCTGCCTCCCAATTGTTTATGAGGTGCAAGAAGAGAGTCACTTTTGATCAGCTCATCTTTACCTGAATGGCTGTTGACCACACAAGTTACGGGTTCACTTGGATTCCTTTTCATAACCACTTCCCTACTGGCTGAGGTCTGACTGATAACAGAGCTTACTTCAGTACCAAGATTTAGTGGTGCAACAAAAGCAATGTCTTCAGATTTTGACCTGACTTTCTGAGCTCTAGAATTAGAAGCATTGTTGAAAGGGTTGGTTTTGAGGTTAGATTTCAATCCTGTTGCTAAAAAAGAAGGACAAAGACTTGTATCCAAATCCAAGTTGTTCTTCATATTAGCAGAAGCTCCAAAAACAGGAGAAGCTACCTGAGAATTCCAGTCTACATCGGGCGGAGTGTTCTCAGATGTATCTGAAAATCTAAACACATTGACAAGTGAATGACGTCTTAATTAACAGTTTTTCCGTTAGCACAAAAAAGTCAATCTCCCGAGACACTGCCATTATTCAGTAACTACCTGACAGTAACTGTGCATGTAGATTCCTATCTAAATGCCTATACACCTTATACAGAGATATTTTAAACACAGAAGAAACACTGTGATAATTGCAAAAGCAGCTTGCAACCATTAAAATAATTTTTGCTGCTTTGTTCTACTTTAAAATATTTCCCCCTTGCTGCCTGCACAAGCTCCACCCCATTGGGCATGTGCTTCTGGCAAGAGGGGGGGGCCTTCCTCCACTGCTGAACAGCTGTGTTCTTGCTCTCCACCAAACACTGCCTTCAGCACAAGCTCCAGCTCAATGTTTGCACTGCGAATGGGGAAGGGAATATGAAATACTTCTTCATGAAAAGGTCAGAAAGACTTTTTCCCCATGAAAATTTCTTCCTCACCATCAAGTTTTTACTCATATGGTACAGCAATTGGCAATTTGAAAATTACTGAATTTGTATGAGATTCATTGTGTTAGAACAGTTATTGGAGCTTACCAGAGGGGTTATACCTACTAAACTGATAATATTGTTCTATCAGCTTAATTTCTTGTTCACAAAGTGAAGAATCTCATGCTCACTGTTAAAAGATCAGAACCAGTCAAAACCAAATCAAAATTTGCATTTTAATATGAAACCATATCCTTTTTCTCCAGATTTGTGAAAGAGAATCCAGGCAAGGATTCAGCCTGGACCAGGATACTCTTATCCCAACATGTGTCTACTTTTCAATGTCTTTAAAGCTAAAAAGCATGAAATATATTATAGACTAGCTCATACTATCGTTTTTATATAAGTCAGTTTGCATCCGCTCATTATTATTTGTACTATACTAACAGGCTCTCACCCTAAGTTGTCGAGCTGTTTTCTAGAATCTCCCAGCTGTTTGTCCTGGGGCTCCTGGGTCATAGCAAGATGGCTTTTAAGTGGACTAAGTACACTCTGGGACTCCTGAATGTGGTAGAGGAGAAAAATTGTATTAAATGTAAAAAGAAAATATTATTAGCGTTTAGAGATTGTCAGGATAATTAGGAACCTATATTATAAATGTAGGATCACATTCTGTGGCAGCGTGCAGCCTAGTGGGGCAGTTGACATTTAAGAGACTGCAGATAGCGCCTGCAGGTGAGTTACGCTGACTGAACTGCAGGCGCATGACTGGGAGGAGGACAGACCTTAATGAGGCAGCACCTGTGTAAAGGGCGTGGCACTGGCCAGCCAGGACGCAGAAGTAGCTGTGGGCTGGGTATGGCCAAGTCAACCCAGAAACTGATAAATTTGGGCCAGCCGAGGAAGGAGCTCAATGTGCTGGAGGTTTCCTTGGAGAGAGGAGCTAGTAGAGGGTGGTCTACCAGAACTAGGCCTTCTAAGGAAGAAGGCTAGAATACTACATAGTTAAGAGGACTTTTATTGAATCGTAAGGTGTAAGTAAGGAAATAAGCAAGCCTCTCAGCCAGAAAGCCTCTCAGCCAGCAGCAAGCCAGCTGCCTCTCAGCAGCTTCTAGACTGGACTTTGGGTTTGTATGTTGACTGCCAAGCTAGCTAGGCCTTGAGACCAGAAACAAGCCTGTTTGGAGGGAGCAAGTCTTCACCCTCCTGGACAGAAGAGATACTACACGCCTGAAAGGGACAGAAAGTGTGGGAACGCAAGGTTAATTCATTCTGGTATTGAGGCTGACAAGGAGCCAGAGACTTTGTATTAAAGGGACTGTGAAGGGCCAACAGGACTGTGTCCTAGACAGAACTGAAAGGTTTGGCTGGGGTACAAGGGAGTGGCTTGACCCTGGGAACCCTAGATAGGGGACAAGCAAGTACATAAGGACTGTATTTATGCAGAGAAATTGTACCTGAAGGATGACTTGCATAATAAAGTAATTATAAGCTAATTTTCTGTAAGACTGTTTATTCTGGGCCCTGATCCTGTAAATACTTAACCACCTGACACCGCTACCATATTACACATTCAAAGTGAACACTCTGTTCTGAAGATAGTTACTTTCTAAAAATTTAAATGAAAAGGACAGTATCTGGAAAACTGTAGCAGCTAAACTATATACCAATTTTTAAATATTTGTAAATAACTAGGCCTTACAGCTTGCAAATCTGACCCATTTTATTGGTTTTTTTGTAGTTAATATAGAAGATTCAAGTGTGTGTTCAGGGGGAGAAATTATGTATTTTAGGAAGACTACTTTAAAGCCTATCACAGGAAAGTCTAGCCATTTCTCTTTCTGACAGACATAATCCAAGGAAGATGACTAGAATATGACATAGTTAAGAGGACTTTTGTTGAATTGTAAGGTGTAAGTAAGGAAATAAACAAAATCATAGTATGTTTTTTTTTCTTCCAGGGGAGTCCAGTAGTTCTCCAGTTATATTAGAAATGTTACGGAAGATTTTGCTTAAAAGTCCAATTACGTTACACATTTTGGAAACGTTACTTACAGACTCTTGAGCAGCAAGTCCAATTGTTTCTGCAACAACTGCAGCCAAGTTGAAAGATGGCTTTTCAGCAGGATAGCTTCTTATCCCTTTTTTATCTGTATGAACAGAGACATATAAAACAAGTAGCACAAACAAGTTCATTTTTGTTTTACTTTTCTATACAGATTGAACAAATTAGGTCAGATGAAAAAAGGCATAATCAAAACTTGGAAACTTTATGATGTGGCAGAAGTGTGAAGAGTGTGGGACATGATTAATCTGAAGAGAAAACTTTGGATCCCCGCCTGGAATGGTAAAATGCTGCTGTGTTTTACAAATATCTCCAATCGAGTTCTATCTCCAAATCAAAACAGAGACAAATCAGGACAGAAATTGTCAGTTCAGACTTTCCCTCTTGCAATGATGGTCATAATTTAATTAAATTTATTTATTTATTGCATTTATATCTCGCCCCTCTCACCCAGGGGCAACTCGAGGAGGCTGACAATAAAAGCAAATTATCAAATATAATACACAATATAAGTACAGCATAAAAAAATAAAGCACATTAATACTCATACAAATAAAACCCCTCCCCTACCCCAACCCACCTATGCCCTCGACAAATGCCTAGCGGAAGCGCCAGGTCTTACAGCTATGCCGGAAGGCAAGGAGATTTGGGTTGAGGTGGATCTCAACTGGGAGGGCATTCCAAAACAACAGTGCGGCCGCCGAAAATGCCCAATTGGGTCTCTTACCTGGGAATTGGGATTCTAGTTGATGAATAGGGAGGGAAGTCTGACTCAGGGTAATGTCCCGCTTCATCCACTAGGAAGCAGCACTAAACTGCAAGCATTGTATTGGGAAGCTCTCTCTCCTCCTGCTCCAGTTGTATCAAACCGAAGAGTAAACCTAAATGAGTTGAAGAAACAAACAGAGAACCTCCCTCTCTATTATGAACCTGAACCTATCAGGCCTATAAAAGGAAGGATTCTGAACTTAACCTTATTTCCTTAAGAAAAAGAACTACTAATGCTACACCCTATTTCCATGCCCTCTGAAAGGGAGGGCTGACTTACCTCCCCATTCATCAACTAGAATCCCAATTCCCAGGTAAGAGACCCAATTGGGCATTCTTGTGGATGAAGTCCAGTAAGTCGGACTCAGGGAGGTAAAAAGCAGTAGAGTCGGCTGTCGGGAGGAGGCAGAAATAGGGTCACAGTTTCCTGCACTGGCTACTGCTGGAGGACTCCTTGCAGGACCCGGTGTCCAAAGGCCGCTTCTGCAGAATCCAAGAGGTCTATTTTATAATGCTTAGTAAACGTATGCATCGTCTTCCAGAAAGCAGCCCCACAAATCTTGGCATAGGAAGCCCAGTGACGGAATGCCCAAGAAGCTGCCGCCGCCCTGGTCGAGTGATGCAGAATTCTGGCCAGTGGAGGAACACCTTTGGCCCTATAAGCCTCTCATATGCAACTCACTACTCAGTTCGAGATAACCGCCTTGGAAGCCTTTTTGCCTCTCATTCTGGGCCTATAGTTAACGAATAGGGCTGAAGACTGTCTAAACTGCGTAGTCTAAACTAAGTAGAATTTTAGTGCTCTTCTCACATCCAAAGAATGCCACACTCTTTCTAGAGGATGACTTGGTTTGGGAGAGAACGATGGAAGAGCCAACTCCTGTTCCCTGCGGAATGATGAATCCACCTTAGGAATGAAGGCTGGGTCCAATCTTAAAGAGACTGATTCCTTTCTGAACCTGCAAAGGTCCGGGTCCATGAAGAGGGCCCCCAGCTCCCATACTCCATGGACCGACGTAATAGTTACTAGAAAAACCACTTTAATTGTCAGGAAATAGAGAGAAACCTCCTTCAGAGGTTCAAACGGGGCAGCCGTGAGCACCGTAAGGACTAAGTTCAATTTCCACGATGGGAACCTGTGTACTACGGGCGGTGCCAGCTGCCTGGCTCCCTTCAAAAATCTCTTAAGATGAGGATGGGAGGAAAATCTATCTGAGTCTCTAGACAGAGTGCCATCTATTGCTGGTAGCTGGCAGGCTAGAGTGTTTGGTCCTAGACCTTTGTCTAGTCCACATTGCATGAAGGCTAGGATGTCTCCCACTAATGGAGAGTGGACCGGAATGTTATTGGCTCCTCTCCAGGTCTTGAACGCCTTCCAGGAGCTCTGGTAGATCCGTCTGGTGGACTCCCTTCTTGACACCAGCATTGTTTTTACCACCGAGACCAGGTATCCTAACCCTGTGAGTGTCTCAGATTCAAGTGCCACACAGTCAGCTTGAGCATGCTGGGGTCCTCGTGAAATATCGGTCCCTGCATCAAGAGATCATCGATCAGTGGTAGGTTCCAGAAAACCCCTTTCGTCAGATGAAGGAGGCCTGCGAGGCCAAAACGGAGCGATGAATACCAGATGGGTCTCCTCTGATCTGGCCTTGAGGATTGTTCATTGGATCAGGGTAATTGGAGGAAATGCGTATAGCATTCCTGTTGGTAATTTCTGGCAGAGGGCGTCTGCCGCCATCGCTTTCAGGCACTGGTGTCTCGTGAAGAATTTTGGAAGCTTTGCATTGAGCAAGGACACAAAGAGGTCGAGGGATAGTTCCCTGAACCTGGCTATCAGTTGCCGGAACACCGATGGGTTTAGTGACCATTCTCCCGGTTGTATAGTTTTGCAGCTGAGCCAGTTGGCTTCCACATTTGCTACGCCCCGGATGTGTTGGGCTGACAGGGACAGGATTGAATTCTTAGCCCACCTGAAAAGCCTGACACCCTCCCTGTGTAGGGAGGCTGCTTTCGATCCTCCTTGGTGATTTATGTAGGCCACTGCGGTGATGTTGTCTGATAGGATCTGAACGTGTTGACCCCGTATTTGTGCCTTGAAGTTCATTAGAGCTCTGCGAATTGCCAACAATTCCAGTCAGTTGATACCATTCCTTTGCTCGGCTTTCGACCAACGTCCCTGTACCACTTTTCATTCGAGGATGGCACCCCAGCCTGTGAGGCAAGGATCCGTGCTTATGACGATCCTGTCTGGGGAATCCAGTTGCACCTCCGTGGTGAAGCAGTTGGTGTCCATCCATCATTGTAGCGATCTGATTGTCGATTGATCCAGATGGATTTATATCCTCTTGTTGGTGGCCAGTTGCATCTGGAACGGCCTCAGCAGAGTCTGGAGTGGTCTGGCATGAAACCTGTTCCATTGTAGGTGGCCGAAACACAACACCATGAGCCCTAATAGTCGTGCCAATTTGTGAATGGATACTTTTGGAAGACTCAATACTTCCAGGATTTGGCTCCTGATCTTGTTTTGTCTGTCCGGAGGGATGAATAGTCTCCCAAGCGTGGTGTCCATGATGATTCCCAAGTGTTCCAATCGTTGGGTTGGAAAAATATTACTTTTGCTGTGGTTGATGACATACCCGTGCTCCTGTAGATAGGCCACCGTCTGGTCGATATGGGCCTTGCAAACGTCCCTGTTGTCGCCTTTGACGAGAAGGTCGTCTAAGTACGGGAATACGACTATAACCCGGAGTCGGAGATTGGCGATAAGGGGAATGAGAACCTTTGTGAAGATCCTCAGGGCTGTGGCCAGTCCGAACGGGAGCGCTTGTAATTGCCAGTGTCAATGGCTGTAGAGGAATCTCAGCCACTTCCTGTGGGCTGGATGGATCAGGACGTGTAGATATGCGTCCTTCAAATCTATTGACGCCAACCAGTTCCCGGACTGTAGGGATAGGGTTATTGACGCCAGTGTCTCCATCTGGAATTTCTGCGTCTTGAGATGTTTGTTTAAATATTTCAGGTCTAGGACCGCCACGAACCCTCCTTCTTCTGAACCAGAAATAATATGGAGTACAGACCTGATCTCTGATCCCCACTGGTTCTATGGCCCCTGTTTTCACCAGTCGTTGAATTTCTCCTTCCATTGCAGTGTGTTTCGTGCTTATGGTTGACTTTTGGGAGATCTATAGGATAGCCCATGCTCACCACGTCGAGTACCCACTAATCTGTGGTTGCCGTCTTCCAAATGTATGTGAATTGCTGAAGACGCCTGCCTACCGGGATGGTCCCCGAACCAGAGGTACTCAAGTAGTCAGGTGCACTGGGCGGCTGAAGGAGGGGGATTGCCTGGCTTGTGAAGCACCTGCCGTTGGTTTGGCTGATCTGAATCCTCTTCCCTTACCTCCTCTAGGTCTGAAGGAGGTGGACTGCCATTGTCTGGTGAAGGTCGACTCTCGTCGGTTAGCATAGCGATTGAAGGGTCGAAAAAAGGATCTCTGGGTCTGACAATGCTGTAGCGAGTTTCTTGTCTTTGGTAGAGACCGCTGCCAGGGCCTTGTCGAGGGCTGACCCAAAGAGTTTGGGGCCTTTATATCTTCTGTGGACCAGCAGGTTCTTTGCGTGGTTATCCGCCTTCCAGGATCGAAGCCAAAGCCTTCGTCGGGTGGCTACATTTGCTACCATCCCCTTAGCAGCCCATGTTAGCGAGTCCAAGACGGCATCTGCTAGAAAGGAGTTCGCCATTGCAATGTTAGTAGCCATTTTAGCAGACGTGGCGGCACTCACCCCTGGGTGTTTACTTAGCTTGAACCACTTGAGCACTGCTCTGGAAGGATAGGATGCTGTGGTGGCGATTCGGAGTAGGTGGGAAAGGGCCTCATGACGGTGTCTGAGCCCTACCTCTATGCCCTTGTCTGTTGGATCTTTGGGGAGGAGATCCCCTTCCGTTAAAAAGACAGACTGCCTGGCCAGTGAGGAGGCTGCTGCATCCACCCTAGGCATGGTGAACAGGGTGGCCATCCAGCTTGGGAATATAATCTCTGTCTGAGTCCTTGAGAGATGACTCAGAGGCCTTTTTATCCTGTACCCTGGGGGTAATGTGCAACATCCTTGAGACCCTTCTCAAGAGTTTGGGGTCCAGGCCCGAGGGAAGCTCCCTCCCCATCTCCTTCACCTCCACTGGCTGCTCTGCGCCCTGGGAGGAATCATGTAGTAGAGAGATATCAGACTGGGAAGAAACTCTCTCATCCCCGGATGAGCTCCTGCTAGCTGCTCGCTTGCGGGCTCTCCTCTTGCTGCTTTTGTGTGCAGGGGGAGGGGATGCATCCGATTCTGATTCTGAGTAGCTCTCGTCTAGGGGAGATTCTGAGCCAGCAGAGTCCTCAGAAGAGTAGCCCATAAGCTCCCTTAGGGATTCTTTGCGCTTTCTTGCTTCTGTGGCCTTTTGTTTCCCTTTTCCCGCCATTCTGGATTGCCCTTTGGCTTTCTTTGGTTGGGGCTCTATGGGGGACTTGTGCCTTTTGCGGCCTCGCCGAGGGCCTGGCTGTAGCCTCTCTAGTCTCTGAATGGCTTGGATCATGCGATCCATCATCTCCATTTGGAGACGCTGGGCTGGGTCTAGCTCCGTGGGGGGTCTTACCGGCCGGTGGGATGCTGAGCATTGCTCCCCTTCGGATCCGGAGTCAGCCTGTGACTGTTCCTGGGCCTGCTGCATTGAGTCAGCAACCTCGGCTGCTCGTGCTACCCCCGCCTGACCATCTCTGCCTGCTGCTGGCGCGGGGCCTGATCGGGTCACGCACCTAGTTTTGGCGGTTTCCGCCATCTTGTCTGATCCCCCGGCGGCCGCGCTTAAGGATCCGTACCCAGAGGCCGGCCCTGGCAACAAAAAGCGACGGGTCTTCATCTGTGTGCCCGGGAGCTCCCGGGTGCTCCAAAGACTGTTTGCTGCGTTTTTTGTGGAAAAAATTCCTGGGCTCGCCCTTATTGCTCTTAAGGGAAGCGGAGCCCACACGCAACGCTGCTCCTAGGTCTGAGGCAGACACTAAAACTGGAGAATGAGGAGAGAGAGTTTTCCAATAAGATGCTTGCAGTTTAGTGCTGCCTCCTAGCGGATGAAGCGGGACATTAACCTGAGTCCGACTTACCAGAATTCATCCACTAGAATGCCCTCCTGCTCATACGAACCCGCCAACAATGCAAGACCTCCAGAAGGGCGCTCCTGGACGACTGCAGGGGCTGGCCAGAGACCCTGGGGGTGAAGCGATCTTCCAGATAAGCAGGACCCAGATCGTTAAAGGCTTTAAAAGGTTAAAACCAGCACTCTGAATCAGGCCTGGAAGACAATAGGCAGTCAGTGCAGTGCTTGGAGAACTGGTGTAATGTGCTCTCTGCGGCCCATCCCACTCAAGAAACAGGCCGCAGCATTCTGCGCCAGCTGCAACTTCCAGACCGTCAACCAGGGCAGCCACATGTAGAACACACTACGGTACTCCAGTCTCAAGGTGACGAATGCATGAATGAGGGTGGTGAAGTCAGAGTCCGAAACATATGGGCGGAGTCGTCTCACCAGATGTAATTGGCAAAAGGTGCTTCTGGCCACAGCTGACATAAGAACATAAGTAGTGCCATACTGAGTCAGACCAATGGTCCATCAGGCCCAGCATCCTGTTCTCCGACAGTGGGCAATCTCGATCACATGGGAGAAGAACCAACAGTCACAATGGGCAATCCCTTCCCCGTTGTTCACTCTCAGCTCCTGACGGTAAGAAGTTAATCCCGTAAGCTACTTGGTCAATAGCCATGAATGGACCTATTCTCTATGAACTTATCCAGTCCTTTTTTAAACCCAGTTATACTACTGGCCTTGACAATGTCCTCTGGCAACAAATTCCATAAGTTAATTATGCATGGAGTAAAAAAGTACTTCCTTTTGTTTGTTTTAAATCTGCCGGCAACTAGTTTCATGGAGAGTTCCCTAGTTTTAATACTATTTGAGAGAGTAAATAGCCATTCCCAATCTGCTCATTCCATATCACTCAAGATTTTATAAACCTCTATCATGTCCCCTCTGTCTTCTCTTCTCTAAGCTGAAGAGATCCAGCTTGTCAAGCCTCTCTTTGTACGGAAGTCGTTCCATACCCTTGATCATTCTTGTTGCCCATCTCTGTACCTTTTCAAGTTCAGCTTTGGTTTTTTTGAGATGGGTCGATCAGAACTGCACACGATATTCCAGGTGCAGTTGCAGCATTGATTTGTAAAGAGGCATTATAACATTCTCAGCTTTATTCTCTATCCCTTTGCGAATAACTCCTTACATTCGATTTGCTTTTTTGACTGCTGCTGCACACTTGACTGAGGATTTCAGCGCAATGTCCACAATCACTTCCAGATCCTTTTCCTGAGTGGTAATTCCTAACTTAGTAGTCAGCATTGTGTACTCATAGTTTGGTTTATTTTTCCCTATGTGCATCACTTTGTTCTTGTCCACATTAAATCTCATCTGCCATTTAGATGCCCAGGCACCCAGTCTTGTAAGATCCTGTTGCAGTTCTTCACAGTCTGCTCGTGTTTTAACTACCCTGAATAACTTGGTGTCATCTGCAAATTTGATCACCTCACTCTTAACACCCTTTTCCAGATGATTAATGAATACATTAAACAGCACTGGTCCCAATATAGATCCATGGGGCACACCACTTTTATATTTCTCTTGTGAAAAATGACCATTCAGAAAAAATAAGGAAATTTCTCTAACGGGCTTAAAGGGAACCTCCAGCAGCACCCTCAACACCAAATGGTGTACTAACTGGTGGAGAGATCACTCTGGCAGCCTTCAAGAAGTGCCTGGCATGCAGGTGAGATGTTAACCTAGCTCCCCATACACAACTAAGGACACTATTGATAGCCGTAACTTGCCTCGCCAACGTATTAGGCTTCAAACCTTTGCTCAGCCCCTCCTGAAGAAAATCCAAGATATTTCTCACTTCAGCCCTGAAGAGTCTAATATCTCTACACACACCACCTAGCGAACACTTTCCAAGTGCACTTATAAATATTTCTGGTGGGATTTCCTCCTGGTCTGCATCAAGGTGTCTAATACTGCATTCGAGTACCACAACTGCCTCAAAGCTCTCCACTCAATTTCCACGCTGTCATCCTCAGCATCCCTGGGTTCTGGTACTGTACTGGGCCTTGCATTAGCAAATCCGGCACTAGCAGGAGCTGAAATGGAGGCGATATCTTCAGTTCTTGGAGAGCTGCGAACCACAGTCTCCTTGGCCAAAAGGGAGTCTCTAGAATCATGTGTGATCTTTTGAGTTGCATCTTTTTGACAGTTCTGGGGATGAGAGGAGACTGTGGAAATGCATAAGCAAGTCCCAGTGACCAAGGTTGATTGAGGGCATCCTGAGCCACCGCCTAATGTCTGTGAAAGCGGGACATGTACTGAGTCACCTTCACATTGTTCTTGGTTGAAAACAGATCTACCACTGGTCTTCCAAAATTTTCTGCTATCAGGTTGAACACCTCATTGCTGCTCGTGGATACTCATGTCTAGTAACTTTGACATGGGATTGGAAGCAGTAAGCGAGGGGCATGAGGTTATGGAGGTACCGTCTGGTCGATCTTTCTGGGATGAGTTTCAGGAAGTGATGCCGGCTGATGCGGTGAATGTCCTGGGGTCTGTTAGAACCACTAGTTGTGAATTAGATCCGTGCCCGTCCTGGTTGGTGAAAGTCTCCAGGGAGACCTTGAGGACGGTGCTGGCGAGGGTAGTGAACGCGTCCCTTTGGCAGGGGAGATTGTCACCCAGTCTCAAGGAGGTGGCGGTGCGCCCCCTGCTGAAGAAGCCATCTTTGGACATGGACGCTCTCGCCAGCTACCGACCCGTCTCCAATCTTCCCTTTTTAGGGAAGGTTATTGAACGGGCAGTGGCACTGCAGCTCCAGGCGCATTTGGACAGCATTGGTTTCCTGGACCATTTTCAATCTGGGTTCCGCCCCAGCTATGGTACAGAGATGGCGTTGGTGGCCTTGGTGGATGATCTCTGCCGGGAGATGGATGCAGGATGTTCAACATTCTTGATCCTGCTAGATCTCTCGGTTGCATGACACCGTGGAACATGGGCTGCTGCTGAGATGGCTGCAAGACCTGGGGGGTCTGGACAGGACTGTCCTAGGGTGGTTCCACTCATTTCTCTTGGGGAGAAGTCAGAGGGTGGCGCTGGAGGTTGAAACATCAAGCCCCCGGGCCTTGACCTGTGGCATTCCGCAGGGTTCGATCTTGCCTCCGCTATTATTTAATGTATATATGCAGCCCCTGGGGGAGATCGTGAGAGGGTTCGGGGTGCGATGTCACCAATATGCTGACAATACTCAGCTGTACCTCTCGTTTTCAACTGACCCAGGTCCTGCCGTCTCATTGCTTTTCCAATGTTAGGAGGCTGTGGCGGATTGGATGCGGCAGAACAGACAAGCTCAATCCCGGTGAGACGGAGATGATGGTGGTGGGTAGGGCGAGGGAGGTACTGGCTCCCCTGGTAGAGGGGGTCCGCCCTCCTGTAGCCCAGCAGGTTCGGAGTCTGGGGGTGGTGTTGGACTTGGGACTCCGGCTGGATCGGCAGGTAGAGTTGGTGGCTAAGGTCGCCTTCCACCAGATGTATCTGGTACGGAGGATGTGTCCATCCATTTCCAGGCCCGACCTGGCCACCCTCATCACCTGCAGGCTAGACTACTGCAATGCGCTGTACGTGGGGCTTCCTTGTTTCTGGTTCGAAGGCTGCAGCTGGTGCAGAATGCGGCGGCCCATCTCCTTATGGGGACGGGAAGGCGGGAGCACATAACACCCGTACTCTGCACTGGCTGCCTATAGCGTACCGAGCCCGATTCAAGGTGCTAATGTTGATCTATAAAGCCCTACACAGTCTGGGCCCCTCATACCTTGGGGACTGCCTCGCCCTCCGTGCCTCAGAGCGATCCCTGCGGCCCACCGGGGGCACCTTTTTGGAGGTCCCCCGTGTAAAGTGGGGGCCACAATGGAGAGGGCGTTCTCAGTGGCTGGGCTGAGGCTCTGGAATTCCCTCCTGGAGGAAGCCCGTCTGGCCCCCGGTCTGTTGGCGTTTCGGCGAGCCTGCAAGACCTGGTTGTTCGCCCAGGCCTTCGGAGGGGAGGGTGGGGTAGGGGGGATTGTATTTTTAAAACATTGTTTTAATGAATTTTATTGTGTTTTTTTATGCTGTAAGCCGCCCCGAGATACATGAGGGGACGGCTAACAAATATTTATAAATAAATAAATAAAATAAACCCCCAGATCCTTCTGTCTTTGGGTGGGAACCAGATGTCTCTTCTTGAAATTCACAATAAAGCTGTGCCCCTGGAGGTACTGTATTGTCCTGGAGAGATCCTGAAGAGCCTTCTCTCTCTCCATGGTGACTGGATCAGTACGTTGTCTAAGCATGGAGACAGATTCCCTCTGACCACAGATTGGCAATGAGAACAGTCAAAAAAAACTGTGGGGATATCATCACCCTGAATGGAAGGGCTGTATACTGCCAATGTTTCCGTGAGTATGTGAATTTCAGCCACCGTCTGTAGCTGGGCCAAATTGGGACATGAAATTATGCTTCCTTTAAGTCCAGAGAGGTCAGACAACCCTCCTGAGACACTGCCAGTCGAATGGATTGCAGTTTCCATTCCGAACTTGCTTGCAATGCTTTCACAAACCTGTTCATCTTTTTAAAGTCTAGAACAGTTCCCATTCTTCCCATTTCTTTGGAACCAGGAACAACAGGAAATACAGGTCTGTTCCTTGTTCCGGCTCTTCCAGGGTCTCCGGCAGAGGCCATCCCAGCATGCTACCTGAGACCCCTCCAAGCCCCCAGCAGAGGCCTCCCCCAGGCATGCTACTGGGGATCCTGAAGTGGAGATGCTGGGGATTGAACCTTGGACCTTATACATGCAAAGCACACGCTCTTACCACTTGAGCTATGGGTATAAATAAGCATGTGGACAAGGGAAACCCAGTAGATATAGTGTACCTGGATTTCCAGAAAGCATTTGATAAGGTCCCTCATGAGAGACTCTTGAGAAAATTAAAAAGTCATGGGATAGGAAGTAGTGTCTTACTATTAATCAGAAACTGGTTAAAAGATAGAAAGCAAAGGGTATGACTAAATGGGTAGTTTTCACAATGGAGAGATGTAAAAAGTGGTATGCCTCAGGGATCTGTATTGGGACCGGTGTTGTTTAATGTATTCATTAATGATTTGGAAAAGGGTGTTAAGAG
>QEPC01012606.1:1094469-1107918 GCA_003113815.1 Sphenodon punctatus | reverse complement strand
GGGTGGTTCCACTCATTTCTCTTGGGGAGAAGTCAGAGGGTGGCGCTGGGGGCTGAAACATCAAGCCCCCGGGCCTTGACCTGTGGCGTTCCGCAGGGTTCGATCTTGCCTCCGCTATTATTTAATGTGTATATGCAGCCCTTGAGGTCCTGCTGTCTCATTACTTTCCCAATGTTTGGAGGCTGTGGCAGATTGGATGCGGCAGAACAGACAAGCTCAATCCCGGTGAGACGGAGATGATGGTGGTGGGTAGGGCGAGGGAGGTACTGGCTCCCCTGGTAGAGGGGGTCCGCCCTCCTGTAGCCCAGCAGGTTCGGAGTCTGGGGGTGGTGTTGGACTTGGGACTCCGGCTGGATCGGCAGGTAGAGTTGGTGGCTAAGGTCGCCTTCCACCAGATGTATCTGGTACGGAGGATGTGTCCATCCATTTCCAGGCCCGACCTGGCCACCCTCATCACCTGCAGGCTAGACTACTGCAATGCGCTGTACGTGGGGCTTCCTTGTTTCTGGTTCGAAGGCTGCAGCTGGTGCAGAATGCGGCGGCCCATCTCCTTATGGGGACGGGAAGGCGGGAGCACATAACACCCGTACTCTGCACTGGCTGCCTATAGCGTACCGAGCCCGATTCAAGGTGCTAATGTTGATCTATAAAGCCCTACACAGTCTGGGCCCCTCATACCTTGGGGACTGCCTCGCCCTCCGTGCCTCAGAGCGATCCCTGCGGCCCACCGGGGGCACCTTTTTGGAGGTCCCCCGTGTAAAGTGGGGGCCACAATGGAGAGGGCGTTCTCAGTGGCTGGGCTGAGGCTCTGGAATTCCCTCCTGGAGGAAGCCCGTCTGGCCCCAGGTCTGTTGGCGTTTCGGCGAGCCTGCAAGACCTGGCTGTTCGCCCAGGCCTTCGGAGGGGAGGGTGGGGTAGGGGGGATTGTATTTTGGGAGGGTGGGGTAGGGGGGATTGTATTTTTAAAACATTGTTTTAATGAATTTTATTGTGTTTTTTTATGCTGTAAGCCGCCCCGAGATACATGAGGGGACGGCTAACAAATATTTATAAATAAATAAATAAAATAAACCCCCAGATCCTTCTGTCTTTGGGTGGGAACCAGATGTCTCTTCTTGAAATTCACAATAAAGCTGTGCCCCTGGAGGTACTGTATTGTCCTGGAGAGATCCTGAAGAGCCTTCTCTCTCTCCATGGTGACTGGATCAGTACGTTGTCTAAGCATGGAGACAGATTCCCTCTGACCACAGATTGGCAATGAGAACAGTAAAAAAAAACTGTGGGGATATCATCACCCTGAATGGAAGGGCTGTATACTGCCAATGTTTCCGTGAGTATGTGAATTTCAGCCACCGTCTGTAGCTGGGCCAAATTGGGACATGAAATTATGCTTCCTTTAAGTCCAGAGAGGTCAGACAACCCTCCTGACACACTGCCAGTCGAATGGATTGCAGTTTCCATTCCGAACTTGCTTGCAATGCTTTCACAAACCTGTTCATCTTTTTAAAGTCTAGAACAGTTCCCATTCTTCCCATTTCTTTGGAACCAGGAACAACAGGAAATACAGGTCTGTTCCTTGTTCCGGCTCTTCCAGGGTCTCCGGCAGAGGCCATCCCAGCATGCTACCTGAGACCCCTCCAAGCCCCCAGCAGAGGCCTCCCCCAGGCATGCTACTGGGGATCCTGAAGTGGAGATGCTGGGGATTGAACCTTGGACCTTATACATGCAAAGCACACGCTCTTACCACTTGAGCTATGGGTATAAATAAGCATGTGGACAAGGGAAACCCAGTAGATATAGTGTACCTGGATTTCCAGAAAGCATTTGATAAGGTCCCTCATGAGAGACTCTTGAGAAAATTAAAAAGTCATGGGATAGGAAGTAGTGTCTTACTATGAATCAGAAACTGGTTAAAAGATAGAAAGCAAAGGGTATGACTAAATGGGTAGTTTTCACAATGGAGAGATGTAAAAAGTGGTATGCCTCAGGGATCTGTATTGGGACCGGTGTTGTTTAATGTATTCATTAATGATTTGGAAAAGGGTGTTAAGAGGGAGGTGATCCAATCTGCAAACTACACCAAGTTCTTCAAAGTAGTAAAAAACACAAGCAGACTGTGAGGGACCGGATCTTATGACACTGGGTGCCTGGGTATCTAAATGGCAAATGAGATTTAATGTGGACAAGTGCAAAGTGATGCACATAGGGAAAAATAAATCAAACTATGTGTACACAATGTTGGGTTCTAAGCTAGCAGTTACCACTCAGGAAAAGAGTCTGGGGGTGGTTGTGGACAATACAATGAAATCCACAGTGCAGTGTGCAGCAGCAGTCAAAAAAGCAAACAGAATGTTAGGAATTATTCGGAAGGGTATAGAGAATAAAACTGAGGTCATCATGCCTCTATACAAATAAATGGTGCGACCGCACCTCGAATACTGTGTGCAGTTCTGGTCGCCCCATTTAAAAAAAGACATTGCTGAACTAGAAAAGGTACAGAGAAGGGCAACAAAAATTATCACGGGCATGGAAGGGCTCCCGTATGAGGAGAGGCTTGGTAGGTTGGGGCTCTTCAGCTTGGAGAAGAGATGACAGAGAGGAGATATGACAGAGGTCTATAAAATCATGAGTGGTGTGGAACTAATAAACAAGGAACAGTTATTTACCTTCTCAGCTAGTACTAGAACTAGGGGACACTCCATGAAACTCATGGGTGGCAAGTTTAAAACAAATAAAAGAAAATATTTTTTCACTCTGCGTATAACTGGGTTGTGAAATCTACTGCCAGAGGCTGTGGTAAGGGCCAATATTATAGCGGAGTTTAAAAGGAGGTTTTGGTCAAGTTTCTGGAAGATAGGTCCATCAGCAGCTATTAGCCAGACAGGATCAGGGAACATGACGGGAGCTGGGGGAAAACAACAGAGAATGGACTCCCCATTGTGACCTGTTGTGTGCTTCTCCCAAGCCACGGTGATTGGTCACTGTCGGAGACAGGATGCTGGGCTAG
This sequence comes from Sphenodon punctatus, assembly GCA_003113815.1. NCBI lineage: Eukaryota > Metazoa > Chordata > Lepidosauria > Sphenodontia > Sphenodontidae > Sphenodon > Sphenodon punctatus. Next base: position 1,104,911 of record QEPC01012606.1, on the reverse strand, counting down.
ATGGACCATTGGTCTGACGCAGTATGGCACGTCTTATGTGCTTATGGCAACAGTTTCAAGGCAGGAGTTATTTTGCATTGCTGCAGATGATTTACACTTGCTTTTCAAACTGGAAAGTCATTAGCGTGTTAAATATTTATTTGTCCTGATTGTTGTTTAAATGGACCAATGAAGCAAACCACTCAAGCCACAAACAAAAACACACATTTACTGATGCAAATACTTAACTGCTGGCCAAAATGCGTAATGCAAAAAAGCATAATGGGGCATGAATTTATTTACCCATATATACCTATTATTTATATCTGAAACATATAGCTTAACATTTTTTTAATAGATAGATAGATAGATAGACACACACACACACACAGCGTAACATTATATATATATTATATAAAAATAAACGCACCCTAAATATACAGATTTAATAGAAAATGAGGTTTTCATTTTTAACGTGCTTGTTTAATAATGATTTTTTTTTAAAAAAGTTGATAATTAAATCCAAATTCTATTAAACTGAATTTCAGTAGGCTATTTGTAAGCAGAGCTAGATAAAAAATTCTGCTACTTGGCATTTTACTTGCATAATTATTATTAAATATTTACATCGTACCAGCAATGTGCCTGGCATTATTACTGAATAATCATTAAGTAGAGACAGGTCCCTGCCCTGGGGCTTACAATCTAGTAGAGACAAGGGAGTGGGTAACAAAGGGAGAAACAAGGATACATTTACCGAGTTGAGAAGTCACAGGTGCTTAGCCGAGGAGGGGAGAAGGGGACACTGGATGATAAAAATAGAGGTTACTTACTGTAACTTAGTTCTTCGAGATGGCTCCATGCATTCTCACTTTTGGGATGACGTGGTGCCATGATGCGATCTGGAATGCGTTTGCCTTTAAGAGCAGTCCTCTGGCAAGCTTCCAGATGGAATGTTCTGGAAGCTTCAGAGCTCCTCCCCCTCCCCTCACCATACTCTCATGAGAGTATGGAAATGTAAGAAAAGAGTGAGGAGCCTAGATGCCCAGTTCCTTTCATCCCGCTGAGCGAGTCTCAAATTGGACGATAGCGGTCTGCCTCCTCTGCTGCTGAACTGCTCCAGTTTCCAGTTGCTGCCATCCGTGAATAGGTCTATTTGCAGGATCCCCCAATGACTGGTTATCTGTGACTGAAGAGACCATTCATGTCTGAAGAAGAGGTGTCTGCCAAGCCTGCCAGCTCTGTTCCCCAGGAAGGTGGATTGCTGTCGAGGTAACGCTGTGTTCTATACACCAATGCCAAACCTCCACTCCCTGTCTGTTTAAATAATACATAGCGGTGGAGTTGTCTGTGACCACCTGGGCATGCTTTCCTTGTACTTCATTCCTGAAGGCTCTCAAGACTAGTTGGATTGCCCTTAGTTTCAGTATGTTTATGTGGAGGTCTTGTTCCCCTAAAGACCAGTGTCCCTAAGAGTGTAAGAAGTGTCATACTGGGTCAGTCCAATGGCACACGGAGCCCAGCACCTGTTTCTGACAGTGGCTAATCTCAGTCTTTGGAGGAAGTAACCAACAGGTCACTATGGGGCAATGGGACCCTGTGGTTCACTCCCAGCTCTCGACAGCAAGAGGTTACATTCTCCAAACCTACCTGGCTAATAGCTGCTAATGTACCTATCCTCCAGAAACCTGTCCAACCTACCTATGCCCAGCTGTACACGGGACCTGACTGCATCTTCTGGCAACAAATTCTACAACTTAATTGTTTGTTGAGTGAAAAAATACTTCCTTTTGTTTTAATCTGCTACCCGTTCATGGAGTGTCTCCTAGTTCTAGTACTATTTGACAGGGTAAATAACCATTCCCTATTAACTTGTTCCACACCACTTATGATTTTATAAACCTCTATCAAATCCCCTTTCGGCCGTCTCTTCTCCAAGCTGAAGAGCCTCAACCTATCCAGCCTCTCTTCATAGGGGAGACGTTTCACACCCCTTATCATTTTTGTTGCTCTGTTCTCTGTAACTTTTCTATTTCTACTATATCTTTGTTTGCTTTTTTGACAGCCACCACACACTGAGCTGAGGATTTCAATGTATTGTCCACAAAGACTCCAAGGTCCTTTTCCTGAGTGGTAACTCCTAATTTAGAACCCAACATTTTGTACATAAAGTTTGATGCTGCACATAGGGGAAAAACAACCTACTTTGCACTTATCCACATTAAATTTAATCTGCCATTTAGATGCCCAGTCACCCAGTTTCAAAAGATCTCCCTGCAATTCTTCACAAGGTCCCTGGGTTGTCAGGTTGCTGCAATTTGATCCCCACCCTTCTAGGGTGGCATCTGTCATCATTGTTACAGCGGGGTCTGGATGATGGAACGGCATTCCCATCAGCACATTCCTGGGAGAAGTCTACCACAGGAGGGAGTGGAATACAGATGGGGTGAGAATGAGGCACTTCAAAAGGTTATCCAGATATAGGATGTAATGCTTCTGCAACCAATACTGGAGGAGTCTGAAACGAAGCCTCACGAAGGGGGCGACTCATTGTAGACAGAAAGACTCCCATGAGACGAAGAAAAAACCTGGCTTATCTGTTTGGTTACCTTCTGATGCATTCTATCATAATATTGATGTCGAGGAAATGGTTGCTTGGCAGGTAAGCTCTTTCTTGCGGTGTATGAATGATCGCCCCTATGAGGGGGAGGTTTTGGGTAGGCATAAGCTGCAATTCTTGAAATTGATGAAGTCCCAGGTTCTGGAGGAGAGCTATAGTGGCGTTGACTGGTGCACAGGGCGGAGGCTGCGTCTGATCTAATCAACCAATTGTCTAAGTAGGGATAGACGGTAACGTCTCTTTGTCTTAATTCTGCTGCCACTGGAGCCATGTATTTGGTGAAGATCTTCAGGGCTGTAGATAGGTCAAATGGTAGAACTGAATATTGAAAACTGTGTCAAAAGCAACACACAGGCATTTTCTATGGGAGTGCCTGATACTTATATGAAAATAGGCATCTTTGAGGTCAAGTACTACTAACCAAAGATTATGCTGCAAGTCTGGAAGAATGGTGGATAAGGAGGTCATGCAAAACTTAAAGCGTCTAACAAACCTATTGAGGTGTCGCAGGTCCAGGATGGGTCGTATCCCTTCATCCTTCTTATCAACAAGGAAATAATGTGAGTAGAACCCCCATCACATTCTGTCAGGGAATACTTCCTTTATTGCACCCTTTTGCAGGAGAGATGTGATTTCCTGCCTGAGTTCTATCTTGTAAGGGGAGTCCCTAAAGAGGGACAGGGGTGGGGAAGAGAAGAATCAAACTGTAGAGTAGCCCATCTATCACAAGGATCTATCTATCACAATTGATGTTTGCCCAGGAGTGTAAGAATGGGCAGTCTATCCTTGAAAGAGGCTTTGGATTGTTTCTGGCAAAGGACCTCAACATTCTCAAACCCGCGACCAAGGCTGGGACGCGGGGGATGTTCTGGTGTTGTCTGGGTCTTTGCCTAAGTTTTGTGAACCTTCTTTGGCAGGAGTGATTAGGTTGCTGAGCAGTGGTCTGGCGCTTTGACATGTACCTACGTTGATGAAAAGAGGGTTGTCTATAAAAAGTCATTGCTACTGAAGAATGGTAGGGTTACTTTTGATCCTGCTTGACCACTCCCATGGGCTCTTGCCATGTGTCTTTGATCTTCTGCCAAGTGTCATCAGTAGATTTGGAGCCTTTAGCCCCAGCTTGTTGTCTGGAGTTAGGGCTGTTGAAGGGAGCCAAGCATGGCACCAGAGCGTTATGGATGTTGCCACTGAATGGATTGCAATGCGCTCTGCTGACTCTTGCTAACATCAATTGAAATTGTGCTAACTGCGAACCTTCTCTCTGGACGGTCTGCTATTCGCCTGGGTCAGTAGTTGTCAGCATCCTTGCCCATTGGGAGTATTGATAAGCAGCCATGGCAGCCGCATAGTTCACTGTTCTAAGCGTTAGTGTGGCTGATGAGAAAGCATTGTGGCCAAGGACATCCAAATGTTGTTCTTCCTGTTCCTGAAGAGGGTCTGCTTGTGGCTGCCACCACCATCACCATGGAGTTAGGTGTAGGGTGGTGGGAGAACATTGTGGTCTCATGCAAAATCGGGTAAAGTGTGTCCGGCTACCTTATTAATTGGTGGTGCAGGGGTGGGGGGGTTGTCACCCATGCTGTTTTCAAGGGCTCCATGAGCTCCTCAAACGGGGTAGTATAATATGACCTGTTTCCCAAACACTGGTCCGAAGGGAGCTTTCTTAGTAACTTTAGTGGGGATCTGAGGTGGTGCAGCAGTAAGACAGCACAGCATGGACTGAAAATTCTTAACTTTTTCAGCAGAGAGCATAGGTGCAGGGTCTGAAATAGTATCACTAGGATATGGGCTACCACAGTCGTATCGCTGCAGAGATGCTGGTATGTGCAGACCCTCCGGAGGGAGTGGGGAAGGCTGTGGTGGTGGGAGCTGTTCTTGGTTCTGAACAGGTAACAAAAGGAGACAACACTGGCTGATCTGTCTGGTGGTGCTCTATGGGCAGATTAGCCTGGAATAGATGAGCTAATGGCAGTTCCCATAAACAGTGTCGTAGGCAACGGGACTGACTCCATGGTTGGTTGTTGTGGGACTCTTAGTTGCTGTTCTGGCTGAGGAAAAGGATCATTCACAGTATGGCGTGAGGCACTTGCCCAGTTCCTTCTGCTAGTGGAAGATGTGGTTCTATCTTGAAAGGAGGCAAAGCTGTATTGAGAAGGAGTTCTGCTATGGCTCGTGATGCATTGTCTGCTCTGAGGGTCAAAGTCCCTTCCATACCATTCAGGGTCAATATGTCTGATTGTTGGGTAATGGGAGGGTAAATCCTGGTGCCAAGGCCAGGGGTAATACCAAGCCGGGTCATGTGGGAAGAAAGGTCCAAACCCAGAACCGTGCCACATGGAATTGGCCAACTCTGCATATCTTTCGTACTCCTCTTGTAGGCAGTCTTGGAATATGGCTCCTATTTAGGTTCCAACGGGCTCCTGGAACGTCTGCCCCATTGCCACTTGGGCAGTGGGAAATTCTCATCCGATTCCTCCTGATCAGAGTCCTGGAGCGGGGGCCAGCGCGGAGGGGCATCAGGCTCCAAATCGTCTGGTTCCAATTCCCAATATTGGGTCCTTGACTGATATGTCAGTGCTGGAGAGATGGACACCTGCGGGGTTGTCAGTGCAGGAGAGGAAGACCTTTGAGTATGTAAAGGCTCTGGGGAGTGAGAGGGTTCCCAGTGCTGGAAGCTTGCCAGAGGACTGCTCTTAAAAGGTACAAGCTCTCTGAATCGCATCATAGCACTGCGTGATCCCATAAATGAGAATCACAGAGCCACTTGAAGAACAGTAATTCCAAGTTGGCACTTCTATTTTCTTCTGTTCTTAAGTAGAAAATGTTTCTGTTTTCAAAATATTGTCCAACAAACTGTTCTGGCAGTTACATATCTACATTTTGGGACAGGCTGCTTAATCCATAAGTAAATTACTTATCCATGTAGAAATCACTATAATAGCTCTCCCAACATTTTGATAATATTTACTGTTGGTTTCAGATTTAGACAATTTTGAAACTATAAATTGAAAGTTATTGCTCACCATATATAGTAGCGTGGGTGCTAGATGGAGGGAACTGCCTACACTATAAATAGTTGTTTACGTTGGATATTTTATAGGTTAGATATTTTAAATGCTATATGGTTACACAGCTTTTCTATATCACAGTTAATTGTGTATATCATATCATATATTTCTATTTATATAACAATATGGAAATATTTGAGTCAGTGTGCAATTGTAAACCGACTGATACTTGCTTTTTACTCTAGTATTTTTAAGGAAGAAAACTAAAAGTACTATTGCCTTGATATAAATCTCAGATTTTAAGAAGTGAACTTCTCTTAATTCAAAGTTGCAGAAATCAGTTAAATCAGAGACAAGTAACAGATTTTCAGCCAAAGCACGTTATGAAAATACCCACCACTCCTTCAAGGGTTTCTAAAATACCTGTCTTTCATTGCCATTCAGCGATTCTGCAATAAAAGATCACCATTTCTTCTGGCTAGTTGGTCCTAACTGAACACTACAAACTGGATTTGCTGTGCCGCTTTCTTATTATAAATGATGTAAATATGGCTAAACTCAATGTATTTACTTGCTTTTGGTGACAGTTCTTGATTGCAAGTATCTGCCACTAGTACTTCCTTTCCACAATGGTTATGTATTTGGGTGGACGACAATAAGGGAACCTTTCCAAACTCTAGAGAGAGAAAGAAAGAAAATAAAAACCCTTATTGAATACAACTTATCTTTGGAATTGCTTAGATACACAATCAGCCAGTGTTCTTCAACACTGGCCCCCCCAGAGCCTGCTCTTGTGACCCCCAACTCCTTGTCATACACATTCAACTCAGCTGGTGCTGCTATAGTGAAATGTGAGCCTTGCCTACTCTTGCTCCCTCTCTCTTCTTGGATGAGTGGGAAAAAGAGACTCAGCAGTGTCAAACTCACCACTGATTGGCCAGCTGGTAAGCACCACATCTCTTCTCTCCAGATCCAGCCCACAATAGCAGTGGCTCAAGCTCAGTCAAGCACCTTGGAAAGACTCTTCCACTTACCTCTCCATAGTCACGAAGGAGAAGATACGAATAAGTACCCATCCTCCCAATAATGAAAATAACCCACTGTAGCAGGGTGAGCTGAAATTTATCCGCTGCACCTGCTCCAGGAACCGCCTTGCCCTGATGGTTTGGTTCCCTGTGACCCAGTTAAGGGCCTGAGAAGTCCAGGAGGGGCTACTAAAGTTAACTGGACCCGGTGCTTAGTTGGGGCTGGTCACATGACCAGAAGTTGAGGCCGGGCTGAGACCCTAGCTGGTAGATCACCAGGGAAGCCTAGCATGGTCAGGCTTACTCAGAGAAGCTGTCACCTCTGGCCTGGGGGGTGATGCCTGGGAGGCAGTGGCATAGCTACCGTGGCACCGGGGGGTGCATTTGCACTCGGGCCCTGCCCTGGGGTGTGTGTAGGCAGTGCCGGCCCCCTCACCTGCAGCAGCGGTGGCGGCAGCGGAAGGGGTGAGGGAGGCGGGAGGGCGGAGGAGCCGGTGGCAGAGGAAAAGAGCCCGGCAGATCTGCACCGGCTTGGCTCTTTTCCCGGCTGCCGGCTCCTCCGCACTGCATCTCCCTCGCCCCTCCTGCTGCTGCCACCACCAGGTGAGAATGCAGCCTAAGTTCTTCTGCTGCCTCTGCTCCCTGGCTCCAGTCCCTCCCTATCCCTCACCTGTCTCTACCTCTTAGTAGTGCTGCAGCAGCAACAGCAGGACACAGATAGGGGAGATAAAGCTGTTTGTTTACAAACAGCTCCTGCCCATGTGCTGATCAGAAAGTTGCTACCTTGTACAGAAATTTCTTCTAGATGGCTCCTAACATTCTCACAACCAGGTTGTGCATGCTCACCCTATTCAAATAATAGACCACATGATGGTCTCGAGCCCCTATAGAATAAAAAGCACTCTCCCCCTCAGAATGACAGTTCCTTCCAACCCTTTCTAGAAATATAAGAAAAAAATTCCATGCAGGGATGGAAGGATGGGTGTTGTAAGGATGTTCGGAGCCATCTCAAAAGAACCTTATTTACAAAGTAGCAACCTTCTGTTCTTCTTTGAGCGCCTCCTCACATTCTATTTTTACATGGCTCTGCTGGGTGGGGGAGGTCCGTGGGTGTGCCAGTGCATGGACAGGGCATGCACACGACTGCACATGCATCCCCACTCACCCCCACCCACAGAGTAACCGCCATTTCCCCCGGTTGCTCTGTGCGTGGGGACAAGTGTGTGTGTGTGTGTGAGTGGGGATATGTGTTAGGTGGGCGTGCACATGCACCCACCCCACACCATGGGTGAGTGCACCACATTGTTCACACGGGGCTCCCCCACCCATGAACACACAGAAATCTGCGTGTTCATGGGTGGGAGAGGCCTTTGTAAAAAGGGCCACATTCTCACAGCTGTCTTACTTATACTATCTTAGGTAGGAAATGGAATTTAGGATGTAAAGCAATATCTATTCTATCTTGGAAAATAAATCTGCAAATATGGTTCTGAGATTATTATGGCTGCTATTTCACTAACTTTTCTTAATGTATTGCTAACAGGAATAAACCCTCACCCCATAACCAGCTCATTTGCACCCCCCATATAATCAATTCATGCTGCCCCGGGGGCACAAATTAAATGGATATATATATATATCTTTTCATGGCATAATGTACTTAATAAGTTAGCTGCATTTTGGGTGTCTGGTGTTTGATAGCAGCACCTCTGGACTGGTCACACCGCATGTGTGCACAAGGCACAGGCGGCACCAGCAGCAAGAAGCAACAGGCCCTGGAGGCCAGACTGGCTAAGCTCACTCCCCTCCTCCAGTAAGGCAGTGGATGCAGTCAGTCTGTCTGTGCCTGTCTCACTGCCCGCCCGGCTGCCCCTGCAGTGGAACCACTCCTGGGGAGTGGTGGTAGACACTCAGCTGGGGAGGTGGGAAGCACTGGGAGGCCATGTTTGTCTATGGCCACAGTTATAACTCCTAGCCGCTGGATTTTGTATATTTAGAAGCTGTCAGCAGGCCCCGCCCCATCCCTTAAACTCCACCCACTTTGTATTTTCGGAGCGCGCACGTGCTTTTCACGCGCGCACATGAGGGTCCCATAACTGAGGCTTGAGCCTGGGCCCTTCTCAACCTTGTTACGCCCCTGCTGGGAGGTGACCTTTGGAAGAAGGGATGCGAGAGTGTGCAATGGAATTTATAGTGTTAAAACTGTAGGATTTAATTTGTGTGTTTGATTAGTGGGCAGATCCCTGTTTGAAGCCTTGTAGCAAGCAGGTGATGGGGACTAAATAAGGTTTTTACCTAAAGAGCTCAAGTTTGGTGCCTGTTTCTGGGGAAAATGAGGCCCAGCCCCTTGCATCAGGTGGAGCTGGAGGACGACTCACAACATCCATATTTTGATTTTTTTCACATGTAAATATCTACTTTGCTTTCTTTTCAGTTTTTAATTACTTAAATCTAGTACTATAAAATATAGAATAATTGGTGACAAAACTGATATCTAGTTATTGCCATGATAGCACACCCTTTGTATCTAGCTTTAATGCTCAAGTACAGTTGAGTAATTCTGTGCCATGGTAGCAAGCAGGTCATGGATGGAGAATAAAAAAAGGCAAGATAGTTGACAAGTCCAGGAAAAAACCGTTAAGTTATATTAGAATGTAGAAACATAAAAACAAGCATGCACAGGCTTAGTACAGAATATAATAGTAATCTACTATCACTACCAATTTTAATTTAAAACATTTTTAGTGCCTTCCATATCCACCTACAGCCATGCTGCACATACCAAAAGTGTGAACATAGACCAATATATCTTTACCAAGCTTGCAACCCAAAGGGGGATTTCCCCCCATCTTTTAAAAACTTTGTTCCTCTCCACTGAGAACAGTAGTAGCCCTTAACTTATGCACCATGTAAGCAGTAAAGATGTTGTACAGTCTCACCTATTATGCTTGTTTGTAACTCAGGTTCCATGCACCCCCACTTCGACTTGCACTTTCAGCCCAAAGTCATTTTCTTCAGGCTAGGGGCAACAAGAGTCAGAATTCCCTGCTGTCTGCCCACATGGTAACACTGGGGCTAGGAGAATACTGGTGCTGGGGAAGCGCTGAAACAAGTAGTGATTTTGGGTGCAGCCACACGTTACATTTACCATGCCTTGGGCAGCCGTAACCCATTCCAGGCAGCCTAACCGCATGACACAGTGCATCGTGTGCCTGGCAGCTGCCAGATTTCCCCCCACCGCATGACGAGGTGGGCAACTGGTTGCTATGTGCTGTGTCCTTGGAAAAAGGCCAAGGCCAGAGTGTGTAGCAGTCTTACCAAAATGGGGTAAGGCTGCTCAAGGTGCGGTAGCTTGTGTGACTGGTTGCCGTCTGCCCTGCCACACAGCAAAGTCCACTGAAGGGCTTTGAGTGTCAATCGCGAACTCCAGTGCTGCGCAGCCATGTCACAGCTGAGGGTGGGACAGTGATTGGGCCAGGGGAGGTAGGTAGGGCAGGGCAGGGCAGGGCAGGGCCGGACACCCGCTTGCATCGCTGGCACCTCAGCCTACCTCATGGCAGGAGGTCCGACAGCCGCCTAACCAGCTTCCCCACGGGGAGGCCATCTACCCTACTCCCTACGCTGGCCCCGCAGCATGGTGGCTAAGCTTTCCAGCCACAGAGGCGTGTGGGGATCAGGCCCTCTGCAGCTTGTGTTGCTGCGCCTTATATTATTTGTGGAGTATTACCTGCATCTTGGGCTACCCTTTCATGTATCTGCATAGTTTCAGATAGAGACCTGCATGCATGTATGGCTTGAAAAAGAGGGGGG
>QEPC01012606.1:1067745-1094459 GCA_003113815.1 Sphenodon punctatus | reverse complement strand
GAAGAATCCTCTGTGCATGTCCACTTTTTTTACAAGCCAGTTGACAGAAAAGTAGCATGGGCACACAGAGGAAGAAAGAGAACCAAAAGTCTTTATAAAGTTGCTCCAGAACAGAGCTGCCAAGCCACAAAGAAAGGGCCTTTTCTAACGAACAGTTCTTCGTGTGACCAATATGAAAAGCACTTAATTAGAAAATGGAAACTAACTATTGCTTGTGTAACTCTGGTAGCAAAAGCTTTGAAAAAAATATGGGAAGATCATGGGTTCAAGGCTGCTTTAAAAAAGAAACAGTATGTAGACACCAGAGAATCTACTGCCCAAGAAAGCAGCCCCATACTACTGTTTTATAAAAAAGTTTATATATGCAAGGAATCACACACTATATAAATAATAATAATAAATAATGCCAATATATTCTCCATGACTGAATTAAAAAGGGATAACTAGCAGTTCTTTAGATAGCCTTGCTGGTAGAGCTTTCAAAAGGACTTTGGAAAGCCATGGGTTGAAGGCTGCTCCAGGTAAAGGAATAGTATCTAGACAGAGAATCTACAACACAGGGAACATGCCCAATGTTATGGTTAATGTTATTGTTTTAAAAACAATACTTAGGCATGCAACAAATTACACCTGAAACCTACCACAAGGTCCAAATTTAACCAGATTTTGACCTAGCAGTCATCCATGCCCAATTCTACCACCAGAACAGCAGGAGGAAGGGCTGCCCTTATGTTTAATTCAGCCACCAGGAAAAGGATTTTGCATAATGCCCCACTACCAAGATACCAGCTATTTGTAAGGTTGCCCTACCAGCAATAGCTGTGTGGCTGAACAGCTAAGTTTTGTGGCTGTTAGGTATGGGATTCTGGACACCATAGGTGACAAGGAAAATGGGCGCAGGAGCAGAAGAAACGAAGGGTGTCAAACAACTCCGCCAACAGTTTCTCCTCCCTTCCCTCCTCATCCTTTGCCATTATGTTGGGACAGCATGCCTCCCTGCTGCCTCCAGCCCTAGGGTTACCCCTAACCTGCAGAGGAAAAGGATTGGGGCTGAAAGAATAAGGCAATGCGTGGATGCATGGAGCATAAGTTATAAGTGGTCACAACACGCGAGACTGTGCAACATCTTTACGGATTACATGGCATACGAGTTAAGGCGATGGCTTTAACCCGAACATTCCATACCTTTTGGAACTTGAATATGTTAGTGTTCATCTAATTACACCATTAAACCACCGTGTTTTTTAATATAAGAATTTGCCTATATTTTTGTAATGGGAATATAATGAATTACCTTGCTTTCACAGTACCAACTGGGGCAGTACTATCTTGTGCAAGAAACAGAAACCAAATCTCACCAACTTAAACAGCTCCAAGAATCACACCTGCCAAATTTCAGACTGCTAGCTTGGCTGGTCCCAATGTTATAAGCCTTAGAAGTGGAGTTGTCAGTTGATCTTCTGTGAACTACAGTGGGAGTGGGGGGTCATGCCCCCCTGCCCCAATTTGAGTGCATATAGATTCATACATTGCGATCAGTTGCTCCATTGTTTTTATATGAACTTTTCTTTCTTTATATCAGCGGTATCAATGCTTTTTATTCTGTTTATTGAAATGATTTGGGGAGGGAGTAGTGGGTGGGTGGAGGAGGAGACATGAAATCCCCACCCTGGAAGCCGAGTCTTCAGATTCACACATTGCAATCAGTTTTGGAATACATTGCTCCACTGATTTTCTATGATTACAGATCTAGTGTTCCCACTGGAGCGCACATTCGGTCCATGCAGCCCCACCCCCATGTTTAGTGTGCTCAACGGGCAGCCCCCTGCCCACATTTCACGTTCTTGCTGCAGCCTCCATTCAGTGGCGCCAGTGATCTCCCTGTCCTCAGGTCGCTGTCAGCTGGCAAGGAGAGGGAAGCATGATTGCGCCAGCGGCTGCTAACAGGCTGTGGGGAGAGGAAGACAGCAGCTCAGGTGTGATCACCTTCTCCTCGCCAGCTGTCAGGAGCCCTGGACTCGACTGCACTCCCCCCTCCCCACTGGCTATCAGCAGCCCCAGGCATGCTAAGGCACAACTCCATGGTGCCGATGGTGCTGGTGGACCTAGTTGCGGGCAAACGTAACTGATGGGCTGCAGCTACATGGGTGCCCACTAGCCTGGATTCACCCGCATGGTGGGCCTGTGATGTCCCTGGATTCCACTGTGGGTGGCGGCCACATGGCGGGTGCAGACTAACATTTGGCGGCCATCTAATAAACGAGCAGAGGGACACGCACTTGGTGTGGGCTAACGTGGGCTATTGCCTCATCTGAAAACGCCCTCTCTCTCTTGGTCTCAGTTCCCCATCTGTAAAATGGAAATAATAATGACCTACCTCACAGGGTTTATTTATTTCATTGTATTTCACTGTATTTATATGCCGTCCCCCATGCCTACGGCTGTGTGGGTGAACTAAATAAGGACTGTAAAGCACTTTGAATGCTGAAAGCATTATATAAATATAAATAATAATACTTTAAGAGTAATCAGATCTGTGAACATGTGTCAGTGGTTCTGCACATTTAAAACCGTGCAACTACAACATGAATGAATAATGCATGGAACTCTTCTATGGGGAAAGGAAACCACATTTTGCTTGAAACTTATGGTTCGTAGGTCACCTTTCAAAAAGCTATATATTCATCAGAGGTACATCTCCATTACAGTCTCCAAGAAACGCATCACTTGTTAATAGATGTCCTATGGCAAAAAAGTCACAAACACGGCATTTTTGCACTCTGGCCAGAAATTCCAATCTGCTGTAACTCCATCACCCTTTAACCAATTTTCACCAAATTTTGAAGTATTGCAAATGTTCCCTCATGGATCACTCCTGCAAAAATTCAGACAGTTATTGTGCCTGATTCCAATTTTATAAGTCTCAGGATTTTATACCCTAAAATCCTAAGTCATACCCTAACTACAGAGTGGCTGGCACTGGTCTATACTGTATGGAGATATTTTAGTTGTGTATACTTCTTACATGTACTTCTAACATTATTTGAGTGTTCTTAAACATCTTGATGATGGATTTACTTTTTTGGGTTGAAAACATTAGGTCAGATTAATTTATTAATCTAGCAATCAAAACAATTAAAAATGGATGCTTAGAAATACTCAAAAACTGTGCTACATAAAGCTATAAGGACTGGTAATAAACTAGTATTAATTCATCTGGTAAAAAAATTTAATTGGCCCAATCTGAATTTTAAATGACTTTATTGTTAATAAGCAGTCAAACGTTTGCTCTCTGTATTATCTTGAGAAATCAAAATCTCTAAAATATTATTGGGTCTGCATATAAGCAAACAATGGCATCCCTGTGAAATAAATAATTAATATCGCCTGGTTCAGATGTTTATTTTGTATTCCATACTTACTGAACCTAACTGTTCTGCAACTACAGTACACGGCAGAACAGCATTACTTTCATCCTTCATTAGAGGGAGTTAAGTGAATGCATAGTAAGGACAGTTCACTTCAAAATTTCAGACATGAATTATTGAATTTTTAATTTTATTTATTTTTAAGTGAAGTAGCTTTCTGGATGGTAAAATGAATTCAAAATCAGTTTCTTCTTATTGTGGTCTCCTCTCCTTTCGAAATACTGCAAAATATTCTATTTTGATTAAAATGATTTAAAAAGCCACTTACCATTAGTACTTTCAGAATGTTCTAAGTCCACTTGAGTTTGTTCTGTATATCTCACATGCCGGTTTCCTCTCTTTCTTTGCAAACGGTTAACTACTGAAAGCGGAAGGGACTGAACTGGTGAATCTGGAATGACCCCTTCTTCTTCCACTGCGTTTTGCTCTCTCCCCCTGAGGACAGAATTTAAAACTAAAGTAAAGCCTAAAGCTCACAAAATGAAGAGCTAAAACTCTAACATCTAATTCTAGGATATTGATAAAAGCTGGTTTATGAGACTGATCAGATGAATTCACTAAACTGTTTTCAAAAAATATGTAGACAAGTCCACAACAAAGATTATCCTCATGATTCCAGGCTATTAGTAAATTAGACCTTTCAATAAAATACTGCATACTACTCCATCAGGCTGTGAACTTTAAAAAAACAACCACCACGCTTCAGCAAACCTTTAGCTATTGGGGATTAGCCAGTCAGACAGATTCCCTTGGAGGAAAGTACAACTTAGCTACCTGCTAAAGATTTTTCTCTGAAGCATCTGGTAACTGCCTCTTTTGGCAACTGATACCAGACTAGTTGGACCACTACGTTGCTTAGATGCACCCGACAAGTTCAAAGATACTTCGTATTACTAGGTTTACAAAAGACAATTCCCCCCAGCATAGGATGATGCTACAGCTTCTTGACTGCAAAGTGGTCTTGTGTTTTCCTAGATCATCCATCACCAGTCTTACATAGAATCCCACCTCTCCCTAGTGACTGAAATTACTTAAATCTCTTATATTCCTTTATATAAAGGCTACAAAACTTGATGTCTACTATGCTTATCTGATCTCAGAGCCTACACACATCATATGCAAAACCCTTCAAGAAAGCATACCTAAAGGGTAGCATGGATTAGAGCAAGAAAAAGCTAGCTATTGCTGAAGAATGCGAGACATTCTAAACTAAGAATTCAAGACAAAGTTTTATTTTTGGTCCTTTTACTGAAAATGGTTTTTTTTCCTTACATGGGAAAAGAAAATTAGCGAAAAGTGAAGGCAAAAGTGATAAAGGACCTGAACTCAGTCAAGGTTGCTAATGTCAATTTCCTTAGTATTATGTCTCTTTTTGATCTGCCAAGAGAAGTCAGAGACTGGAAACCACTCTCCTGTCTTTTAAAAAGATCTGATGAAGTAGACTGTTGCATATGAAAGTTCAGCCTCCTTTCACTTTCCTGCCTCTTTTTTCCTGTCTTTAGAAAGCAGGATGTGGGTCTTGGATCTAAAGGAAGCAGGAGGAAGTATGGAGAAAGCATGAAGCAAAATTTTCTAAAATGAATAGGATAACCGCCTAATTATACAGGGAAAAGATGACAGTGGAAAGGAAAGAGACACTATAAAAATGCAAGAGACTTTCATCTGAGGATTGCAAAGTACTTTATAATGATCAAGCATTATCACCTCCAGTTTGTAAAAGAAAACTGAGGCACAGAAAGGGAACTGTTTAAGGTTGTACAACAAATTTTGGTCAAGCTTTGAAAGGAAAACAAAAATGTTTTTCATAATGAGATCTGTTTAAGGCTGATGATCAAAACAATAGAAGCCATATGAACTATTAAAACCGTAGTACCCCTATCAACAAGAA
The DNA here is from genome assembly GCA_003113815.1 of Sphenodon punctatus. NCBI lineage: Eukaryota > Metazoa > Chordata > Lepidosauria > Sphenodontia > Sphenodontidae > Sphenodon > Sphenodon punctatus. The sequence goes on along the minus strand of QEPC01012606.1, from coordinate 1,089,143 downwards.
TGATCACTAAACTAGTTAGGCTTACATCAGTGGCTCTCAAACTTTTGTAAATTATTATTATTATTATTAACAAACATTTATATAGCGCCAGCAGTGTACATGGCACTTTACAAAGTAATAAAATAGACACGGTCCCTGCCCCTAGGGCTTACAATCTGAGCGACAGGAGCTGGGGGAGAGACATAGGAAGGGGAACAGAGGGAGAGACAAGGGGTCTAACATTCATGAAGATGCGAGGTCTCAAGTGCACGTACTTGGCTTGGTTACGATGAGAATGACAGCAGGCAGGTCCATGTTGCAAGGATAAGGGTAAACCGATCGTAGGTATAGGAATAGTGGCTCAGCAGGATAAAGAGTCAGACAGAGCAGAGCGAAAGAGGTGAGTTTTAAGGAGAGATTTGAAGGTATGAAGGGAGGGGGCAAGGCGGATGTGGACAGGGAGGGAGTTCCAGGCATGGGGGGCAGCAAGTGAGAAGGGACGAAGGCGCTTAGGGGAGCAGGGAAGGCGTGGAAGGGTGAGAGAAGGGACAGAGGAGGAGCGAAGTGCACGGGCTGGAGTATGGAGGGCGATAAGTGCAGAGAGGTAGGGGGGAGCAAGGTTGTGAAGAGCTTTATAGGTGAAGACTAGGAGCTTGTGCAGGATTCGTTCAGGAAGGGGAAGCCAGTGAAGCGAAGAGAGGAGGGGCTGCACATGGTCGAAGCGACTGGCGAGGTAGATGACCCTGGCAGCAGAGTTTTGGACAGAGATGAGGGGAGAAAGGTGAGACCGGGGAAGGCCAGTGAGAAGGAGGTTACAGTAATCGAGGCGAGAGATGACCAGAGCATGAACAAGAGTTTTGGCAGACGAGACAGAGAGAAAAGGGCGAATCTTAGCAATGTTATGGAGGGAGAAGCGACAGGATTTAGCAACAGAGTCAATGTAGGGTTTAAAAGAAAGGGCTGAGTCAAAGATGAAGCCTAGGCTACGGGCTTGGGGGACAGGCAGGATGGTGACTCCATCAATAGTTATTGACAGTGAGGAAGGAGAGGAAGGATGAGGGGGGAAGATAAGGAGTTCAGTTTTAGCCATGTTGAGTTTGAGTTGACGTTGAGACATCCAGGTAGAGATGTCAGAGAGACAGTTGATGAGACGAGCTTGAACAGAGGGAGAGAGAGAGGGAGTAGAGAGATAGAGTTGAGTGTCATCAGCATAGAGGTGGTATTGGAAGCCATGGGAGGCAATGAGTTTGCCTAAGGATGAGGTATAGATCGAGAAGAGGAGAGGGCCAAGAACAGAGCCTTGAGGAACACCAACTGAGAGGGGGAAGGAGGAGGAGGCGGAGTTGGAGAGAGACACATTAAAGGAGCGGTCAGAGAGGTAGGAGGAGAACCAGTTATGGACAGAGCCACAAAAGCCAAGGGAGTGAAGGGAATCCAGCAAGAGTGAGTGGTCAACAGTATCGAAGGCAGCAGAGAGATCAAGGAGGACAAGAATGGAATAGAGACGTTTAGATTTAGCCACCAGAAGATCATTGGTGATCTTAGCGAGAGCAGTTTCAGTAGAATGAAGGGGGCGGAAGCCAGATTGGAGGGGGTCAAGGGAGGAGTTGGAGGATAGGAAGTCAAGGCAGCGGGAGTAGACAACACGTTCAAGCAGCTTGGAAGCAAAAGGAAGGAGTGAGACAGGACGATAGCTAGAAGGGTCAGAGGGGTCAAGAGTGGACTTTTTGAGAATAGGAGAGACTGTGGCATGTTTGAAGGCAGAAGGGAAAGAGCCAGTAGAGAGGGAGAGGTTGATGATGTGCAGGAAGGAAGGGGCGACAGTGGGAGTAATGGAGGTGAGGAGGCGGGAAGGAATGGGATCAAGGGGGCAAGTGGAAGGGTTGGAGGAGGAGAGCAGAGAGGAGATTTCCTTAAGGGAGGCAGGGGAGAAGGAGGACATGAGAGAAGGAGGGGGAGGAGGGAGAGGGGTGGGAGTGGGAAGAGAGGAGTGGGAAGCGATGTCGAGGCGGATCTTGTCTATCTTGGAGGTGAAGAAGGAGGCAAGATCCTGAGCAGAAAGGGAAGAAGGAGGGGGAGGACAGGGAGGCTTGAGGAGGGAGTCAAAGGTAGAGAACATGCGACCCCATTCTGAGACCTAAACTATCTTGCAGCCACAGACAGCAACAAAGACATGCAAAGTAGATCAGTCAAGAATGAGACCCCATCAGCTTATGGCGCATGCACACACCCCACACCCCGTTCAGGCTCCCAACGCACAGTTTAGGAACCTCTGGCTTACTCAGTTTGACAATTTTGAGAACAGTCTAAGGAACAAAAGTATTTTCCATCTAGTCTATGACTTCGTAAGATTGCTCCTTACTGTACCTCGATTATTATCATCATCCATGCTAGGCTTACACGCACAAATGTTCTAATCTTTCTTTTCTAAGATACTTCTTACCTAACCAATGTCACTGTTGATACTATCATCAAAAAGAGTTTTCATTTTTTCACTTAGTCCTTATCCCTTTATTCCCTGTTTACTTTTCTGACGAATTCATCCAAGACTCAGTTCCTATACACTTAGCTAAGATAGCATTATAACTGGTATAGCCTTATAAAAGTTCAATTCTTCAGCTACCTTGATGACCATTTTCTTTGAACGTCCTCTGGATGTCAATATTTTTGGATAATTCCACACCAGGAAATGGGCAAAACATTTGAATGCTCTTGCACCAGAGCTTTAGAGAAAAGATGTATGTATTACCTCCCTTCCCAGAATGCAACAGCTTTGCACCTAAAACATTTTAATACTTGCAACAGTTTTATTACCAGATCACATTGCAAGTCAATGATAATGATTTGCCCACTTTTATTCTAGGGTCTCATTTTCTAGAGATTTCTCCTTGAATATCTGGTTTATAAAACATCTCTATAAAATCTCATTTTAGGAAGGAAAAAAATAACATGCGATTTTTAGACAGAGGAGGAATGGAGAATATGAGCCAAACATACATAGGAGCATGTACTCCGGGTTTTTTAAAAGAAGTTGCATGATGCTAATTTTCTGTTCTTTACTAATTTACATGCAATAATGGACTGTCCTGATTATTTAAATTTACTAAACATTTGACTTAAGGAATTTAAAATATTTAAAATTTTCAGACACCAACGTGGGGTGGGTTGGGGGAAACTTACTCCATTTGCTTCTGCAGTTGCAAAAGCTGTTCAGAAATCTTTTTATTTTCATCCTGCAAGTTGTTTTTTTCATTCACTGCAATATATAATGAAAGTCAGCACAGAGAATAACTTACAGTTACATTTGGCTTTTCTGCTAGTTCTTCTAACAGATCCCAGGACACAGAAGATCAGACTTAGGCTGCTTACCCACATGCAGATTTTCATGTGACTCAATCTCACGTGAAAATACTCTACACACGAGTTTTGTGGTGGGCTACGTGCTCACGTTACCTTTTATCTGGGGCACAGATCAGTTATTGAAAATAACAGACCATGTCCAAGTTACCTTCTTCCCCCCATCGGGCATGGCTGGGGTGGGGGGGTGCCAGGAAAAGCCTCCCCCAGCCCACTAACTCTCGCACCCTCCCTCCAGTTCATTAACTCACCTGGGGGTAGGAGCAGCAACAGCAGCAACAGCAGCAGGGACTTCTCCAGCCTCTCTCCATAGCGTCTCCTGGTTGCTTCCAGCCCTTCCCAATGGAGCCTTCCAGGCAGCCGCAGCAGGATGATATCATTCAGGCGCGGCTGCTCTGAAAGGCCCCATTGCAAGGGAATTAAAGCAGCCAGAAGACGATATGGAGAGAGACGCTGGAGAAGTCCCTTCTGCTGTCACCTCCACCGTCGCTGCTGCCCCCGAGTGAGTTACTACAAAAGGGGTATCTCAGCGTATGTTTATCTTACGGTGAGATTCCCCTGCACATGTTAGAATTACACATGTGTTTAAATTCATGTCAGTGATAGGGCTGGATTTTCAGCCTTGTCATTCCGTGATGAAATACATGCGTATTTCATCCTGTATGCGGAAGCGGGGCTGCCTACGTTACCCAATCTCACATTTGTTAGAAACAAACGGAAGATTGGGTAACATAGGCAAGCAGCCTACGATGCAGTCAAACTTGTAAGCACTCACAGTTTGTAGACACCTTGTACTCAAAAGCAGGGCTGTAAACCTTGTTGTGGAAAGGAAGTTGTTACAAGTTACATGGAACTAAATTAGTTTTGTGAAATAGGAACTACTAATTACTTTTGCAAAATGCGAGAATGTTTCACAGGGAGAATGTTTTTCACAGCTCATTGGAACCGCTCATTCCAAGAGCAAATTGCAGAAACAATAGCGTACAGGTAGTGTTTAATACCCTGTGCAGCATTCCCACAATTCCCTTTCTCCCAGCACAGAAATAGCAGTTTTGTCTTTCAACCAGTTTCAGGAGCAGCATTTCACTCAATTCATGTTAAAATGATCAATCGTCTTTTTATTCCAAGAGACAACTGGAATGAACGTTTTTTCCTTAACCAACTCCTCAGGCTTATCAAAACTGCAATATGCCAACCACCTCCTAGAATTAAACAGTGGGGGGAAATTGCCAATTTATCAGAAAGCGTAGCATCATTCACACTAGACTGCATTTTGTCTTGGGAATATTAAAAAGACAAAACTCACTGAGTTCAGTGATAAGCTTAAGATTCTGTTGCCGTATATTTTCAAACTCCAGCTGTTTCTTCCTCATGTGCTCTTCCGTCACTGCACAACGATCACATAATCCTGCTCTTAATCTATGGAAACAGAAAAATAGGTTTTCCATCTGATAGAAACCAAGCACCCTACAAAAACTGCCATGCATGAACATATGAAGCTTTTTGGAACAATAAGAACAGAAAACTGCTGACAGCTGTACAGAAAATCACTAGCTAAGCTGGCAAATTCAAAACTTACAGATGTAAGTACTGTTCAAAGTGTGAAACTCATAGCCACAAAAGAGGTCAATAATATATATATATATATTTTAAATTCTGAAAAAGGAGTGGACATCTATATGAATGACCACATTATCAACAACTTGAATACTGTATTTCATGTTACTAAACTTCTGATAAAGGATATGCTTCAAGACTAATTTCCATCTGTAACTATTAAGTAATACAATCAGACACGGACAGAGGTGGGGGTATATTTTCCAACATCTGCCGAATGCATGGGTGCAACCACACAAGATGTTGTGTCACTTGGGCAGCCGTATCCCACTTTGGGCAACGCTACTACATGATGCAGTGGCTCGTATACTTGGTGGCTGCCAGATGTTCACCCCACCCTGTGGCGGGGCAGGCAGCCATCTACTACACTATGCATCCTTGGAAAAAGGCCAGGGATACAGCACATAGTAAGGCTGCCCAAAGTGGTTAAAGGGCTCGCCTGGGCACTCTTCACAGGTCCACTCCCCCTAATCAGCTGTTGGGAAGGTGGAAGGATCAGCAACAGCTGACTGGGGAGAGGAGGGGCCCAGAGGAGTATGTGTGCGCCCCTCTCCCCACCCCAACGGTTGTTTGTGGGAGATTGGGAGGGGGCCCCAAAGGAGCGCATGCATGCCTCTCTGGGGTCCCCCTCCCCCAATCAGCTGTTTGTCACGGTAGGGAGGGCATGCGCAAGCTCCTCCCAGGCTCTACTCCCTGTGCACTCCTCTAACCTCCCCACTCCCCAACAGCAACCACAGCATGTTTGTTATGGCCCGCTGTGACCCAGCCTGGATCCACCACGGCGGGGGACGGGGCACTGGGCTCAGTGTGGGGGCATGGCCGGACAGCTGCAGGTTTGTCTCTGTCTTTTCCCGCTCTGGTAGCCCAGTCACATGAACATTTGTTCTGCGACTGGACCCAGTCCACCACGGCTTTCCCTCCTGACCCAGGCTGGGTTGCCATGGTGGCACTGTCACTTCTGTCATCACTCAGAGCTGAATTTTCAGAACTATGAGGCTGGCTGCAGAAGAGTCAGCTTAGCTTGTACATTGATTAAGCTTTGGAGAAGGAATCTCAACCCTCCCCAATCCTTTACTGTCATTTTCCTGATCATGATTGCATTTTGACACAGGGTATATAAAGAGTGTCAAAACTGTTTCTTTAATGTAAAAGTCCTCCTTGGATCAAAGAGTCTTAAATACTCATGGTTCTTCAGAACAAGAGTGCTTTCTCTGCAAAGTAGTCAAGCAAGTCCATCCATTTGAACCCAAGTCTGAGTGTATGAGGTTAAAAGTTCAGTACCTTACTCTGACTGCAGGGCCAGCCTTAGGTATTGCGGGGTCCAGGGTGGGGGAGAAATGTGGGGCCCCCTTCTGCCGCTGCCGTAGAAGCCTTGGGGCGCTCCCGGGTTCGGTCTGGGGGGGGCTCCCCAGGCCTGGGCTTGGGGACAGGCGGAGGGGGCATTCCCCTCTGCCCATACCCAAGTCCAGCCATTTTGGGGGGCACTTACCACCACTGCTGCCACCACTACCATGCCGACCGTGACTCCACCACCACTGGTTTGGGCCCTACACCGGGCCCGCTCACTGGCTTCCATGTCACATCGGGCGCCGCAGCAGCATATCGCATTTGCCGCCACACCTGCCACCACCAGAAGTTGCTATGGGCCAGGGAGTGAGGGAGAGGTGGGGCCTCTGCCTCTCCCTCACTCCCTGCCAGACAGACAGTGGCCGGGAGCAGTGGCAGGGAGCCCTGAGTGACCACCCCGAACTGCCCTGCGGTAAGGCTGGCCCTGTCTGACTAGACTTTTTTGTGTGCAGTATCCACTTAAGTCTCTGTCCAGAAACGGAGTCATCTAATGTCCCCTGTGACATTTTTATTAACTACCTTGCACACAAAATAGTTTGTATTCACCATGAATTGGGTGCTGACATTTTATCTGCAGAATCAGAGTTTGAAATTATGGAAGCTCCATCTTGTCCTGTTTATTTGGATCAGTTTCAATCGGCATGTGGGGGAAGTGCCTGGGGCAGTGAGGGCAACCAGAGTGAACAGTTATTGCCTATCCTGGCTGGTGAAAGCCAGCCTGGAAACCTTGGGGCTGTTGCTGGCTGGGCTGATCAATGCCTCCATTGGGGAAGGTAGAGTGTTGGACGCTCTTAAAACTGAAGTTGTCCGACCCCTGCTTAAGAAGTCAGCTGGTCGGGGAGTCAGTGTCCAAAGGTATCAGCCCGTCTCTAACTGTCCCTTTTTAGGGAAGGTTATTGAATGGGTGACTGCATGACAGCTCCAGGCTCATCTTGATACGATCAGATTCCTGGACCCATTTCAGTCAGGTGTTTGTTCTGGGTAGGACATGGAGACTGCTCATGTGGCCACTGTCATCTATGCTTTCATCACCTCAAGGCTAGATTACTGCGTGGGACTGCCCTTGAGGACTATTCTGAAGCTTCAGCTGGTGCAGAATGCAGTGGCTTGCCTCCTTTGGGGGGCAAGGCACCGGGAACACATCACACCGGTGTTCTGAAGTTAGCACTGGCTGCTGATAGCTTTCCGGCAAAATTCAAGGTGCTAGTTTTGACCTTTAAAGCCCTAAATGGTATGGGCCCCACATATCTGAAAGACCGCCTGTCCTTCCATGTCTCACTGTGGTCTCTGCGACTGGCTGGGAGCCAACACAGGGAGATACTCTGCGAGTACCATCCATTAGTCTTATTTGTATGACAAGGGCTTGCAGAGAGGTGTTCTTGGTTGAAGCCCTGGTGCTGTGGAACTCCCTTCCCCTGGTGGTTCATCTGAACAGAAGCATCTTCCGGAGGCGGTGTAAGATTTTTGTTTTGTTTGAAAAGGCATTTGGCAGGCAGGGATGGGGGTTTTGTGGGTGGGTTCGGAGTAGGGGTGTGTGTGTGTGGGGGGGGGTGTTGGATGTGGGTAATGGGGAGGTGGTATTGGTTGGGTTTTATGGAGGGGTTGTGGGTTGTTTGTACTTTAATGATTTTATCTTTTTTTTATATATACATTTATTTTTATATGTATGTTTATAAGCTTGACTTGATTTGTCAGGTAGCGCATGATCCTACAGTGCTTGATTTGTCAGGTAGTCCATGATCCTACAGGGTTATACATGCTTAACTTTACACATTATTGGTCCGATCTAAAACCCATTAAAGAACACTAGGATTGGTTTCAGAAGGCTTTAGATCAGGCCCATTGAGTAGTTCTATTAATCTAACAGGATACTAACTGGGTAAAGCCACATGGGATAGGGCCAGTCGGATTCCCCACCACCCGCCCCAGGCAGGGTGAACACAAATGCCACACTTTGGGCCGGCAGGGAGAGCAGGCCAAACTATCTTCCCCCACCCCCTGTGGGAGAAACCAGGCGGGCCACCGTCACAAGCTCCACCGTGTCTCCTCCCTCCCGACAGGCCAAGGAGCTGTTTACCCAGGTAGGCAACCAGCCCCACCCCACCCAGCCCACTATTCCAACCCCCGCCCTGCCATGATGTGGACGTACAGGAATGGTGAACTCCACCTGTGGCGCTGTGGTACTGGCGAACCTCACAAGGCAGGGCTGCATGGACTGAACTGAAGGGAGGCAGCCCACTCCTACACATTAGCCTGAGTGGGGCAATGGTAGCCTGCGATGCATCACAAGCCTTCTCCGGCGGATGCATCACAGCTAGATGCCCACCCCAGGGCGGAAGTGGGCGAACATCTGGTGGCTGCCAGACTGACCATTAGCTGCATCATGGGCTAATATGAGGTAAACCCAATGTGGGTTAACGTCTTGTGCAGTCTTATCCACTGTTAAGTTTTTACAGAATTGGGGTTTTAAGAGCTCAACCTGCAAAGGCTCATACCTGCATAGAATTATATATGCAGATTGTACCACACCCTGTACCTCTGTCAAAATTGAGAAACAGACATGTGTGACCTTGATCCTGCAGAATTCATGATAATTCGTATTTACTACCCCTCCCCTCTGCCACCTTCCCCCTCTTCCGTCCGTACACAGCAATTACTTATTAAAGTAATTTGTATAAATGCTATGAATTTCTTTAAACCTGTCATATTGTTTTCTGTGTTGACTTCTTTTTAAAAAAAATCTATATCTGTAATGCACTCACAGTGGGAACTAACATAACCAAAATTCAATCAGAAGTAGTTCCATTCATTGATCAAATTAGTGTTCATACTGTCACATGAAAATAACGTGAGCTGATTTAAAACTGCAAAAAGTAAAAAGGAAGACATCCACACTTACCTGTCTTCTAAAACTTTAATAGTGTCATGCAGTGCTTTTTGTTGCTCTCTAAGTTGTTGGTTTTTAGTATAAAACTCTTCAAGTCTCTCTGCATCTCTAAAAAATAAAGGAGAAAGGGGTAAAAGCTTGTAGAAGAGGATTTTCTTTAAAATCAATGATAAAGTGCTACAGCTTTGTAGGAAATTCTAATGATACAAGTGCACAATGTTGCACCTTATCGTTAGGAACTTTTAAAATCCAGTGTTTGTTATATGTTGCATTTTTAAACACAACGTACCAGAGCAGGGTTGTAAAAACTCACTCATCAGAGGCAAGTAAACTGGGAGCTGGGAAGTGAGTTTTTATACCCCACTTGCATTGTTGAGCCTGAGCCTCAGGACTGGGACTCGGCACTGCAGATAGATGGGAGAGGAGCAGGAGAGTCCTCCCATATGCAGTACCAAGTCCCATCTCTGGGGCTCCGCTGTGCTAGGGGCAGCAGCCATTTTAATAAGTCCAGCTGGACACTACTAAGACATAGCAAAATTGACCAAGAGATGAAGACCTTGGTCAATTTTATTAAATTTATATCCTGGGCGAGGCTTCTCTTTTGGTTAGCTGCATGCATGTTTGTGTAGCGAGAAGAAAGCCCAACCTACACTGAGTTGCTGGACAAAATGGATAAGAATCCCTTCCGCAGGTCAATTTCACACTAGTGGCTTAGTGTGAAACTGACTGGGGAAAGGGAGTCTGGTCAATTTCAAGAAAAAATTCCATGCAGGCTGGGCTTCCAGCTATCCATCAGGCAACAACAAAACCCTGGAGATTCCCTGTTGGACAGCTGTTAAGGACACACACACACATCCTCCAGCAGGAACTCAAGTTGGTGGATAGCTCTGAATTCCTGATGGAAAGGGCTGTCTTAGTCTACTGGCAACATCCCCTATTGGGGCTGCTGCCAACAAACTAGCGGGGATCAGCTGATAGCAAGCCCTCGAAGAACCTAGCTCTGCTGTCATTTTTTGTCATTATGTGTAGATTCCAGCTATGGGGAGTCACATGTGTTGCTAGCCATCCCCCTGCTACATGTGGGGAATAAGCCAGGTATACTCAAGAATCCAAGAGTAGAGACTACAGGGAAGTGCCACCATGACAAGCGGCAGGTTCTATTTGGGGAGTCGAGTGGTGTGAGAGTGTCTAATGGCAAGCTTTCTAGGCTGAGGAGGTCTAAGACAGGATTCTGCCACTTCCTTAATGGGGGACAAACAGGGAATTTAGCTGGTCTATGAGAAGACAGCTCAGCACTGGAAGAGGAGGTGGCGGCGGCAGCTGCAGCAGTAGTAGTATAAATAGGAGTGGGGTAGACCCCACTGAAGTATGCGAGCAACTTCTGATTGAACTGAGGGCAACAGGCAGCAGCAAGTACTAAGGCTGTATGCTGAGCTGAAGAGCCAGGCTCTTCAATACAGAGACCCAGGAATCCTAATATGTACAGTGGTGCCAAGTTTGGTAGCCTGGCCAGTACAGTTGGTGCTGCAGATGGCCCTGGTCTCAGTACTGCAGGTGACATCACCGTCAGCACTGTAGTCAATGGTCCTGTGGTCATTTTTGCTGATGGAGATGGCAATAAAGGAATTTGTAGCCGAGCATGATTTTCTGCATCTGAACTAGGATCTCTTTGATGTGGATGCACAATGCTGAGAGTCAGACAAGAAACCTCAACTTTTATTAGCCTTCTCCTTCCAACATGAATTCAGGAAATTTATAGTGCCTTCTGTGATGCCTGGAATGGTACCACGACTGGCCACTTAGTATTGAAGATGTCAGGATCAACCAAAGAGGACGACACCAAAGACTGAGCAGAGTACTTGGACAACATCCATACTTATTGATAGCAGTGAGCTTGTATGAAGGCTCTGAGATAAAGACCATTTTAGGGCCCTTGTTTTTGTGACTTTCCTAATTTCTGGGCCCGATGAAGTCTTGACAGATTTCTCCCCAATTAGGTACGTTACCCTGATCTCATTGATTAAAAGATTTAAAGTGAAGGGTACAATATAAGTTACATAAGTTCACTCATATGCTAGTGCCCTGATTGCTGTCTAAGTGCTTTTTTAAAAAAAAATTGTCCAGAGGGAAAGTGTGGTTGCCATGTTGGTCCCCGTGATATCTTTTGTTAGACCAGGTTATGTTCACATATCTCCACTAAAAGATCATCTGAACTACTTTGTTCCCATCTCGCATTAAATATAGTGTGATAGATGCAAAAAGTGTTTTACAAATATTAGATGATTTCCTGTTCTGAGGACTTTACAATGTGAAGTAGCAGTCCTCTAAACATGAATAGATGCAGAAAACTCTTGCACTTTTGTGGAGTCAAAACCCAAGACAAAAAAAGTGCAGATTCCCAAACGTGTAAAAGGAAAGAAACAGAACTAAAATAACTGCACACCATTCAAAAGAACGCAGAAGAGAATATGCCTATTTAAAATATATACTTTGCAGGACACATTTAAGTCATCTTACTATAGATCTGAATGCCTTTTACACAAGGAGTTGGAGAGTAAAGCTCAGTAAGACTTAAGTTATTTTAAACTGTCTGTGTCTTAAAAGAGCACAATAGAACAGAAAAGGTGGTTGCTAGGATTTTGAGGCTCCTTGACAAACGTACTGGCATTTTGGCTATGAAGCTAAATCTTTCTAATGAATGGTCTCTGACCCTGCATTTACAAGATCATTAGCCTCAATACTGAACCAGGATACAGCATAAGGAGCTCATTGTCATGCTGGTTATCAACTCTGAAATATTAAACCTCAGGTATTCAAAAGCATTGGGAGAACAAGAGGTCCTATATAAGACTATTGTATCTACAATGAGGTACTTGTACAATGATTCCAGCAAACAATAATTAAGCCATTTGGGTTTGGTATGTATTAAGTCACAACAGAATGTTATCGATAATGCACATCTGCCAGACACACTGAGCAGACGAAGGATATAAGCTTCTCACTATATCTCTATATAGAAACAAGTCAGAGTATACAAATTTAAAATCAGTAACAGCAATACCAGCTTATTTTTTAAAAAAAATTAAACTGAAATTGTAATTTATCTAAGAACCCTCGTGAACATAGTGCATAACAAAAAATAAAAAGGGAGGCACCAAAATTAATTTTTAATATAGCTATGACTATTACAAATAGCAGATACTAATTGTTAGCTGACACTTGATATCAGGGTTGCCATGCATGCATTATTAGAGGGTTTTTTTTATTTAAAAAAAGTCTACTATTTCTTATAGTACCAATGCATTTTCAAAGCTAATCTGCTTTCTAAAATATAAGCAGCAAACAACTCATTTGTATTTTAGTGAAATGTTATGATACTTACACACACACACTTTGGGTGCAGCCACATGAGACAGACAGGGGGAGGCTACCATATAGCCTTACCTCTCCCTGGGCAATGAGCCCCACAATACAGTGGCTCATGTACCCTGGGCCTGCCAGATGTTTCCCTCCCCCACTCTGGGGCAGGGTAAGCAGCTGGCTGCTTTGTGATGCATCACTGGAAGAATTGGGGGGCAGGCTGGAGGCAGGCTCTCAGTCCAGCCGGGGGAGGGAAGTGGGGCAGAGCCAGGTATCTCCTTGTGTGGGTGGCGCCTTGGCTCTCCCTAGCTGTGGTAGTGGCTTTGACAGGGGCCATCTCGCCCAGCTTCCCCGGAACTGTCTGGCCAGTTCCCCACATGTGCCCTGCAGTGTGGTGGTGGCAACTGCCCACCACAGGGCTGTGTGGGGATCGGGCCCCTACAGCTTGCGTGGCTACACCATTTGGGTGTGTAAAGGCTGACATTTGGAAGATAGGCTAGCATAGCCTATCTTGGCGATAACAGGTAGGACACTGCTCACTTCCCCATCCCGTTTTTCTTTAGAAGAGAACAGGAGAAAACAAACGTAGGAGCCTATACTAGCATACATGTAATTTTTTTAACAAGAGTCAGGGATGCTTAAAACCGAAAGAGGCAGAATCCTCATCCATCCAATATACAAGGGAGTTATGAACACAAGTTGCATGTCAAGGTGCTGCACTAGATTTAAGTGGGTGCTAAATTCTCTTTCACAGGAGACATAACTGCCCACTCTTACTTGCACATAGCCTGTCATCCTTCAGAGCCTAGCACAGTTCCTCCATGCAGTTTGCACTTAAGTATGGCCTGACCACTTATAAGTCTACTCGCACATTACAGGCAGCAGCACACTGACCAGGGTTATGCTACACACCACCACCTGTAACTGTGAGAATTTGTCACCCTCTGCAGTCTAGTGTGGCACTTTGGTACCCAACTTATGCCTGTGTAAAACTCCTGTATGCCTGAACGAATGAGGATCGCTCCCTAGGTCATAAGCCTATGAACATATGTGTGTACTAGACTTCAACAAAGTTACATAGATAACATTTTGAGGGATCTTGTCACAAATATTATATGGCTAAGCCGGAATTGCCAAGTTTTATTAACTACATATATTTCTGTCTAATAAAGGTATAGCTGCTATATATGGATGGGTACTTACAAACATCTTTCCTTTTTCAGTTTGGATATTTTCAACTGTAAACCTGAAAGAAAAAGAGAAAGAAAAGTTGTGGTTTATTATTTTATTCATTTTAAGTTTAAAACAGTTATAAAACTTAACTGTTCTACTGAGGTGATCTTGCAGAAAGAAGTGGAAATGGTGATTACTGATGAATTTCCCTTCAACTCTCCCAGGAACAGCTGAATGAGAAGTTACTTGCCTTTGCCTTTATTCTAGCAACTACTTCAAGAGAAAATTCTTGGGAAATACTGAAAGAGTACTCATATCTCACACTCAGCACCTGTAGGACATTATGTTCCATCATGTAGAGCAGCAAGAGAGGATAAAAAAAAAGAGTGGCTGCTATTCATCAAGTCAATTAGGTATCTACAATTAGAACCCCTATAAAGTGTGCTTTAATCCTGCTCCACACCCATCGGAAGGAATGAAGCTGTTCAACAAGGTGGCTCCTGTATGAACAGGTAATCTGTTCAGCAAGGTATTTGGGACTGTAACATTGGCAACCTGAGCAGTCGACTGAAGAGGCAGTGCTCAAAAGGCCAAGCACTGTGCTACAAGTAACACTATCTCCATTCTTACTGAGCTCAGGAAGAACTGAACCAGTTACTTATCAAGATTTTTTGTGGGAATTCTTTTTTTTTCTTATTTTTTTTAAAAAAAATTCAAATGAATACTAAAAGAATGCAGGTTTCCAGTTTGTTACATTTATCCAAAAGAGTAGGGTTTCTGTGCTTAACCTAAATTCTTTATTTGTCTCCTTCAGAGGATTAGAAACATTGACTACAATAACTCTGACTTGATCCATATTTTAAAAAATAAGTTTAAAATTTGTTTTAAAAAAGCAAACAAACAAAAACACCCTCCACTGCACAGGTATAGAAACCTAGCTGCCAGCGGGGAGGGGAGGGGAGGGGAGGAGCGAACTCTGCTACTCCGTGCTGATCATCTGACTGGTGCTCAGTGCTGCAGGGAGGAGAGGGCTCTCCTACTCCTCAATGAGACTGGAAACCGGGATTAAGAGAGCTTTGCATGCAGTGATAAACCAGAGCACCTGGGCTTAGACTTGGCCGTGTGCAGGCTCTCCTACTCCCAAGCTGGGCTCCTCTACACCCCGCCTGCTATTTGATGGCAGAGGAGAGTGGGGAGTCCAAGACCCTGGGCTGGACTGAGCACTGCTGATGGGAGGGGGTTCTCCTGCTCTCTCCCCATCAATCTACAGTGTTAATTCCAAGTCCTAAGAGAGTCAAGCTCAGCACTGTAGTTGGGGATAGAAAAAAACCCATTACCAGAACCCAAAATCTACTCAGTTTTTACAGCCCTAAATATGTTTTATATTTCCATTACTTGGTGTATCGCCAACTAACGATTCAGTCTAAAGCAGAAAATATCAAAATTTATCATATTATATTATATATATATATATATATATATACACACACACACACACACACACACACATTTCAGCACTTTCTCTTTAGGCCAGTCTGATCATGATCACTTCACTTCCCCTCATCCCCTCACTTTCCTATAAAGGCAGATGGAAAGTTTGATATAAGGGCTCTATAGATGGCAAACTGGGCCTATGTTAGGATTAAAAAAATTTGGGGGGGGGGGGGTAAGAGAACATGCAATGCCTCGGTCAGTTCCCAAAATATTTTGCTGTGTGTCAATTAAAGACAATGGGGCCGATCCTAATCCCTGCACAGCATGCATGCAACCTTCATGCTCAATCTGCATGCAAGCCATCCACAATTTACATGCATGTATGCGCAAAGTCTGAGACTTTAGGATCAGCCCCCTTTATTTTCTGACCGCAAACACCACCACGCACAACCAATCAACCGGGGTTGTTAATTCATCTGCAGATGGAATGACCGCACATGGAGTTCAGAGTCACAGTTTGTGAACCTCTGACCTAGAAATTTGCTAGAGGAATTTAAAAATTCAATATATATATTCACACGTTGAAAATCCAGCATCGAGGCCAATGATTGAAGTGCACAAAATTCACAACATTCAGAAGCGATTTGTGAACAATGTCACTGAACTTGTAATTACACATTACACAGAAGCAGCACTTACACAGGACCCATCACCACAGGATCCGATGCTTCGCAAGAGATAGTTTAGCCTCAACAAGTTCTGTTGTGTATGAAAAAGCTTTCCTGCCTAATTTTACAAACTTGTCACAGAGAGTGAAAACATATAAGACAGGAGTGAGCCGGATCCCCTGGCCGCCTTGGGGAGGGGCCACTGCAGCCACCACTCCTCAGGTTGGTGGAGAGGGCAGTTCAAACAGCCCATCCCCCAGGGAATCTGGGTGGGGAGGCTGCCATCACAAGTTCCTCCAGGCCACAGGTCGACAGAGGAGCTGTCCACATGGACAGGACTCTTGGATCCCTGATGCCCAGTAGGATTGGGCCCCCAGGAGAAGTTTCTACCAAACAGCTGATCCGGGGCCCCAGAGGAGTGCACTCACTTGGTCCGCCAAACAGCTGATATGGGGGGGGGAGGCACATATTCATCCACCACCACCCCCCATCAGCTGTTTGGTGGACCAGAAGAGCACGCTCCTCTGCGCCTAACAGATGGGACTGGGAGGGTCCACGTTAACCCAGATTAGCCCGTCTGAGCGAGCCTTAGCCCATGCCGCATCGCCGACCTTCTCTGGACAATGCATCTGGTAGCAGCTGGCAGCCTGCCCTGAGACAGAAGTGGGGGAATATCTGGCAGCCACCGGAGCAAGTGACTCGTGGGCTACTGTCTTGTTTGTTTTCACCCAGAGGCTCTTAAAGATTAACAGCTTGAATGTCAGTAGAATGGAGCACTCAGAGATTCCACTAAAATCAGTAGAAAACTGCCTATGCTCAGGCCTTTAGGAAGTTTGGCTAGGCCATTTATGACACAGATAGTCTAGGATGATGCCAGGAATTGAGCCCCAAGAATATCTTCCAAAACATCGTGCTTGTATAAACCCATAGGGAATTATTTTTTTTCAGGTGGTGGTTTGTTAGAAAAGCAACATACTCTTTGAAAGGTAAATAAATAAAAAGTGCTCAAGAATCATTTTATTTCCTCTGAATATTTTGCTGACATCTAGATTTAAAACTCATGAGTCAGTTTTAATTCTTATTTATAGACTTCAGAATCAAACAAAGCCCAGGCAAGTTTGTGTTTGATGTGTCTTAAATATCATCTTGTACCAGGTTCTATAGGAGGATCCCCACCTTTTGAAAAAATTAACTATGCTTCAGGCATGTCTTTGATGTTATCATAGAAGATCTAATTTTACCCAACACCATATGGGACATACTGACAAAGGGCTGGGCATGAAAAAGCTTGCCTTATGGCAAAATAGCATTGCCCCACCCAGTCAACACTTTGGAGGTGACCTGCAAATGTCTATGCTAAAAACTCCAAAGAATTTTAGAACTATGTCCTGAATGCCCCAAAGAGACATTTGATAATTTACCCTTTTAAAACTTTAGTTTGGTTTTTATTTTTTATTCAGACACGGCATCCAGACATGTCACAGATAAGGTTGCCACCTCTCACCGTTTGATCCCGAGACATAGGCCAACCCTAGTCACAGATTGCTAGATCCCACTCTCTTGCTGCCCTACATGTGCTCTGCTGATAACATGCCCACTATTTAAAACTCAGCTGAAGAATGAACGGGGCCAAGAGGAAAAAGAGGTGGTTTTTTTCCCGTTCTTAAAAAAATCTACATCATACAACTTACTAAACATTTCAGTAATCTTGTACCTTGTGGTATATGGAGAATATGCACCAATACTATATTAACAATTGGGACTACCTTATCTCTATGCAAAATACTACCTCTGCCTCCAGCACAAGCTTCTGGTAGACATGACAAGGTGCAAAATTTGCAGGTGCCTGGGAGCCACTGCCGCCCAGAAAACTGAGGCTGGTTCAGGGGTGTAGTGGGGTAAGAACGGTTTAATATCAGGATAAAGTCTGGCAACTGAATGGTTCCTGGAGTTCGATCTGAAATTTTATACCCTGGTCATGATATAGAGTATGCTGGAGTGTTGTACCCAATGAGAACCAGCCACCAGGATCTAGTAAAACCAAGGGAGGTAAATTGTAGTTGCAAATGTGTTTATTGCTACTCCGACCATTGCCTTTACATATAAATTAAAATGCTTTGATTTGTTTTTAAAACCATCATTTGTGAATCACAATATTAAAAGAAAAATGTTTAATGAACCAATATGTCCAAAATAATATTGGAATTCACACACAAAAATCTGCTATCAAATTAAGATTGCTTATGCTCCCTGTTTACCAGTTTCAAACACAAATGAGACTGAAAATATAACTGATGAAGTGTGGGGAATTCTCTACCCTCTATACAAAGTGTAAAAAGAAAAGGCCTTAAAAGAAGCCCAAATCTTAACTTTGGCTGCAAGAGAAGAAACAACAAAATGCAGAAAAGAACAGTAAATACAAGAAAGTGAGATGTGAGAGAAGCTACTATACAAACTTTTCTTTTTTACAAGAATCTTCTGCAGAACTAAAAGTTTTACAAGAAGTTTATTCTGCCATTTAAACTCATCTTTACTCTGTGTGAATTCCAATACACCTCTTTCCCCCACCCCCTTAATTTATTCATTCATTCATTCGTTCGTTCATTGAAATTTATACCCCATCCTTCCCCTAAGGCTCAGGGTGGCTGAGCTGCTGGTTGCAAAACTGTTTGCTTATCCCACTACAAATGTTAGAATAAACTTCTTGTGCTCTTCTCTCAAGGTGCCTGAATGAGTCTCTTTTACCCTCCTACTGCCTAGATACAGAGGATGGGTGGGTGAAAACAGACATGACGTGGGTCCACTATGGCCTGCCTGGGCCCCCGGAGACTCAGCCACACACATCTGTTCCTTGACCACCAGATGTTGGCCTGCTAGTGCCTGGGCAGGTGGCTGGCCCGGAATACAACTCCTGGAAGATCCTGGGTGCATATTCCAGGCCAAGGGCTGTCCAGGTGGGCCACCGCATCTGTTTGGCCCTGCCATACCCGCCGCGGGTTGGAGGCTGCCATGGTTGCCCGTAATGGCAGGGCTCTGGGGGTGGGGCCAGACACCCGCACCTTTGTTGTGCTCCCTTGCCCTACCTGGGGCAAGAATAGGAATGGCTCACCAGCCACCTGGGTCACAGACACGTTAGTTAAAAAGTGCAGCCTGCTGACCCTCAAATCCTGGGGAGCTACTATCCCTCCACCCCAGTATCAGGACTATGAAGTGCAGGAGGAACTGGCAGAAAAAACAGTAGCAAAGACACTGAGATGCGTGTTGCACTTTTACTCCAACCACAAAGGGTTGGGACAGTATCTCAAATTGAGAAAATATTTTCAAAATTCAAATTCAAAATGCATATTCAGCTGGCTCTAGCTTCCCTCACCCTTTCAACTTCTACATTTCCCAAGTTTGACACTTTCCCAACTGTCACAAGATGAAAACCTGTCCCATGAACAGTGCGCTACAGTTTTTCAACTCTTTCCAGTTGGGTAGTGTTCAGAAATAAAGGAACTACTTCCTCTGCACACACACACGATGAATATTTTCATCAGGTTTACTGTTGTGCTGAAACAAAACTGATAAGAGTTGAGAAAGAGTTTGGGAAAGCAAGGGATGAACGAGAAGGGAATTTTAAACCCAATTCATTTTTGAATACAAGTGAAAGTCATTCTAGGACTAAATCGGTTACAAATCTAGGCAAATTTGGACGCAGTACTCCAGAACAGATTTGTGAGATACGGACAAAAGAAAGTCAGACATTCCATATCATGTTTTTTTAAAAGGCATATTAAATGTGCAAATGATTATCTCTCAACTATAGTATTAAAAAAATTTAAAGATTCCTCCATGATTTGAAACACATTTTCAATTTCTCAATATCTTGTATGGATGCAGAGATTTAAAACATTTCCTCCCTGTTTCGACTGAAAATTCTGCTGCAACAACAACTATGGACTCTCAACCACTCCACTATGAGACTGGCCTTGTTTTAAACAATACAAATTTAATTATCTCAGAACTAGGCAAGAGAATGTTTTCAAATGGCACAAAAGTATACACACATCTCCCTGCTCAGAGAATCCAAGAATCCTGGTTCCCAGCTCCCCTGCTCTAACCCAGTAGTCCACCTCCCTTCTCAGAGAACACAAGAGTCCTGGCTCCCATCTCCCTGCCCTAACCCACTACCTCCCAACTTCCTAGCAGATAACTCAGGAGTCCTGGCTCCGAGCCCCACCTCTAACCCACTACTGCCTTCACCCTGTCACTCCGCATCTGGCCTACATGCCAGCCTCTACCATCAATATTTGACCTTACTGAGCCCACTGGGACCAGAAAAAAAAAAATGAATAGCCCAATGGGGCTTTTAACCATGCCTTTTAGCCCCACTGGGCTTTTGACCAGTCCTTGCAGTCCCCTTGGGCTGCTACCCACTTTTTAGCCCCACTGGACTTTTACTAACTCTTTTAAGTCCTGTGGCGGTCTGTCAATATCTATGGGTGGGTGGCTCCTCCACCTGCACCCTACCACCCTCTGTTTCTCTGTTGGGCTGTTAATCCTCTTTCTTTAGTGCGAGACCCTTCACTTCCTCCTTGGGGAGGGGTGGGAGACAGGTCCACCCAGCCTTTCCTGGCTCCCAACCCCAGGTTCTTTCTGGGCTCACGATTCTTGGGCAGCCAGGAAGTAGGGGGCTGTAGCGGGCCCACATCTGGCAGGGCCTGCTAACAGAAGCAGAGTCACATTTATTAACACCCAGTGAAGCAGGACAGAGGGTTTGCCTGAGTTGAGGGTCCTGCTGTGGTTTCAGAAGGAGCATGCCTGGCCCAGAGAACGGTGGAGGGTGGACAAGGGGCCTTTTCCCAGAGGTGTCTGCCAGGCCAGAAGGTAACCCCTTTTGTATATCTTGCCTAAAACAAAAAACCTAAAGGTTTCAAAACACGTTACAAGGCACAACTGTTTCCAACACAAAAAACTTTCCTTTTCAAAACCATTTCACAAAATATATTTTTCCCAAACTTAAACTCCAAAGAACATAAAAATTAATTAAAATTCCAATAAAAAAACAAAAATTAAATGCCAAAAAGCATGGAAATTATTTTCAGGTTTTCTATATATATTCCATAAATTACCATCAACATTCAGGGAAGATATGTACTTAATTTATTGTTGTACACACTTACCCTTCTTACTATTTACTACTAACTAAACTATCACATTATTTCTTTACAGGAAATTTATTTATTATCATAAGTCGCCTACGAACATTTTTTCAAAGTGCCTTAACTCTGTTCTTTTGTGGAGAATTGCTTTGTAATACAACCAACCAGTATGAAGTTGTCTACACTCACATTGTGAACATTTCATTATATAAATTGTATTTAATTTCTATATGTGAAGGACAGAGTTAAGTCACTTTGAAAAAAATTTCATAGGCGACTAATGATAATAAATAAATGTCCTGCAAAGAAATAATGTGATAGTTTAGTTAGTGGTAAATAGTAAGAAGAGTAAGAGGAAGTTGTGCGAGGGGGTCGCGAGGAGGGGGAAGGGTGCGGGGGTCGGGTTAGGAAGTTGGGGGGGGGGGGGGGTTG